>VZDJ01000084.1:2970620-3081409 GCA_008694505.1 Cyanoderma ruficeps | reverse complement strand
TTTTTTTTTTTTTCAGTAACACGTTAACACACACCATCGTGTCTGAAAATCTATTATTTCAAGTCTGAAATTGCCCCACCACAGCTCTTGGAGATTCCAGCCAGATGAGCCCTTCTTCTATCCTTTCTTCTGCTCAAACTCCAGCATGGCTTCTGCATGATAGTGAGCCCTGATGAAAATCCTAGGATCTGTGATGTGGTGTGTTTCCAGCTGAATCAAAGAAATACCAGTTGTGCTGTTTGAGGTATGCCCATTGTGTTCAATCCTGCTTCATGAAAGGTTAATCTGAAGGAAGACAAGTGCAGAAAAGAACCAGTAGGATCAAACACAGAGGAGAAAGTTCAGTTTGATATTGGAAAATGAAGACTGGAAACAAATATGATTGTTTATGCTACAGTATAATAAACTCCAGAGAGGAGAGAGTTATAATTTATGGAACAACGTTAGCAAAAAGTCAAACTGGCCTATGTGGCTTTTGAATAACTTTAAGGTGGAAATAAAAAATTATTAAAAACCTAGCCAAGTTCTGGAGTAGCCTCTTGTATGGAGGAATAAAGGCCAGAAACCTAATTAGGCTGAAGGGGGATTATATGATGGGAATGTTGCTGCAGTAGGAAGCAGTTCTGGAGACTCACTAGATTTTTTTCCTGTCTGTGACTCAAGGGGAGGCCTGATGGGGAAGACACATGATATGGCAAATTTGGATCACACTGTTTTACAGGAATTGAGTTTCCAAATCGATTTTTTTTTTGAGTTTGGGACTTTCCCTTTTCCAGCAAAAGACTTACTCACGGGAAGCAGACACACTCCACAAACATGCTCATTTAGTCAAGAAGATGTTTCCTACTGAGAAATCATTCATCTGGAAATTTTCAAGTAGCCCCTGCACTAACATCTGCTTGGATTTAAACCCATTGGGCAAAGGCCTCCTCTCCTTGTTTCTTTGGTGTCAAACACCCTTGGCAATACAGACAAACAAAGAATGACCAGGCAAGGGAAGTAGAGAGTCCATCCAGCTTCTGCCATATCTCCTTTCCATGGGCTGGCTGTGACAGGAGAGGGCAGGGAGTGACCCTGATGCACTCAGAGAGCAGCTGGGTTGGAGCAGGGAATGCTGCAAAGATATAAACTATATGATGAACCTGACCACAGAAAACTCAAACATGACTTTGCAAAGCACAAGCTCCAAGTGAAATAAAGCTGAATGGAAGAGTAAAATAATAAATAACAATGGAGTATTGCTTTCAATAAACTAGCCAAGTGTTGTGTCAGATGAAACAGGAGGCATCTCAGGAACCCAGGCCGTACTGAAAATCATGTAATTACTTGAAAAAAATAATTATATTCCAAGAGGAGAAAAAGTAGGATTGAAAAGCTTGGGCTTTTTTCCAATGATTCCATTACAAAATTGTTCTATTTAAGAAGAACTCAAGTGTTATCCACTGCAGCTGAACCCTTCTATCCCACCTGCCTGTTCTGTCATCCTGTGAGCCACAGAACTCTGTATATCTTATGCATGTGGAATAACAAACTTTCTTCCTGGAGAAGATGAATCCTTTTGTCAGGTCTTCCACATTTTTGCCACCTACAAGTCCTTTGGGAAATGCTGTTCAACAAGCTTGAGTTAGCAGGGAATTCAGCTCTTTCACAAAGCCTTTTAAGAGCTTGATTATCAACAAGATGTGTACAGGGTGCTCAGCCACGTTCATTTCATGATCTCACACTGCCTAGAGCTCAGGAATTCTGAGTACAGTGCATAATTTTGGTTTGTACCCCAGCTCCTTTGCAATGTCAGCTAGCCAAAAAAAATAAAAGAATCATGCTCTCATGCATATACACACACACAATATTCTTCCTGCTGCAGAAAGGAAGGATTCTCTGTGCCTGGGAGTTTCTGTGGAAAAGCAGTGGAGATAGCAGCTCTCCTCCAGTGTGTCCTTGCTTGTCACAGCCTGACCAAACAAAAAAAGAACATGCACAGATCTCACTCGGACATGATTGATTGCTCCAGTTTACCCTTGTGGGTTTTGTTGCATTTTAGGTTTTTTGTTTGTTTGGGTTTTGTTTTATGGTTTTGGGTTTTTTCCCACAGCCTTCTTTTTCTGCTGTAGCTGCCAGCTGACCAATTGATTCAGTGTTTTTGCTGGCTCAGAGGCTATAAGGTCATTTTTACTGTATCGCTCCCACACAGTGCCTAATGATTTGGAGTCACAGCACCCTTGCCTATAAAAGGGAACATAAAGCAATGGAAATCATTGCCACTTGCTGGGCCTGTCCTGAGTGGAAACAGGATAGTCCCCATTAACAGATAATTGTGTTTTCATTTCACAGCCCATAGGGGTATTAAGGGTCATACAGGCACCAGAAAAGGTCGACGAAAACAGCGTAGTTTGGAGTAAATTAAACAGTTATAAAGCCCAGTTTGCCTGAGCAGTTGTATTGATCGTGACAGGAAAGGAGCACAATCCCCATTTTCCAGTGAAGGTATAGACGGATCTTGCAGCGCCCTTCCGTCAAGGCCTCCATAAGCTTCTTTTGCAATTTCTGCTCCCAGAAGTGTGAATTCAAGTTACGTGCAGATGCATATAACACAGCAGTTCTGGCACCGGGAATGTTAAATCTACAGTGAAAAGCTAACACAGCACACAGAGGTACCTAACAGCACAGGATCACAGGGTTGGTGTGCATTACTCACTCCTGTGTGAGGACTTCACTGCACTCTCATGCTCTTGGGATCTGTCTTCATGAATCCCCTGAGAGTAGGATCAGGATTCAAAAGTGGACAAAGCAGCAACAAGGTGATCTTCATGGCCCTGTCCTGCTATGAGTACTTGCTAATAATTGCTTTAATTACCGAACACAGCACACTATGGCAGGTCTGATCTATCCAGCCTCATGGGTTTGACCAGTCCATACTCTATTCTCTCCCTACAAACAACCTCTTTCTTTCACACTGCTCAAAGTGGTGTGCAAAAAAAGGTCACTCCCCACTATCAGCACGGAGTCTCAGAAAATTTACAGGTCACTGCCAATAGACTGAAGACATTTTCACCTGTCAGGAATACAAAGTAGAGATTTGGAGTTTGCCTTGGAGCAACTAAGCTGATCTTTGCTGTCAAATGCTTTTTACAGAGGTTGGCAATGGACAAAAACAGGCAGCCATCAGGAACTGAAAGCATACCCTGTCCTGAGGAGAGCAGCACAAGGACTCTGCCTGCCAGCTCAGGGCCACAGGGAGGAAATCCCCTTTATCAAGCCACCCTGATTCATGGGCAGCCAAATTGACGCGAAGGCTAACAGGCCCCAGGATAATTCCAGTTAAATGCATTTGTGGTTAAGGACCTCACAAGACAACAGCAGAGGGACTGGAGAAAAGTACTGAGCTGAAAAATAGGCTGTGCATGCTGATGAGGAGGAAAGGGAGGTGCCACATGGAGAAGCGGGGAAAGTGAGGTCTTGCCGAGCCCAGGAGCTACTCAATGACATTTCCTCCTGTTCCCTACAGTGAACATCCAAGTGCTTCAGCAGTGCTGAAGTACTTAATTAGCATTTGTCAGTGGTTTAGTTATGTTGAATTATAACTTAACCAGTTAATTGATGAGTACAAGGAGGATCCCTGACCTTCCCAAGAACTGAGGTGCTTGCTCATACCATCACTGCTGCCCCATTAGACTTGCTACATTTAAGCCAACAAAAATACCTCAGTTTTTCAGTCAGCTTCATAATTCATAGTCAGACATAGTCCTGACTGTCTTGTAAGCACCAGAATTTTCTTCTCCTGTTTTATAGTAGATATGAAGCTGTCTAATCTTGAAACCCAGACAGAACTGATACGTTCTTCAACTGCTTGCTGATTTTGCTTGGATTTGCTTTTTCCTTTCTACTTTTCTGTTTAGCAGACCTTCAAAGTGCTGTGATTTACTGACTTTCTTGTGGCATAAATTTATGCAACACCCCCAAATTCTGCAGCAAAAGAACACTGTTTAATCTGCATCATTCAGAACTGAGGAGGAGCTTTAAGGAGGGCTGTCCGTATGGCTTTAACTTGACCCAAAATGCAGATGCATGATTCATTATACAGTCCTTAATGACACAATTACACAGTGTTTTTCTTCAGAGAACCCCTTGCCAATTTACCACACGAGGAGTGTTTTCATCTTTGCTGCTGAGTGTCTCACCCTGAGCTTTGTGATTGAGCTTTGTGCTGCACAATCAGGCTCGCCTGTTTCTTGCAGAAGATTCAGTGAGAGGAGCAAAAGGGACCAACCCCTCTGTTCACCCTACCGCAGCCCTTGCCCTAACCATAATCACTGCTGAATCCAGTCATTTGTTTCTGCCAGAGTCTAGGGAGCCTGAGAGACATTAGGTTCCTATGATTGCTGGCTGAGGAAGGGAAAGAGGTCATTTTTATGCCCTCCTGCAGGGTTGATATACCTGTAGGCTCACACCAGTATCTCCCCCTTAAAATCCATGTCCATACCCCAGGTGTCCTTGGCTCTGCAGTACTGGAAACAACCGCTTTTTTCCTGGTACTCATTTCCATGTTGATGCTGGCCACTTAAAATTATTCTGTTTCCTTGCCTATGATTTTTTTTTTTTAAATCTTTCAGTTCCCTGGGGCAGAGCAGTGGCTCTGTGAATGCTGGAGAGCAACTAGTAGTAGCGTGAGAAATTGAATTCCTTGTAAAAAAAAAATAGATTTCTAAGTGAGACATCCTGTCCTGGAACAACAGGGGAAAAAAAAAAAGCCAAACAGCGGAACAAGAAAAGTTTGTTCTTTTTAGCAGGAGTGTAAAGCTGGAGTGCATAATAAGGTGGTTCTTTTCCAAAATCAGGGGTGGGGCTGGAGCATCTGGGGACCTTCAAAACACTCTCTTTGGGATAAAACTCTCTTTTCGTAGACTAGAAAAGGGATTATGACTCTGCAGAGCCAAGAGATCTAACGTCTCATGGTATTTTGGGAGGGGAAAATAAATTAAAGATTGCATAATATGCAGACTACCATTAATCTGACCTGTGCAAAGGACAGGGATCTTGTCAACCCCCAAAGTTCAGGCAGCTATTCAGACTGTGCACTGTTATACTCTCCTATTTAAATATGTAAATTGCATTGTTAATAAAATGCACAAGGGCTTGCATCTGCTCATGATCACAGTTTGGGCTAGCTGATGAAGAGATTAAATGCTTGAAGAGATCTATGTCTCCTTATCTGGGTCAGTATCCAGGAGCATCCACTGCTGGTACCTT
Source organism: Cyanoderma ruficeps (assembly GCA_008694505.1). Classification (NCBI taxonomy): domain Eukaryota; kingdom Metazoa; phylum Chordata; class Aves; order Passeriformes; family Timaliidae; genus Cyanoderma; species Cyanoderma ruficeps. The sequence goes on along the minus strand of VZDJ01000084.1, from coordinate 3,076,162 downwards.
GGGGGTGGGAAAAAGGGAATGTTGTGAAGATCTTGCAGAGAGGCAGACACAGCGTTGGCAGGGAGCATGAGAAAGTTAGACTGGCCCCCAAGTTGGCTTAAGGTCTAACAAAGTTAGGTGGAGAGGACTCAGTAAAGTGCTGGAAGGAAGAATATTACTGATATTTATTACCAAATCAGATGGGATGCTTTGGTGACACACATCTGAAAAGGGGGCTCCAACAGCTTTGAAACAGATCTGCAGAGCACTGATGGGAGATTGGCCTTGCAGACTCCCAGCAGATTGCCTGCCTTGAGAACACGGGTGGATGCAGTGCCTCTCTAGCATCACTGCTGCCAGGAGAGGAGGGAAAAAGACCTCTTTCGGTGCTCTTTTCTCATTTTACTAGTTACCCCTGCTATCATCATGCAGATCTTGTGTGCTGCATCCCGAAGGCAGTAGATGGTGCTATTGATAGCGCTATTAATGCATATGTTAATCAAGTAAAAGTATCTCTAACAGAACAGTGCTAAATGCTTGTGTTTTCCTCATATTCATCATTTCAAGGCACTTGCCAAAATTTAAAACCTGGATTTTTACAGCAGTTCGTGTTCAACCTCAGTGCAGCCACTCTTGTGTGAGCCCAGAGGCCCTGCTCCAGAGAGAAGACAGAAGAGAGCAGACTGATGGTAAGTGGCAAAGAGCCTTGCTACTCCAAGTCCCACTGAGGCCTGAAAGATAGTTTCAGGAAGAAGGATGCAAACAAGCCAGGCTGGAATCTGGCAGGGCTAATATAAATCAAACTAATCTCTCAGTTTTACAAGAGAGTCCTTAACAACTTGAGGTCAGGTTGTCATCTCCATTATCTCTTGGGAAGAGCTGTTCTCAAAAGCCAGCGCTGATTACCCTGTTGGCACATGGTAGCTGCTCTGCTGCTTCTCAGAGTGGGGACTTGTGATCTTGGTCCTATTACAATAATTGACTATTGTTAGTCTCAAAGTAGCAGCTTAGACCAAAGCCATGGTTGTCAGGGGGGAAGAGATGGTGCAAAGATACAGCTCTTGCCTGGAAACAATTTACAAACACAGCTGCTCCACCTTGAGAAATTAAATTACATCAGCAGTATCACAAAGCTGACAACACTGATTTCTGACTCCAGATCAGTTATATTTCTAGGAACAAACTAAACTCCTTTTGCACCCTGTACAAAGTTTTCATTACAGTCACAATCCACACATCCTAACAGAGATGCTAACAAAGGAATGGGCCAAGATACACAGCAAAGTGTCCCCAGCTAAACTGGCCTGCTCAGCAAGACACTCAGCAGTGTGCTTTGTGTTACCAGGCTTTGTGGAAAACATCTGAGGCTTTATAAGACCAAGAGTCAAATTTCTATAGCTGAAAGTGTCAGGCCTCATAGGAAAGACAGCTCCTTATCTGTGAAAAAGAGGTGCTCAGAGCCAAGGCAATTTTAAGTTTTTCTGCATATCTTAAGTCTTCTCTGTTTTAAGACCAATGTTTCAGGCTGTATACAGCCCTATTCCAAATGCACCCAAACACACATCCAGCTCTGCAAAACACATACCAAGCATGAGAACATCAGTCTGGTCCAGCTCCTGGTCCACCTTAAAATCTCCAGTATTTTCTATAATTTTTCTTTGTCAGCAGCAATTCTTTACATTGATCTTTTGAACGTGTACAATTTTTTAATGTCTCAGAGAAGATTTGAATAGCAGCAGATGGTGTTTGAAGCCTTCCACACTGATGGAAATGAAAGTCCATTTTCCAAAGCGTTTTAATACTTGCTTAACTTTGGGCATATGAGCAATGCTATTCAGCAAAGAGATAATTCACATGTTTTGCTGTACTGCTGCACAACAGCTGGATGACAATACAAATTGCTCAGGTGACATTCATGAGATTACATGTTTTCTTAAAAAAAAATAAACCTACAAGAGAAATATTACTTAGCAACACATTTTAGGAAGGGAGAGAGGACCCGGTAAAAGAGAATGCACAAGCCTGAGGAACAGAGTGTGTTTTGTCTCACTCTTTACAGGTTACTCCACCCTTAAATAATCCAAGACCCTGAGACTTGGAAAACTGGAGCAAGGAAGAATTAGCTGTGGTGAAATAGGATCAGGTTAGGGGATATTTAAACAAATTGGAGAGAGGTTAATTCCATGGGCTCTGATGGGATGCACCCACAAGTGCTGGATGTGCTAGCAGGTAGTATGACATTGGGGCTGCTCTTGGTGCTGTTTAGGAGGTTGTGTTCCTTGGGGGAAGTTCCTGAGGATAGGAAGAAAGAAAATGTCATTTCTGTCTTCAAGAAGGGCAAGAAAGGGGATCTGGGGAAGTTCAAACTAGATCCCTCACTTTCACCCCTGGGAAAGTGATGAAGAAATTTCTAAATACACGAAGGACAAGATAATGGAGTAGTCAGCAAGGATTTCTGAAGGGACAGGCATGCCTGACGAAACCGATTATGAAGAGATGACTCGTGAGGGGAGAGCAGAGTATGTTGTTTATTTGTTCCAAGGACTGTAGTTGGTTTTCAGTACTGTTTCCCACAACACCCTCAGAGACAAGGTGAAGAAGTACAAGTTAGGCAGTTGATTGAAATTGGCCTAAACTGCCAGACTCAGAGTCATGATCACAAAATCCAGTTGTGGCAGGAAGCCCAGCTGGAGGCCATTTACTTGTGGTGCACCCAAGGAGAGGGTGCTGAAGTCAGTACTGTTAAACATTTTCATTAATGGTTTTGATGACAGGGTTGTGCTGCCATCCAGGGGGACCTCAACAGGAGGAATGGGCTGAACAAAACCTCATGCAGTTCAACAAGGCACAGTGCAGACTCCTCCCCAGTGCATCTGGGGAGAAAGAGCCCTACACATCAGCACCTGGTGGGAGCCAAGTGTTTGTAATGCAGCTGTAATGCAAAGGACGTGGGGATCCTGGGGGACACCAAGCTGATCATAAGTTATCATCACGCCCTTACAACAAGGAAGCCCACCAGATTCTTCAAGGAAAGGAAATTACAAGGAGCATTGCCAGCAGAGTGTGATCCTTCCTCTAGCACTGGTGGGACATATATGGAGTGCTGAGTCCAGCCCTGGGCCCCCCATACAAGGAACCTATGGATTTACTGGAGTGAAACCAGGGGATGGGCCAGAAGATGATGAAGGGAATGGACTGTCTGTCATACAAGGAAAACCTGCGAGCTAGGGCTGTACAATGTCAAAAAGAGACAGCTGAGGGATGATCTTATCAGTGTGTAAAAATATCTGATATGGGGGAAGGGATAGAGAAGATGAAGCCCAACTCTTCTCAGTGCTATCCAGTGACTGGACAAGACACAATGGGCACAAATGGAAGTACATAAAATCCCATTCAACCATAAAATGAGACATTATTTTTTTTCCACTTCTTGTGAGAGTAGTCAAACACTGGCACGAGTTCCCTAGAGAGGCTGTGACCTCTCCATCATTTCTGGTGCTCAAAACCTGACTGGACACGGCCCTGAGAAATCTGCTCTAACTGACCCTGCTCTGAGCTTGGGGGTTGTTCTCAACAGATAGTCCAGCAGCAGCTGCCACAGGTCCCAAGTTAAATTCAGGTTTACATTAAGATTTTTCATCTTACTTTTCCTGGTCAGTAAAAGAAAACTTATGAAGTATAGCAGTGTAGCTGCCTTATTCAGCTCAACCATGAAATAATGGTCATTATAATAGACTCAATCTGAAGGCACTCACAGCCAATTATCCTACAAGTGGTGGTTTTTGCAGAGCTAACCTTTTAGTCTTTGTTCTGTCTTTTCCAATGCTACTGTGATCGCATTAGAGTCTAAATGGACAATATTGGTTCAAGCCTAAAATGTCTAAATAAAAGATATAATCTAGCACAATGGAGTTACATGCACTTTCTCTTTTTAACTTCTGCCTGCAAGGTTACAGGAACACTAAAAACACCTGCCCTCCTGAAAAAGTTCTCTTTCCAACTAAGTAGGGGCTGCTCTGTAGTTTCCTCTTTTGTCACAAAAGCAGCAAATGCATTTTAAACTTGCAGCATACGGCAGTGAAACTCCTGGAACAATTATGGTTCCTCCAGTGCAGGCCAAGTCATATTACCACCAGGATGCTGGGAAGCCTGAAACAGTCTTAGAAATATTGACTCTCTTGGTGAATCAAAGACTGAGTTATCCAGGTCTGACTAATTGTCAGTCTTCTGCAGACTGAGGAGATTTGTTGACTTCCCTCACCATCCAGGGGAAGTATTTAAAGGACTAAGTAACCCAAAATTGCAGGAAAGAAAAAAAAGGAAGGTTGCTGTAGAAAAGAACTGAGTATTAGTATTTGGCAGACTTTAATGGCTACCATCAAACTCCTTTCAGCCATATTCCAGCCAGGCCAGTTCAGTTCAGACAGCTGTTAATTCTGTTAATCTTCCTGGTTTAGTGGTGGGCTTGGAAATACTAGGTTTACAGTTGGACTCTATGGTTTTAAGGGTCTTTTTCAACCTAAATGACTCTATGATCTGTACTATAAGTGCACACATATGCTATTACTGTCAGTGCTAAAGTTTGCAGCAGCAGAAGCATCAAACTAGTATCTGGGCAAGACCTACATTAGCAACGAATTACCTCGATCAATATTTACTTCTCCAAGAACCAAACCCAGGAAGTTCTACAGGCCAAGGGAAAACAAGAAGTGTTGGTAACCTGTACAGAAAAGCCAGTCACTAGGGAACCATGTAAACAATTTCATTTCCACATCAGAGGCTAACACAGGGGTCATCCACCACTACATGTTGCAGAGTTGCTCATGATTTTGCTATACTACAACCACAGAAACCAGATGCTGGAAACAGCAGCTCTCACTCCTACCCTATGGTGATGACCATTTTACAAGGAGAAGACTTCATCTGGTACCAGCGACACTGGTTTCTTGTTTGGAACCTCAGCCGTGTTGAGATCAAGTCAAGAAATTTGGTTTTCTCAGGCCTTAGAGCTTACAGGCCAAAATCCGAGTTGCTGTTTTAAGCTACCTTTCACTTTAGAAAGTATTTATTGTTGTGAACACTGTCCTCATTTTCCACTTAGTTCAAAAGAGAGGTGAAAATTTGGAAAAATTTCTGCCAGGTTTAGTTTGCCTGGGTTTTTTTTTGGTTTTTTTTTTGTTGTTGTTGTTTTGTTTGTTTGTTTGTTTGTTTTTTCCTTCTGCATTCCCAGTGATAGAAATAAACCAGAACAAAAGGAAGGGCCGAGCTGAACCCCACTCTTCCACACAACAACGCACAAACATGCTCATTAACCAAATGCATTGTAGCCTGACTCTGCTGACAACACAGAGCAGAAGCTGAATCACAGCTGAGCAGGGTTAGACAGAGCCTGAGTTTGATGTAGCAGAAGTTTGTGGAGTCAGTCCAGCAACATAAATGCCAAATGTTTAAAAATCAGCAATGAAGGTGTTTACACTCCCAGCCCGCTGCAGCCAATGTCTCTGTGGCACAGTAGGTAGGAAGAAGCTCAGCATAAAAGCACTGGGAATGTGCATTTAAAAAGTGACAGTATTTAATGAAGTTAAAACAGTGCCTCAAAATGCTGCTGGAAGAGCAGAGCTCTTGTTTCCAGGATTGGAGGGAATATTGAAACACCATCAGATTGCACCTGTGGAAAATGTTAGCAGTTCTGGATATTTTGTTTGTGTAACTCATTCACCTATGGCTAGAAAGAAGAGTTCTTAAACACCTGCTAGCTGTTCAAGATTTTCCTGGACTGACTGGTTTGGTAGCATTTGCATTCTCCCACTAAGAAACCCACCAACTTCTGTCTACATGGTTTGTGTAAGATATCATATTGCTAACACATATATGGTCTAGTTCAAATAGAAGTAACAGGACTTTTAAGTCCTGCATACCTTGGCATTAGAGCTAAATGTGTCTTAAAATCCTTTTTGGACCAGACCTAGAAGCCTGTGGAAAGATTTAGGAAAATCATGTTGATGGTAAAAGAACCTAAGCCACCAGGAAAGAGTAAAGAGTCTGATTTGGTGATAAAGAGGGAAGGTTGTCTGAGGTCTATTTAAACTATTTAACTCTATTGAGTTAAAATAATAAGACACTTTTAATTTTGCTCTGAGTTCTTCCATCACAGTAAAACATTTTGCCTGGTTTTGAAGGCACTTCAGGTACAATAGTGGACAGGCAGTGCCAATAGGTGGCTCCTGTGCTATCTGTTACAGGACATCTGTCACACATATACCTGGACTGTATCTCACTGCTGTTTCTTTAAAGATGACAGACGTTCTCACTCAGAAAGGCTGTCTATTTATATCCCCTTAACACAGCTTCACTGCTCTGTAGAAGCTTTATCCAAACAGGAAGGAGGCCGGTGTAATCTGAAGGATTCTTTGAAATTAAATGATTGAAAATGTTAATTCAGGCATGTCTGCTGGCAAAGGGGGCACATGGCTAATCCATGAGTATTGTTCCCAGTTAGCTTAGCCATGCAGTTTTTAGCTGGAGACACACATGCACTTTGGCAGAAACAATGCACTCAAAGTAGCATCTATATACCTAATGGTTTATAAACACGTTCAATGAAATAAACACGAAGAGAGAAAAGCTGCTGGGGGCCTGCCAGCTGCTGTCCAGGAGATTGCACTGAAGAAGGAGGATGCAGTGAACAGCAGATAACCTTCTTGAGTCAACACCGTCCCAGCAGAAAGAGGTGATGTGTGCTTGACACATCTGAAGACAAGAGCATCACAACATGCCCAGTCACCAGAGTTACCCCTTGTTTTTCATTCAGGGGTGTTGAACCACTCTGAGCTTCTTGCTGGGTGTGGAGCTGTCTGAGGGATCCTCAGGGACCACAGTGATAGATTCTTGCTCTGGGACCCAAATGGTGTTGAGGCTATCCTGCAGCTGGGGGAAGGTGTTGCCCAGATGATGTGTTGCTCCCCACTGGCTCAGCCTGCAAACACAGCAGGACAGACACCTGAAGACTGTCCCTGTAGGATGCTACTTACAAGGTATCCTGCTTTTTAGCTGGGCCTCAAAGTTGGCATAAACTTGTTTCTGATGAGGTTTTTTTCTGCCAGGAATTTAGAGGGAAAGACAACATGCTCTTCAAAGAAAAAAAATCTTCTGAAATCAGTGGAAGTCTTGCCAATGACTTCAAAAAGGCCAGGATTTTGCAGTGATCTAAGGGCAAAATATAAATACTGAGGAAAATGTTTGAGTCACTCCTCTTGTATCCATTTCTGGCCTTTCAAGGCCCTGCATACGAGAAAGAATAACATTACAAATTAATCTAAATGCAGTTATCCGAGACCTCAGTTTCAGCCTAGTGAAATGCTGCCTGGTGAAAATGATGGGCTTACTGTTACTTATGCCCTCCTTGAAATTGCTATTTTCATAGTACAGTTTCACTGCAAGACATTTATTCTTTATAAAAATTTGGCCAGTTGGAACAAAACTAGGTATTAAAGCACTAGGATAACTTCATTTATTCCCTGCAGGGAATGGTGCAGGGGAGACCCTCATAGCTTTTGCTTTAAAATCCAGCACTAAAAAGAGAGTCTCAGCTTGTCCTTTAAAAAAAATAATAAAATAGCTAATCCACAATGACTTTTCTAGACTTGCTGGACTTCCTTTCGTTCTTCTCCTATATCCCTGAATCTGGGTACATCTGAGGAGGCACAGATATGCTATTAAAGCCTTAAACTAGCATATGTTCACTCATCTAATTATTTCTACACGTAACATAAGGTGCAGTTATCAGTAAATTTAAGGAGAATCGAAGATACTGCTTAGAGCTAAGGCAGCAGTGCACTTTTTCCTTCTCATTGAAACAAACTGCAAAAAATGGACACTGATGATCAAGTAATGTTTGATGATCGAGTAATGGCACTGCAGAGTGGCAGTATGATTCAGCCATGAAATACTCTTCCACATATCATCACGGATGACAGCCACTTCCCCTGCAACAAACTGAAGACCTGCTCTAAAAGACAGGGAGTCTTAGAAATCAGAAGACAGAAACTAGGAGATACTGAAAGAGCTGCTAAAGGAATGCTTGACCTTGAAACAAGGATGACTTCTGATGAGGAGCTCTCTTGCTTCTGCATGCACAATCCTCTAATTGCTTAAACATCCAGACCCTGAGCACTTATCCCCTCAGGGCTTAGCACTGCCAGTAGAGCCCTTTACTCTCTGTATCTCAAGTCGGGTGTAAAAAATACCTGGAGACTGGAGCTTTAGCATCTCCTGACCATGGTGCATTCACAGAGGCAAAAGACACACTGATGTAAACGGAGTGTTTTCCCCATTCCTCCACCTGTCTCAAGTGACTAAATAGAAAATGCCAGTTCTGCCTTCACAACTGGGCTGTTTCTTATCAGTCCAGATGCCTCAAGCTGTTATTAGCTATTATGTTGTTGATCATCATTATCTCTCAGACATATCTTCTGAGAGGCTTGAATTTGTAGATGCTTTCTGCCTCCCAAACCATCTCTGCTTGAACAGACCCATGAAATCTGGAATGTCAAATGCCCACTACCACAGACTTTGACTACAATTAACCTCCTGACAACATGAGGTGAAGAGAAGGAAGGAGCTGCCCTCAAAGCACTGTAGGAGATGTAATGTGCTTATCCAGAGCCATGGACTGCCTGTTGAAAAATTAACCCAATATACATTCATGGGAGTGGGATTAAAAGGTTATTTGATGGTGATTAGCAACTGCCCAAGCCTTCTGTTGTTCAGTGTTGATAGCAACCCCACACACAGTAGCCATGATGAGTTTCCTGTGCCTTCCAGGTAGAGACCACATTGCTGGACTGGCTTTACATGGAGAAGTGCACGTGTTAACCAGGCACAAAACTGCCATCAGGGCTGCATGTAAGAGTGCAGCCTTTCCCAAGGCAGAGGGGAAGCAGTAAGACCCAAGGGCACAGCCATGTGGTCAGAGCCATGTATTGGGGACCTGCATGTGCTGAAGACAGAAACTCCCAAGAGATTCTGGGAACCAGAGGGAGTTCAGGGTACAGGCTCTGGCTGTGCCAGCTGGGTTGTGATAGTCATATCCAGATGTGGAAACAGCTACAGCAAACAAGAAACTCCCCCAGTCATTCCTGAATATAAACACTATGACAAGCAAATGACTAACTAAATCAAGGGCACTTCAGTAGAGGGTGACATTAACAGGTCCGTCAGCTTCTCATGAATGACTCTATGTTCAGGTAACAGCAAGAAGGTCATTCAGGAGGAAAGAGCCCCTTTGCACCAGACACTGTACAGCCTGGGGTGGTTTCCCTACACTTGTCCAAATCTGCAGTTCCGGGAAGACTGTAACAAAACAGAACAGTGAAACAAAACAACTTGGGGTGAAAAAATAGTCAATAAATTCAGCTATGTTAACTCTGAACATGGAATTTCTGACAAAGGCTCAGTTAAATTCAGCCTCAAGATGTAAGGGTCACATGCCTAACCTCCCCCAAAATGGACAAAGCTCATTTATCTACAGGACAGCGGTCAAGATTCAGACCTTAGGGGTGCAGAGTTATTCAAAGTTAATTCATCAGCAACTATAAAGGACTGATGGCTTTGTTGAAGTCAATAGCACTATGTTCATTAACTCCAACTGATAATCTGGCCCTTTGGGTTTGATTCAGACACAAATCTTTAATCAACTAAGTGCCAACATGAGAAGCTGCAGATGCATTTGTGGACAGCACATTGATTAGAACAGGAAAAAAGAGGTGATATTTTCACATGTTTAACAGCTATGCTTTTTTATTGTTTTCAAATCCAACTCAGTCAGACCCAATATGACTCTTCAGAGGAAGCTACATAAACCAGAGTCCCTGGCCTTTAATATAAAAGGACAATGCAGTGCAGCTAAGGAGTATGATGTGAATTATTATTCTCAGTGCACTGCAGTCTCATTACATTCCAGGGCAGTCGTCCGAGTCGATTGCAATGCCCAGAGTGCTGGTAATTGCAGTCCAGGGGCTGGCTGAACTAAAAGCCAAATAGGATGCTGAAGAATAGGTAAATGCAGATTCCCTCTGCCTTTCAGAGGGGAATTAAAGCTCTTAATTTTGTTTCCTAGTAAGAATCTCCCTGCTGAGCAATGCTGCTGTGCTCTGGTGCCCAAGGTTCTCCTGGAGTGCCCACAGTTCAGGAATTTCTTTAGTCTTACCAACCTTTAAGGTTAAGGGCAGAACTAGAGATAAGACTTGCAGAGAGAATTCTAACTGAAAAGGTAAAGCAGAGGTAGGATTAAGCCAAAAGGAAGTCCATTCTCTACAACACTCACATGTGGTTGGAGGAAGAGTACCACATTAACATAACATCACACCTGGCCCAGAGAGGAGAGAGCTGTGGTTTCTCAGGCAAGGCAAAAATCCCAGGCAGAGCTGGCTGCTGGCCAGTTGCCAGGCTGTGTCCACCTTGCAAAGGGACAGCTTGGCCCAAAGACCAATGTGGAGGCAACAGGACATTTGCTCCAGTGGGCTTCCCATAACCTTGCCCTCTGTCAAGAAAAGCTGTGGCCACCTCCTTTCCTAGTGATCCAGGCAGGAATGTAAGCTGACATTGAAGAGTAACCAAAGCATGAACTGCTTGAGGGCAGCGTGGGCAGCCCCTCATTCACCCTTCTGCAGAGGACACACTGTACAGTGTCCTCACACAGCATTAGAGATGGAGAGGTGCCACAGGCATCACTGAGACCTGTCACTAGGCTGTTGGTGATGCTACTGCAGGTTTGTATGGAAGGTACTCAGGCAAATTGAAAGACAAGCACTGCTTTACACATTCTTCCAAGGAAGCATCATTATTTAATGCATTTAATCAGCAGAGGTTCCCCATTTATTCATTTTGTATATTTAGCAAAGGGATGCCAAGACAGTCAGCCTCCACTTACTGGAGATCAGCCTGGAGGCCTTTGATCCCTGTTGAGCCCTGTGGGAGGTGAGCAAGCTCAGCTTCTGGAAGGGATTATTTTCTGTAAGATTGTGCCCTTTGAGACATGGAAAACCCCAGTAACAAGATCTTCTGCAGGTCTAATCATCAGAAGGCACTGTCCTCATCACCTGAACAGATTGTTTGTCTAATATATGCCAGAAAAACATGTTAACTAATTTCTGCACCCGGCTGACTGAGCTGGAACTTACAGGTCTTGTGTGAAACATTTCCAAGTGATTTAGTTGAAGAATATTCCTGGCCTCTGCCACTGACACTATTTGATATCTAACAGCCAGCATTGTCTCATACATTGCACCTTGTCCAGGCCATGAGCTGATGAATAGCTGGTGGCTTTAAAAAACCCAAACCTGGGCACTTCCCATGTTGAAGGGAATAGGGTTTTAATGCTTGGGCTCAGTACAGAAGCTATAAAATGTCCTGCAGTGTGACTGCAGCATTTTCTGGCTCCCCCGCTATCAGCACATCAGAGAGAAAAATGTCCTCTTAGAACAGAGGAACAAATGCCTGCACCCTCTGTTACAAGTGACATGGAAGCAAAGACTCTCTAAACATGGCCAGTAATTAGAAGATTAAGAAGCCTCTCTCTCTCACAGACATGAAGGGCAAGAGCTTAGAAGACATGTGCTGGGGTACATAAATCATGAACTGAAACTTACCTACACAGTAGTCCCCAAGATTCCCTGATGTCCAATGGCTTCAGAATAGCTTACAATAAAAGTGCCATCTAAGCAAGTGAGAGTTAAAATTGCCTCCACTGTTGACTGGTTGGCTATTTTGAGGGGAATTCATACAAAGTGACACAGTTCTGAGACTAACCCCTTCATTGCTGGTTCAGCAGGCAGAGACAGCACTGCTCACTGGAATGAGACATGTGAGAACTAAACCTTGGGCCAGCACAGTTGCCTTCTTTACTATAAATTATAGTGCAGTGCAAGAGTCCTGCCAAGATCAGCTGTTTCCTCTAGATTTCTGTCAAGCTTTGACAGCTCATTAAAAGTTAGGAGGGGAAAAGGGTTTGATTTGCTTCACTTAGAAGCAAAGCATAGAGGCTTAACCTTTTGCACAAACAATGAAGAAAAAATGACCTTCACTCTTCCCAGCTTTTCTATGCTGCACCATAGCTAACAGCAGGGGAGGACCCAGTTCTGTGCTCAGTTATTGCCAAAAGTCTTTTAGAGCTCTAAAATTGATTCTCCAGTCAGATACTAATTTGCACTGCAAGAAAAGATTTAGAGCTACCTGCAGGTTTAAGGCATACAGCCACATCGATTATGCTGAAAGCACCATTTCAGGCAATCTTTGCAGCTTGGAGAGCTAAACCTCACATTTCCCCCCAGCCACATAGATTCCCCCCACAGACTCTTGCAAGGGCAGATCCACTGCAGGCCCTGCATGCCAAAGGCACAGTGTGAGAAAGAGTTAAATATGCATGTGACACCGTGGCTGGTGCTGCCGCTGCCAGGAACTGTCATGGTGTTTGTGTGCAGCCTGTTAGTGTGATGTTAAAATCGATGTGTGCTCTGTATACCTGCAGGCAGTGCTCAGTCCCTGGTAAACAAGGCAGGCAGGGCTAGGATGAGAGCTACAGGACAGAGGACTCAGTAACTCTGCTCTATTTAGAAGAGATCCCATTTAAAATATGTGGCAGTCCCATATAACTCGCCAAGAACATCCAAAATACCAGAGTGCCTTTTTGTTCATTTGTTAGAGCTCTAATGCCAAAAAAAAGTGCTGACAATACCTTTTTATACAGGAAAAAGCTTTTGTGTCCCATTTCTCCAGTACTCTAGGAAGTTACCCAATCAATCTACATCTGCATTTTCCATCTCTCCAACCTCAGTCAACACACTCTTCTCCCATTAAAACCAATGCAAACAATCTACCAGAGATTTCTTATTTCTTTTTGCAACTGTGTCTCATGGCAAAGAAAAAAGAGAGGGAAACAATAAACCTTCTGGGGGAAAGCCTGGCCTTACAGAATTTTGTGTGCCTCTCTGGTAAGTCCACACAGCTGAGCCACTTTGCACTCCCTGGGCTGCCCTGGCTGGTAGGGGCACAGGCACAAAGGCTGCAGCCTTAGCTCTTTGTCCTTTTCTTTGGACCTAACTGGTTCTTACTCTTGGCTTGAAAAGCAGGAACCATACATTCAGCAAAGCCTCTCAAATCACCTTATTCTTGTGCTGAGAATCAAAATCTCTCCCCAAAGCTGCACCTATTAATTGCTATGCATTAATAACACCATAAACTCCATGTAGCACAATATCCCACATCTGAGCCCCTCCTCTCAACTCAGACCCTCCATCCTTTCCTCTTGACAAAGTTTCACAACCCTTTGAACAAACCTTGAATAAAGGCATCACATGAGCAAGAACTCCATGTTGCACCTTACCTGCAGTGTCCCCGATTACCTCAGCTGTTCTGCAGCATAGGCAATCTTGTCTGGAAGCCTTCCCATCTCTCCTGAGGGGGATCTTTAGCCCACTGTTATACCTAAGTCTGCTACAACTCACTGCATCTTCATCAAATGCCTTTAGCCTAGTGGCTCCTATCTCCTGCTGCTCATCAAGCTCAAGTAATGAAGAGCACTTGTGCCCCTGCTCTCTCCCCACCTGTCAGAGGCTCTACTGCCTCCTGAGCTTAATGCACATCACCAATATACCTGGTGTTTGCAAAGGTGAGGAAAGATGGGAGCCTCCTTCCTCACTGTCCTTGCAAAGTCCAACCTGCCAAGACCACGGGTTATAAACCAATCCTACAGGAAAGCTGCTCAGAGGCTTTTCATCTAAATGGATGTTTTTCTTTTAATGAGCTGTAGCTCATTTTTGTGCACATTGTAGCGCATTGGAAAACGTGTCAATCACTTGATTTTTGAAAGTCAAACAGAACCATTCATACAGTGCTGAAATGCCTTTGCAAAAGATAGCTCATCTGCCTGGAAAGGTATGGAGCATCCCAGGAAAAGGAGCATTTAAACCAGCCCATTCTTTTCTCCACGGACCTTTCTCTTTACTAGCCAAGCAAAGCTCTGCATTATGGTTTTCTTTCTAATTACACTTGTTTGTTGTACATGCTGCATTCTCAGGCAAGGACACTGAAACCAAGCCTCTTTTTTCTCTTAGCATCAGGAAATGTAGGAGTTTTGGGGGGTTGGTTGGGCAGATGACCTTTTAAGGAAATAGGTCACAGCACTGAAAGACTCAATTTATTCAAGCAAAACTTGCCAAGCAAGTTAAAGAAGTATGAAAGCTCTTCCGGGGCTGGTATTGAATGCCTCACAATAACAGAAAAGTGTGTGATGAGAGCAGACTGCCAGGAAAAAGCAGTGTGTACATTGTGCCACTATATATGTAGAAGACGTAAGCATGGACAAATAGGAGATAAGTGTGCCCCAGTAGAGGGAGGATTCAATGAAGGTATTTTTCCATTTTCTATTTGAGCCTACACTGGAGACAGAAAGGACCAGCTGTGCTGAAGCTGGACACAATCTCCGTATGTGTAGCTATTAAAAAGAGCTGTATTTATACCACATAGCTCTCCTTTTGTCAGGGGTAGGTTCTACAAAAGCTCCAGCTTCTAGTTCAGCAGAAATTGGGACCATTTAGGGACTGTCTTCAATTTTGGAGGCTCTCTCTAGAGTGCCATCAATTTGCTTGCAGTAGTTATTCCAGCCTGTATGTGAGCCAGGCTGGAAAGAAAATACACAAATGAAATGACACAGATAGTCTCCCTGAAAGCAAAGGAATGGACATAATGAGATGGTTACTGCAGCTTTGTGCTTTTGGAAAGTGTGCCATCTCAGAGAAAAATCCAGTGGAACAAAAAAATAGGGCTGCTTTCTGCTCCACCTGTGCTACCAAAAGGGAACAGGCTAAAAATCTGACTGGCTTTGCAAGGGCAGAGACATGAGTGATGGATGGGGAAGAGGCTACCTATTCACATCCAGCCCAGGAAAGAGAACCCATGTACTGACTGTGTAGTTTGCGCTCAGTTTAGTGATGTCAGGACATGTCCCCAAAGCACAAGAATGTATGTTAGGAAATGGAAGGCAGCTACCAGTATCACTCATGCTGACATCCAAAAAGTGAGGAGCAAGTGAGAGTGAAAAACCAACCCCTTCACTCTTCAGCTCTCTTTCATCATCAACTGAGCCAAGCCGGAAAGGTGGGTGAGTTTGGGAAGAGAGAGAGAGCACTGTCAGCTCCCAGGATATTAAAACCCAAGATGACAATGCAGAGCATAGTGCTTTCCAGAGAGCTCCAGCTACAGTGAGTGCACTTTTCTTCTCTAAAATGAGTGCAGGAATGAAGTAGAGTCTGTAAGTGCATAAGCTGTACAGCAGGAAGGTTAGGGTGAATACCAGGAAGACTTTCCCTGCAGGGAACTATGTAAACATGCAGAACCATGTCAGTGAAGGCAAAGAGATAAACCTGTAATAAAGGATATTTCATGTAATGAACCGACTTTAGAGCATATTTTGCATTTGCCTTATGTAGTTTGTAGGACTCATTACAGGGGGCTTACTTAAACTGCTCTACAGATCGTTGCTTTCTTGGCCAGCATTTCTCCTTTAAATAGCTGAAGAAGTCACAGCGGGTGCAGGGAGATATTTAGATATGACCTGAGCAAGTGCTAGCCCTATTTATCCCCATTTTTTCTCTCCTGCAGCCAGAAAATAAGGGAAAGCCTGTCCACCAGCCTCTGCCTACAGAGCAGGCACTCAAAGTGTCTAAAACCTAAGGGGAGCCCAGAAGTTTGAGCAGGGTGAATAACCTAATGCATGGAGACAGTATCTTCCCAGAGGCTTTTCCCTAGCTTAAGACTTACTAAACCTAAGCAATTTCTCTCCTTAACTGGCAGCCCAGTAGCTGTCCTTGAAAAAGAAAGAGACACAAGACAGGAAGAAACAGGAGGAGCTCCAAAGCCCGAAAGGAGCAGCTTCATGGATGGCCTCACCTCTGCTGGTTCCCAGGCAGACCTGGTCTCTCTTCCTCCTCACGGCCAGGGTGACACAGCCCAGCAGTTCCTGGCTCAGCCCAGATGTGGGAGCTTTGCAGAACCTAGCAGACATTCCTTCACAGCAGCCATTCTCCACCAGGCACCGAGGGGAAGGTGGGTGCCCAGTGGTTGTGCTCCAGCTGCCAGGGTGTTTTCCACCAGCCCGTGAGAAAAATGTCCTTAACTGCTCAGCTCACTTATGTCTTTCTGATGTTATGTAAGTGGATTGAGAGAAAAAACACTGCCATGAGCAGATTTCTAATTAGGAAAAGAAATAAAAAGAATTATGGAATTAAGGCAAAACCTCAGCATGAATGACCCAAATCCCTTCCTTGTGCTGCAGTCCACAGCAGGCTATTAGAAAACTTCTTTTAAAAGGAAAGTTAATTCATCACTAAGATGGCACAGCAAAGGCAAATTCTTTTGTAGACTGGCACCCGCCCTCCCAAGCAGCTAATCCCACTTAATTTGTCTATTGTGAGTGCAAAGGAAGCTTTAGAAAGAGATGTGCTTTGTGACACAAGCATTCCTACAAACATTGCTGAAATATGAGTAACAATGAAGCACACCAGAGAGTCTTAGAATCCTCAAGGTTGGAAGACACCTTTAAGATCATCAAGTCCAACCATCTACCCAGCACTACCATGGTAACTCCTAAACCATCACCCAGCACCAGATCCAGACACCTGTGGAACACCTCCAGACACCTCCTGACCACCCTAACAGTGGAAAGTATTTTTCTGATATCTAATCTCAATCTCCTGTGCCTCATCTTAAAGCCATTTTCTCTGGTCCTCACACTGCAGGCATGGGAGAAGAGAGCAGCGCCCACCTCACTGCAGCCTCCTTTCAGGGAGTTGTAGTAGAAGGATGAGGTGCCTCCTGAATCTCCTCCAGACAAAACAACCCAAGCTGCCTCAGCTGATGCTCATAAGACATAAGGTATGCTCTCTAGACCTTTCATGAGCCCTCTTGGCTTTCTCTGGATGTGCTCCAGCACCTCAATGGACATTTTAAAATGTGGGACCAGAACTGAACAGCGCTTAAGGCGCAGTCTCACCAGCACTGAGTTCAGGGGATTGATCACTTCCTCAGTCCTGCTAACCATCCATACAATCATAATTTCCTAATTTGCAGATTTGCACTGGCAGCTTTCTGTTGGTTGTCTGCAGACTGTCATTGCTACTGAGAGTTGCCTATAATGAGTTACCTACTATCACACTGGCTACAGGTGTCTCATCAACAGTGGCTTGCTTTGTCGACATTTCAAGCATCCACAGGTCTTCATGACCCGACCTTAACAGGAGATAAGAGCACTCTACACTTCTCACCAATGAAGTTGTATTTCTTTAAATAATCTGTTGCAGATGTAAGTGCTTCAGCTGCAGATTTAAGTGCCTAAATTTTAAAACGTTGTCTAGCCAAACTAGTAATTTTATGGTTCTCATTGGAGCGAGTAATTTGAAATTTGCTGAGGAAATCTTCTTTTCCCTCATGATACTGACTATTGTGAGTGGAAACACCTGCCACTGAGTAATTTTGATGGCATTTGAATCCCTAAGGGTATGGTGGTTTTTCTAGCAGGTGAAGTGAAGCAGATACCCCAGGATGTAGTGCGGCTGTTTGGAAAGCTCACATCTTCAGTAAATCTGCTGATGTTTAAACAAGAAGCCAGAGTTATTCTCTGTTTTTGAAGGCACCATCTCCCTGAAACTGCCATGTTACATGACAAAGTCTGCATCAGCCAGAAAACGTGCACTGGTCATCATTGATTTGATAGGATCGTAGCTTATTTTCTGCACTAGTCCTTTTTCTGCTGCGTCAGCTCCCTCAGGGTGAGGGATCTTTAGGCTTTTTCCTTACTGCAGCAAGGCTACGAGGATGAAGTGCAAAAGGGAGACCTCAGCTTTCCTGCCTACTAAGAGACCTTGACAAATGCAGCACAGAGCTGAATGAATCAAGCTGCCACAGGGAAGCACCCCACTCTGGAAGCTTGGGGACTAATATTTGGCAGACACTGGCATGCAGAAACCTGAACCATACGACAAGGAATGCAGCAAAGCTCATTAATAAAATACCTTCTGCAATTGTTCGAAGAACTGGGCAATTAGTTGAAGCACCCTGACAACTAAAAGGCACAAACAGAGAAACACAAACAACTATTTTTGGGAATAGACTCCAGCTAAGGGTGAGCAGACAGAACATTACTGGTAGCAGAAGCACCAAGCAACTGCATTATCTCAGTCTGTTCTGCTCCTGTCCTCTCATCATAGGAAAATGTGTGCCAAGGTGGGGTAGGCACATGGATATACCATATCTGTAACAGCAAGGGGCCAAAATACTTCCATAATCTGTTGTCCTATGCTCTTTTGTACTATGAGACAAAACTTCCCCTTTTTTGGGTTGGAAAATAGTTACTGTGATGCCGATGCTCTCAGCTTTGTGTGGCGTGCAGGCATTCGGGTGGGTGGTGGTGACCATCTGCTACAGCAGCGACACCACAGGGTTAAAACACTGCCTTTCCCACCTGGCCTCAGGGGTGGCTGTGCTGGGTGAGTAATGTGTGTTGTGTGGCAGGGGGCTGTTGAAAGGCTGAAGGAATTCTCGAGAAAGGTCAGAGCAGCAGCTGATGCAGAAAAACCTGTGCTCGGGAACAGCTGTGCAAAGGCAGGCAACTGCACTTACACGGAAGGAAGCAGGCAGGTCTCTTCTCCAGCACAGACAGCACATGGAAGCTCCCACCACCACCACGCTGAGCTTTGCAAAGGTGCCAGATGTCGGGCCTGAATCCAGAAAGCCTTTGGTAGCTGCTCTGACTTACACACATTCATAAATGCAGGCACAATGTTCACCCTTAAAAGACCTTTCTTTTCCCACGTCAGCCTACAAACAGAGACCCAGAATAATTAAGACAGTGCTCATTTTATTGTACTCAGCAGGGAAACCAGATGTAAAACAGGAAAACATTAAATTCCTAAGGGACTCAATCAGGTGGGTAACATTGCTTTAGTATCACTTTAAGACTTTTCACATGCAAACTTCTGTTGGTATGTCTCAAATGAATGCCATGGTACACCTGGTAGCCTAAGACTAGCTTTATTTTGTACAGTACATCACATTCAGTAACTATAAAATTAATAAAGCCACAATAATATTAGTTGTTGTTAGAAGCTTCCAAGTTGGTTTTCTTCTGATGCTGGCTGACTCATGGCCATAGTTTTTTGAAATTAAAAGTTCAGATACACTCCCTACCTTTAATTCTGGGCAGAAACTCCCAATACTCTTCAGTGTCACTGAGACCTTTACTTCACAACTCACACTCAGTGATTTTATGTGCCACAACACACAAATGGTTCTCTTCCATTTTATGGAAATTCCTCAGGGCAGTGTCTAAACTTGCTTCTGATGTACTTGAAACTATTGATTGTGAACTGAGCTAAGGGAAGCGTCAGGAGGACCCTCCAGCAGAATGATCACCTCTTATAGCAGAGCTGCTGAGAATTATCTGAGAAACTCGTATTCTAGAGCATACTACTGCTGGAGACTTTGCAGGCAGATTTGTCACTTATTTCTATTCCAAAGAGTGTCAGTCTTAGAAGAAGGCTAATAAAATCTTAAGGTCTGATATTTCAAATGGGGATTAGTTGACATGATTCTGTTCCTACGGAGATCAGATGCTTCCTATCACCCTCAGTCTGCTTTTTAGAGACCAGAGAGAGATTTAAACTTGCCTCAAGGTTGTGGAAAATGGTAAGCCTCCAGCATTCAATCAGAAGGGCAAACGGAAAAAATCATGATAGAGCATAAGTGATGCATGAGACCTGCACACAAGCAGGGACACACACACACACATAAGCTTACCTACATCAGAAGTTTTCCTAGAGGAAAAAAAAATTCCTCTCTATGTGATTTGGCTCAGTAATAACGTCGCTTTTCTTTAAAGAAGCCTGAATAATAAAAAGTAGGTTTCACTTTGCAAAATCTTCTTTGCCAGGATTTGATGCAAAATCCGCACTATAAACTCTAGGAAGGAAGAGCTACTCAGAAAAACACAAAGCAGAAAAAACAATAAATCTCAGAGTTAAAAAAAAAATAAATATCAGTTTGGCTCAATTCAGCTATAATACTTCAGTCTTCCTTTTAAACATCTACAGGGACTCAAGTGGGATAATTTAGGCCCCTAAGAGAATATTGAAGCCCGTTCAAGTTACAGGTTCTGACTTTCAGGTCACACCACAGCATTCAATGGCACCAGAGATGTTTTGTGGTGTGAAGTATTTGGATAAAGATCTACCTGCATGTCTTTGGGACAACTGAAAATACTGACCATTCATACAGGCATCACAGAGACACCAAAAAATAAACCAGCAGAGATTGGTTACTGAAACAGGGAGTTAGGGAAAAGGAGGGAAGAGTTTCCCTCAGATCACAGCCCTTAACTTTCTAAGCTCACAGAGTCTGACAATCAGTTGTCTGTCATTCAGAGCAGTCATTCCCACAAGCTGTGTGAGAAAGTGACTCTGTTGTGGTAGCATTTTGTGTTAAATTTTAAAAGGTGTAGAAGGATAGACACAGAACAAAACAATGGACATAATAATAAAATTTGGACTTTCATACAAACCTTGCATATACTGAGCTAACTAATGAAAAACACTGGTATGGTACATTCCAGGAAGTTTCCAAACTGAAAACCAGTGGCAGCCAATTTGAATTCCTTATGAATGCTGATTTTTGTTTGGATTTCCACTTCTAACTTTAACACTTAAACATAGTAATGAAACTCAAGAGAAAAGCTAGTGCTGTCTAGAGCATATATTCAATTTTTTGAATGCCTTCAATATACTTCTTCAAACAGTGCATTTTACAAGCTCTTATGTTTTAGTGGCAATAATAAACAGTTTGACTGCTTAGAGGTTTTGTTGAATCTTATTTGGATATATCTATAAATACTAGCAAAATATACAGCCTTTGGAAATATTCATTTTCCTAAAAGACACAGGACACCAACAAATAAAAAAATATGTAAGGTCAGAAAACAAGGGGGCAAAACAGACATAGGAATGGGAATTCATTGTGAAGCACCGACACCAACTTTATTTTACTTCTGTTTTCATCCCTCCCTCCCCATGTTCCTCAGCAATTTCTTCTGTATTCAAAATAATGTTTTCTTCTCCTGAAATGGAGAACTCAGATATTTCCCTTCTTGTCCCTTCAGCTCTTTCCCCACTCTTTTTTTCCAAACCAAGTCAGCAGAAATGAGGCAGAACTTCAGCACTCGTGCCCAAACAACACAAAGCTGGCAGATCCCAACCAAGTGCACACAGATGGATATCACAGCCTCACATGAAATCCAGGACTACAATTCCAAACTGCCTGCAATGAGATGCTCCTTCAACTGAGTATTGGCAACACTGAAACATGTTTATTCTCATATTTGCTAGTGGAAAGCCCCCTAACTGAAATTAGAAGTAAATCTTCCATTTTATTCACTGCTTTTATTAATGGTCCTTGCTACATCAGCCTTCCTAGAAGATGCGACTGACAGGGAAGGGTTTCCTGACAATGAGCTTGTTTCCCAAAATCTCTCATCTTGCAAAAAAATGAATTTAAGAGTTACTTCAACTGGCAAGGCTGCAACACAGGTTTTTGTTTTTTTTTTTTTATATAGATTTGCTCTTGGGAATGACAAAGTATTTTCTGTTCTGTACTCTCTTTTTGTTAGCCCAAATGGATTTCCTTGGTTGTTACCCATCCAACTAATGCAATGTGATTCTGAGTCATTGGGCAGAAAGAAGAATGGGGTAGTGGCACATGGATCCTCTCCCCCTACTCTCTGCCATATCACTACTCCAAGCCCATTTTCATTTTTGAGACTGACATGACACTAGGAACAGCCTTTCTTGGCTGCTACAAGCCCACTCAAATGCATATTTGCTAATTGCTACTCCCAACGTGGTTGTTTTGCTGTTGGTGAAAGACGTGTCACCAATGAGGGTATACATTGTCACCTAGACATTGTACGCAGGAGAAAGCACTAATCACCAGTGTTAAACTAGCAGGTTGTCTACAGTCTTCCCTAGCAAGGCACAGTCAAAACCTAAAATATTCTCCATGAGATGTGCTGGTGATTATCGACTCATTTTTATGTGTTGGTTTTTGGCACTTTATTGCTTGGCTTCCAATATCTGCAGGACTTCTGCAGCCACCAGACAGTGCCATGGACAATTTGCATCTTTGCACTCATATTTGCCCAGAACACAGGCTGAGCACTACATTATGCCCTTGCAGTTGTTCAGGTGCATCTACTCAGTAACTTGTCCATCAGCGCTTTGTAGCACAAATGCACTGGTGAGATTTTCCTAGAAGAAAGGTCATTTGGTGTGGGGAAGGGAGGGTGGACCAGCTACTGAAGACTAACAGCTGAAAGAAGCTGCAAGGAACCAGGGGAGATCTCTCATTCCTTGCAAAGAAGCAGTAAGTCCAGTGCTGCCCCAGCATCCTGCTCATTCATTGCCAAGCCTAGTTTGGTCTCCATAAAGCAACTCATACCCATATCCTAAAAAATATTCTGCAGAGCTGGAGCTAAAGGATAAAATTCATGGGAATCAGTGAATGAGTGATAGCTCATAGTTTATTCTCCTCTGGAAGAAAAAAGTAGGACAATCCATCTGTATATTCAGATTGAGTATATTTGTAAAGGGACAGTTCAGAGTAAGCTAGCTCACAGCTACAGCAAGGGGAACGTAGAGGGGGACACGAGCTGAGCCAAGGGACACGGCTTCACACGAAGACAGGCTGGGCAACAGCTGGCAAGGGAAGGGGCAGAAGGGAGGCAAAAGGAGCAGCACAGAGCCTTGGACCTGGACAGGACACAGCAAAAACTGCAGACAACTCGGGGAACCTCGTCAGGGCTGACACGGACACAACGTGGGAAGAGACACTGAACTTGTCAACTAACCTGACCTAATGATACTGTCAATATTAATCCCACACAAAATTTCACGTGAAACTCACATCTCAGACACTGCTTGGAAGGGGGTGGAAACAGCAGTACTAACAAAAAAAAGGTTGGAGACTTTCCTCCTGGTAGGCAGAGGTGGGAAGACACTCTTTGATGTGGTGTTTCAGAATTAAAAAGCACCACAAGTAGGAGAGGACTTGAAATAACATACAGAAATTGAACAAGGACAAGACCTAAAGCTCCCTGGTATATATCTGAGGAAAACTAGGAGTCAATTCAGTACTATGCTTAGGGGCAACAATTCCATTGCACTGCGTTAAAATATTGTATCTTACAGTATTTTACTTTTCTGCTGGGGAAAAATTGCCCCCAAACAGCTACTATGAAGGCTTGGCAGTTGATATACTCAAGAAGTCTGGCCTCCTAAATAACTGGGGACCACTTCAGGTTCACTTCACAGAAAAAAAAAAAAAGAAAAGAAAAAAGATACTAATACTCATTTACATGGTGTAAACCTGTAAGATTTAGAGTAAGTTGTAAGAATAAGATCTACAGAGTAAGTCAGGTGTGTGGTACTAGAGACAGAAATAAATTTTCATCATGATTCATGAAAAATCTTTAATGGACTAAAAGTATCTCCTATTTAACTCTAATACTCTGCAGGATTACAATATCCAAATCATCAGTGCTTTGCAGGATTGATAACTAAATTTTCTACAAACTGCAAGAGTTCCCCAGCCTCCCATAATGAACTCTAGTGGACAAAATACAAAGCTACTGGGAAATACATTTCCCAAGTTGAAAAATATTACTAAGAAATGAGACCAACATATATTTGAGACATTATTGTATATCATACTTCTGGAGAAACAGTCACTAAGCTACCTTTTATTAGCAGTTTCTACAACTAAGTTCAGAAATACAGCAAAGATTGTCTCAAGATTTCAGTACTGCTGCAAATTTTTCAAGTTAACAGTATAATGGTTCATAATATAGAGTGTTAGGCAAAACAAAATTAACACACAGGCTAAATAAATGGTATTTGGGTTATGAAAGGCAGCAAAAAAAGCACCAAAATACTGAAAAAACAGTAGAGTTCGCTAAGGACTTAAAAGGGAAAAGAAAAAAATCAGTGTAACACACCAGACATAGAGGCTCATGGACCCCAATGCACAGGAAAGCCTGCTGCTATGGGAAAACATTTCTGTGCATCTCTGGAGAGAGAAGAAAGATCCACATCACTTTAAAGAGTGATTTAGAAGAGAGGTGCTCAGCGCCACAGGAGGCTGGGAGCAGGGGGTGCCCTCCTAGCCTGAGGAGGCAGAATGGCTCCCTGCTTTTTAAAGACTTGGCAGGAGTACCAGAGTAAGGGTGGGCACCATCCTGCTGGACGCAGGTCCATCGACCGATGCGCTCTCCTAGGCCTCGACGGCTTATACCTTAAGAGTTGCCACTGCAGGGGACAAAAAGCATCTCTCTCACCTCCCCTTGTGGCCATCAACATCCCACTGACTTAGCTTCTCCCAAAGAGAGAATCCTTCAGTCTTGATCCTTTCTTTGCCTGGTTCTGCATTTCAACAGGAGGGGAAGACCGGGCTCCCTGGGGCTCACCTGAGAACAGCGGCCCACAGCATGAACAGAAGTGAGGCTGCTCAGTGATCAGTGTCCATAGCCTGTTCGTGGACTTGCCTCAGCACAGGTAACTTACAAACCAGGAAAGTTGTCTTGAGTTAGGTCTTTACAGCTGTTGAACCTTAATTCCACCTCCCTTAGCTTCCCCCCGTCCACCCCTTTGAGTAAGACCTCATAATGCACATAAATAAATTCCCATAATTCTGACAATCCCTCTGCTTCCTGCTTTATCAGAAGGTGCTGCTCTCCCTGCAGCAAATTTGTGCTTTTGCTAAGTGCCCAGCTTTTCATCTGACAGCAGTCAAGGTTGGGGCATAATGTGGAAATACACCAGCTGTGACAATAACAATGGCAGGACGGAGCATGTGGCTAGTCAGAAAACAAAGGGGGATCATTTTCCACTGTTGCATCACAACCGTAATTACACAACCAAACAGCAGGACTTGAGGGGAGGGATTCTCTCCACCACTGCAGGTATTTAGGCACCCCTGCAAACCATGTCAGTCTAGCACAGAAGAGGGAGCAGGTCGGACACAGCAATTAGGACGCCTAAAATTCTGCAGCATGGACTGGAACATGTTGTGCTGCCTCCCTTTCAGTTTTTTATTTGAGGATGTGTCTGAGGAAATGGATTTCCGGGTCTGACTGTTTTGGGCCCGGATCAGTTTCTCGTGTTCCCGTATTTGTCTCTGTAAGTGGTTCTGGATGGCAATTCCCAGGGATTCTGGATCGAGGGAAGCACCATAAACCTCCCATGTCATTCCTTGCTCATCCCAAACAACATCCCTGACGTGTTTGGACTGCTTCACCTGCACTTTGGCCTCCATGGCTGGGGTGGAGTGCTTTTTGCTCTCCCCCAGGTTTGGCGCAGCCTGAGAGGAAGCGGGAATCGCTGCAGTGTGGAGGTCGTGTCTGGACTCCCTGGCCCGGAGGCCTTGTTGCTGGGGAGCTGCCGATGCTGCCGTGGGAGGGGCAAGACTTGCAGAACTCACACTCAACTCGGGTGTCAGTCCTGCCTGCAGGTTCTGGCCACCAGCCATCTGAGACTGGCTGCTGCTCTCCTTCTCACCTGTCCCCTGTGAGCACACCTCTGCACGGAGAGCAGCAGGCTGGCTACTGACATTCAGCCCTCCTTTAGGATCAAGCACCACCAAGTCTTCTTCCTTTGGTTTTACCACAGATTGATTAGAACTGGCCTGCCCCTGACTTGCACCCTTGCTTTGCACAGGCTTTTGGTCAGAGCTGCCCAGGACCTCCTTCTCCTTGACTTCACTGTCCTTGCCAGAGAGTAAAGGTGACCGGCTGCTTCCTGCGTGAGGGACGGGATCTCGCACGTTGTTCTGGGTTCCTGGGACAGCATCAGTGGAAGTGGTGCTTGGCTCACTAGCACCAGTCCCAGGCTGTGATGGAGTTTGATTACTGGAGTCAACTCCAAGCTGCTTAACTGGGATGGGCTTTGGTGGGCCTGGAGCATCCTTTGGCAGCTGAGCAGTGTCCTTGACATCACGGGTTGCACTGGTCATTTCAGCATTACCCACAGATGTTCCTTGGGAGGTAATAGCTGCAGGGGAGCAGGGGAGAACAGGTTTCACATCATCTGCTGATACTGGAGATGCCACATCAGATGGGACCCCGGGCAGTTTGACAGGCTGGGTTTGGGCTGAAGCAGTCATAGCCACAACAGTCGATTTTGATGTGGTACCAGGAGAACATGGAAATTTTTGTTGTGAGGATAAACTGTCAGTAAGTGCAGCCTGACTCAGCCCCATATCTCCTTGGTAAATTATGTGCAGTTCTTCCTTCTCCTCTGGGGGAGGATTCCCTTTTAAGAAGGCAGCAAAGATGCTGGGACTGGTGGAAGCCGATTTGCTCTCCACAGTAGCCACGGCCTGAACCTCAGCATCCCGCCATGTCCTGCTTACAGCTTCCTGAGTAAAAGGGCTGCTCTCTGGATGAGCTGTCATTGTACCTGTTTCTCTGAATTTGGAGAGCTGGGTAGGGTTTGGACTCCCAGGTGTGGGGTCCAGGTTGTGTACAGGATGTGGACTCCCATGGCCAGACTGGGCTGGTGCCTCGCTGCTCTGCACCACTTCAGCTTTACCTGGGAGATGCAACTGCGCCGTGTCTGCAGGCCCACTTTTTGCCTCCAGACTGGTCTGTGGGTCTCTCTCCAGGTCAGCTTCGGTTTGCCTTGCTGGCAAGGCTGACTGACACACAGCAGAACCATTTTTTTCTGCCGCCTTGTCTTTTTCCCCTCTTTGCAGAAGGTTGGCCTGAGAAGTATGACAGAATTGATTAACCCCGACAGGATCACCCAGGGAAGAATAATTTAACACTTCAAGTGCTGGCTGATCATCAGTTCCCTGAGATTTCAAGACAGAGTCATCTATCTGTGTCAGGGAGCTCGTTTTGGCCTGGCTGCCTTGCACAAACTGTCGGGAGCTCTGTGGGGCTGGCATCATCTCTGGCCCTTGCCCCACCAAGAGGGCTCCTGCTGCAGCAAGAGCTGGCACTGCCGGTGCCTGGATGCCTGCTGCCTGGGAACAACCAGCAGGCTTTACATCTGCAGGATGCCCCTCTGCAGTTGTGCTGGCCAGGCTGGGAGAAAAGGCTTCCTGCTGGCTGTCATCATCTGTGTGGCACTGCTCACACCTCTGTATGCTGGCAGCATCTGTGCAGTTCAGGTCGAACAAGCAAACCCCAGTCGAGCTGGACGGTGTGCACGGGAAACCATTGCTGGCCCTCTCACCACTGGGAGGTTGGGACTGGTGCTTAGCAGGCTGCAGGTCTCCCAGGTGCTCCTCCTCTGCAGAAGTTGAGACCAAGGAAAGCTTGGCAGATCTCAGAGGATCTGGTACAGTCCCCATGGACTGTCTTCAAGGTGCTGTCTTCAGCTTTTCCTTGTAGTTTTCTCGCCGGGCAGGCTGTCCACGACAGGTTTCCTGTGAAGCTAATCTGTTAATGAAACAAACACAGTGTTAGCAGCAGTCAGATTTAAGAAAAAGTACCCAGAACTAATTGATTTTACAGTGTGAAGAGAAAAACTTGCAGGCAAGGGGGAATGTGAAGCACCCAATTCTGCCTGAACCTTATAAAAAAGGCACAGATTTCAAGGATCTTCCAATTCTCAGGTTTGGATGGAGAAAACAATACTAGGGACAAAGCAACAACAGCTCCTGTGTTGTTGACACATTATTGAAAACACTGACATGCCAAGGGCAGGGGTGGGGGGGAAGAAATACTAAATGAAAGAAGAGGTACAGACTTTGTGTGGAAGTTTGAGTCACAAAATAAAGTCCCTGTGATAATATTCTGTAGCAAGCCACCTGTGGAAGGAAATGTGAAGAACAGATCCCTAGTGGATTCCACATCTTCAGTGAGCACGTTTCCCTTTCTTCTCAAGGATAGCCTTTCTAGCTCCAGTACCAACAAGGACGCAGTCACAGTGGGCAACAGGTCAATTCAGACTAACGTGGATGAACCCAACCCTCACTGGTAAAAGGAATATGCAGGGTTCACAACGTGCTGGGTGACACAGATAGAAACCAAGAGGAGGTACTGCACACCAGGGCTGTGCACATACTTACTGCTGTCACGTTTAGATGCTTCGAAATAATTACAAGGAAGCCAGCTTGATTAATAAATGGGGGTACAGATGACCTAGAAATCAACTTACAAGTAGGTGGTATGAAATTGAAAGGGGAACATTGCAGCAGGGTAGAACAGGAGGGGTTCATGGCATACCCAGAGAAATGTGGGGGAGGGGTTTTAAGCAGGTAGAATAAAGTTGGTCCATGTTGGACTCATGCCAGGACTGCAGAAAAACCATCGCTCCAAACAGGAGGCAATCTCCAAAAGTGCTTCTTGGCTTTCCAAAGGGCTTAGCACTGCCCAGCCTGGACACTGCTAGAGATCAAGGATGGGATCCATGTCAGCAGAGTGGATCTGTGATAAAATCACAGATCACAGATAAAATCACAGTGGAGCCAGTGATAAAATCCCACCCCACTCTTCTTTTTAAAGTGTAGGCTATCTATGCTTGTTTAAAAAGCTTTCACTGGCTTATGCTTCCAGCAAAACACAGGCATGAGACCTGGGAGATACCCAAATATTGTTAACCTGATGATGAGAACATTGCTATACCTGTTTGTGTGCCCCTGTCTCTGCAGGCACACAGTAGGATCTCCCTTGCCACATTAGTAGGGAGATGCTGCTGGAAGCAGTGGAACAATCACTCAGCTGTTCCAGACCCTCCCTACCCACTAGCAGAATCAATAAAAGCTCCCTCCAGAAAAATCTCTACTCTCCTTTTCTCAGCCTGGATGGCAGTGGTATAACTCCTTCAGTTTCTGTAAAATCAGTCCCATATTTCAGGAACTTAAGATACCTTACAAGAGCAACAGGAGAAAAATGCTTAATGAAGGAAAAATTTAAAAAATACAGCCAGTCTATTTTTTCTAAGAAAAGGAAAGTGCTGCAACTTATTACTTATTCATTAAGCTTTCTGTCTTCCAGGTATTAAAAATTTATTGCTTTTATGCTGCCTCTTTGGGCTCTGTCCAGCCACAGAGATATAAGTCTGCTGGGTTAAGCCAGCCCTGACAAACTGTAATCCTGCCCCTGAAGGATCCCAAGTTCCTTAGCTGCACTCTGTGACAGCAGCCCAGCATCACCCTCCAATGGCTTTCCAGGAAGGCTGGAAAGGATTGCCAAACTTCCTGAGAAGTACTGAGAGTATGTAAACCGGGCTGCAAATCAATGGAAGTTTGTGGCTGCCCACAACATGTTGTGCCTTCATTTTGTTCTCACTTTAAGGACAGCCAATATAGTCCTGAAGGAAGGACAGATGTTGCATGTTCACCCTGTTTTGCTATAAACATCTAAGGGCTGCAAGCAGAGGAGCAGATGGACTAAATTCTGTTACTCTCTTCTTTCCTTTTCCAAATATTGATGCAAACCAAACCAGTATATACAACTGGGCTGGTCAGATATCTTTTTTTCCTTATTTTTCAGATCCAGAGTTTATTTAAGAAAAAATAAGCAAATAAAGGAACAAAATCAATCCCCATTTTTAGGATGAGATGTACGACTCAGCAAACAGTGTCAGAAGAAATAAAGATTTCAGAGAAAATCTGTTTGGCTCTTCACTACACAAAACCTGGGCAAGGCAATCTGCATACTGGAGCATTATCTTTTAACTCATACCCACTCAACAGGGCAGTGAGTCCTAATTTTTCAATTAAATTAATGAGCTCTGGTCTGAATTCTCCCTGAATTCTCCCCATCTGTTTAGTGGCTCTTCACCAGAATCACCTGAAATACACAGTTGAATGTCTGCCTCATATGGTAATTGAAAGAGATTTTGCTACCAGTCCTTGACATACAACATCAACAGAAGAAATTCTGCCCCAGAAAACCCACCTGGACCTATTCTCTGATGTGGGACAACTGTGCATAGTCCAGACATTTTGCTTGACCCTTGAAAGGGGTTGGAGGATGGATCATTATTCCTTCTGGAATGACTCTGCAAATAAGTTAGTTTTTGAGAGTAAGGTTTCTATAAAGACTTTGATGTCAAAGACATGGGAACTGTTTTCTAGACTGTCACTAAACCATCCTAATGACAGGAGCCAAAGGCACTGAAATAGCCTAAATTAGCATGGTAACTTAAGAAAATATTCTAACTTAAGAATTAATAAAAAATCAGAAAAAAAGCAAAGTCTTATGCAAGAGAGCAAAAAGGAAGCCCTACAGATTACAGAATGAGCAAGACATTTTTACTATTGGAATCTCATTTATGATTATTGTCTCATTTCTATTATTTCATTCCTGTTATATAGGAATGATAAACACTGTTGGGACCTGTGGGCAACTCAACTGCCAAGACAGTGAGAGTTCAAACAAACAAACAACACTGCCTGCAAGCAAATATTTAGGAAAAACAGAAATACAAAACTCAGTAGAAGGCCAAAAAACATGTCAAAACAAATCAAGATCGCTGATGAATTTTTCAAGTCTTGTATGCCAGACCCAGAGCAATCATTCAAAGTTTTTCTTTTAACAGGAGGTGAAATTAGTATCTCTACAAAGGTCAAAATCAATTTTTAGTAATAAGAACAGATTTGCTACACCAACAGAGTTCCCCTTATCCTTATTCTTGCAGATCACATTAGCCTGCCTCACTGTGTCAATCTCATCTCAACAAAGAATTATTCTGGACCTTTAGCAACAAGAGGTTTCTAACTTTGGCAAAGTCTGTGTTTTGCTTAAATGGTCTGGGAGGGTCCCTGTGTGGCCAGCACACCTCCACAGACTCTCGTAACTGAGTAGGTCTTTTTCATGTGCTATTAAAAAACCCAAAAAAACCCCAATTCCCAAGAAATTTCCAGGCAACTCAACGCTGACAATGTAAAGAAACTCCTATTTATTTCAGTAATACCCAGCCCTCAATAAAACAACGCTGCACTTTTTACTCTTGCTCCCTATGAGAAAGTCAACAAAACCAGAAAGTCTGCATGTTTCATAATACAAACCAATAAATTTTCAGGAAATTCCTACATAAGACTCTGCCTTCCATTCCTTCTGGAAGAAATCTGAAAATTTTCAAAAGCACAAATAAGACTTCTAGCATCTCCACCTAGCCTCAACCATAAAAACAACTAAAAAGCAACTCCCAAACAAATCAAGCAGCCCTTTTCCCAATTCCAGAGTCTCATCACTTTTCCATTCCTTGAGTCCCGCACTCTTTGAGCACCCTCTTCGACCTTGTCTCTGCAAACAGGAGAGCTAAACACTTGCTCTTAATAGTTCTAATCTTACAAGATCTCTCAGATCATCACAAAAATCATTATATAGCCACATCGGGTAAGAACAGAGATAAACATCTGCTGAAGTGGGAATTCAGTCTCTGTTCTAATTTTCTGATCTGAGTAAAAAGACAATGGCTCAACTGAACTCACATTAGACAATTAAATATATAGAAAATAAAATGCATTTCTTTAAATTTTAAATATACAAATACACTTGTGTCCTTCTAGTTCTGCAGCCAGTGGGTTTTTTATCCTCTTTTCAATGTCAAAGGATGTTTGTTACTCTTTTTTTTTGGAGAAAAAACTTGCTTTATGGGTTATTTTCTCCTAATTATCTGTGGGATCAAAAGGACTGGCACTACAAATGAAAGATAGCACAAAACAAGGACACATTAATTAAAATACATAAGAGATTGCCTGAAGAGGTAAGAGACAAGACACAGAGCTTCCATCTTTCAGTGTGTTTTGGGATGCTGACAGGAGACAAATTATTCACTGTGATGGCAGGGCAGGAAGAGGTGGTGGGGATGCCCACAGATACCTTGCATACCTGTGATTCCCACCAGAGATAGGGTTGGCATTTCAAGCAGAGTGACCCACATGAACAGCCCTGAGGAGAAACCAGATCCAGCCAGGACTCCTCACCAGACCTCAGAGCTCTTCCTCCTGGATGCTGACATACAACCAGCAATGTCTATCAGGTCTGCTCAGAAAGGTGTCATGACACAATGAAAAATGGAAACGGCAGAGGTAAAAAATGGGAAATAAGTCCAAACACAAAAACAGGGGCTAAGAGCTCATCTTTGCTTTGTAACAGTAGTAAACAGAAGAAAATTATGTGAAACTCAAGGGTAAGATCACTACCATTTTCAGCCAAAAGGAGATGGCTGCCTATCAGCCTGACACCTACTGAAGATTCATCTAGCAATATTTGTATATGCTGAAGAAACACATTTTTCTGAGTGTTGTCTCCTCCCATCTTGCCTCTCTCTGCCAGGTATAGAGGCTAACTCTGAAAAGTGCAGAGCATGGGAACTCCACTTTGGAAGGACAAAGCTCAGCTTAACCTGCTGTCCAAAACCTACAGATGGGAAAATGTGTAAAGCCAGTCCTCCAGATGGTACACTGGCCTCTAGGACTAATACAAAGCAAAGCAAACTGCTTTGCACCTTCCTTCATTTCTCTCTGCTCCTGGCAAACCTTAAGTACATCCTGCCAAGAGCCCTGAGCAGGACCTTGCCCCAACATTTCAAAGCAATCCAGGGACACATGGGCACCTCAGCAGTTGCTCAGGACAGATGTGTGAGAATATCTGCAACTGACTTTTAATAGGCAGGCACAGAGAAGAACCGTGTGGTGATCAAGCATGATTCAGCTCTACTGTCCTGCCGGCAGTTACCCTACAATTAGAAAGATGTCCATCTAAAAGAAAATACAGCTCTGCTTTGAGACAGGGTGTTCCAGCCTGTGTCCCATCTGTTCCCTGTGGGTAGCACCCATCCTGCCCTGGCCAGGAGACAAGCAGCAACCTCCACATCCAGCTCTGGCACCTGCTGATGAGGCCCTGGCAGGAGCCCGTGCACTGTTAGCAATGCCACGATGCAACTCAACCCCAAAAGCTGGGCTGCCCCTGCTGAAAATATCATTGTCCTCTGGCCATGGCCAAAGGCAGCAGGCTGCTGCGTGCTGTGGATGTGCTGCAAAAGTATCTTGCCTGTGTGGTAGTAAGAATCAAGTAGTTATGGATTTACAGGTGTGACATTGTTTATTGAAATTCTTCCATGTTTCCAAAAAGAAAATGGGTTTACCTTGCACTCCAACACTTTAAAGCAAGAAAAAACAGTATTTAGAAGTGATAGAAAATACAGTATCGAGAAGACTGCTAGAAGACATTTGGCAAGGAGATTGAAAATCCTGGTTTAAATTAAGAATTGAGGTATCATCTGCTGCCATTGAAGCTTTGAGCCTTCAAAGTTCACTCCTTTCTAACAGATTAAAAGCCTTTTCCAGAGAAGCTCAGTTCCTCGTGTAATCGCAGCCTCTAGAAGCTCTCCAAAGAGCCTCACACATCATCAGAGGACGGTGGCATGGGTGGGAACCACAGGAGGGCTGAACGTCCACCACCTCCATACTCTTCTCTCTATATCAGCCTACCCCTCTCCTCCCCCACTCAGCTCACCCTCCCAAGCACGCTCCCTGTTGCAGACAGGGACAGCAGCAGGGGCTGCAAAGACAGGCTCTCTCCCTGCACACCTCCCCCCAGGGCTACAGCCCCCGATGGAAAGCCTTTCTTTGGTGAGGCATGTAGGCGTGCAAAAGCCCCTGCGGAACACTGGGCTTGCTGCAGAGCACCGCAAAGAACCCATCAGTCTTTCTCCTCCAAGGTGAAAGGGAAGGATAAATGGCTTTATGAAAACAGCTAAATCAAACAACAACTACTCCGACTGGCAGCCAGCTGTAACAGTTGCATAAGCTACAGTGATATTGCTACCTCATATCCCGGGCCATCCTGGAGGGGAGGCACCACGTGGGTAAAACCCACATGGATATACCTTTATTTGTTTAGCTGCACGTTATTATGTTTAGCCTCATTATTCATCAGCAGTCTTTTCTTATTCCAGTGTCTGACCCTGGAAGTAATTTTTAAGGAAATGCAGCCTGACTTCAGGGGTAAGCCATGTTTCAGGAGGAAGTCTGCATGCATACTCCTGACGCACGCACGTGAGAGGAAACCAGCAACCTGCTGTCCACATCAGGCAGGTGACTCCACTTCACATAGCTCACTGCCACTGCTTATTTTTCTTCACTTTACTGTTGCGTAAAAACGAGACGTGGCTTTTGAGGAATGTGAACAGGAGGGTCATGTGGACTTCTCAAACACCACTCTTGTATTTGGTGTCGACCAATGGGAATTTCACTCGTTACCTATCCTGCTATCTTTCTGATAAAAGCATGTTGAAATCTTACCCCTCATTAACACATATTATGCGGCTGACTGCATTTGAATGTTGACAGCTGACAAACAAAAGCCCTTCATGAGCTTTTTGTGAGAGCAGTTTAGCAGTACCAACAATAAATACCTTTTTCCTACAGAGCAATGCCAATGTGACTCAATAAAACAGAGTGATCATCTTTAGGGATGAAAGCACAATGCTGGCTTGTTGCCCATTCAATTCTTGCAATTCTTCTTTGCTGCCCAGACAACTCACAATAATCAGGATGATGTGGTTTACATGGATATCCATCCACTGGAAGCTGGACTAAGACCAAAATCATATTTCTGTGGTCAGGAAACCACCGCTGAGTAGGCGTGTCTTGGAAAGGGTGGCTCTAGGGACAAAGGCTGTTATGTACTTCTAACATGCTTTCAGGTCCTCAAAAGGATGTTTCCTGAATTTCATTATGACTTCCTTAAGAGCATTCCCCCCGGTGCACTGAATACAAACATTCATCTTGTGGCTGAAGCATCCACAGCAGCAGAGTTACTACCCTAGACATTTAGGCCTGATTTGCTGCTGAATAACCATATTATCAGTGCTCAGAGAAATGTTTTGTAGCAGCACTTCTTATTTTAAAATCAACCTTGCAAACAAGGAAATTCTGCCTTGGAAGAGCTGACAGCAGGATCAATGTCTTTTGCATAAGGTAAAACCCAAAAATGATAATGTTTAACTCTCATGCACAGTCGAAAAAATTAAGTTTTCCTCATGTATCATATTATTTTAATGAAGATGCTGAGCTCAGTATTAGAGAGGGGAACAGATCTTTACATAACAGGCACCTGGGAAGGGATGTATCCATTGTCATTTACAGGCGTTATCCTAACGGAAAAGAACTACTCCAAATGGCATGTAATTAGAGAAGAAGGATGCAGTGCCTACCCAGTCATTACTGTAACAGAAATTTGCTGCACTGTGTGATTAACCTAAGAAAGGCATGATGATGATCTCACCATGTCTGCTCTTGCCTCCTGGCTATCACAAAACACAACTCATGTGAACAGAGAGGCTGGCAGCTGAAACAGCTATCACCGTGGGGTTTTTTTTAAAAAAAAACCCCAACAGTTAAAAATATCTTGCCTTCTTCCTGCTGCCACCTCAGCAGTTGCTTCCTGTTTTTTCACGTTGTCACTTTGCTCTGCTGCTGGCTGTCATTGACAGTAAGAGCAGCAAAAAGAACAAAATAATCTCCTTAGCAAACTGCCTCCTGCTAAACACCTTCTCAAATAACCCACGAGAGGAAGTGCCATGTGCTGGGCCACTTTTTGTCTGATGTATTGAGGCTCTGCAGGAAACCAAATGGCTGCAGGTTGGAGGCCTTCGGTGTTCAGGGATAAAATCTGAGCAATTCTGTGGTATCTTTACAGTTCTGGTAAATGCTCTTTTGAGGGCAATGACTCAAACCTGTGTGTCCAGCTAAGGACTCTAAGCTGCTCACCTCAGTCACTCAAGCTTAAGATGTGACTTTAGTGAGACCATTACATGAAAAGCTGTCATCTCAGCCTCAGCCTCTTCTTTTTCTTTACTTGAGGCTGTACACTTCATTGTGTTGAACCCTGACCCCAGTGGAAGTGGACCACACCAGTGCGTCATTCATTATTTGTTTAACTGATGAAGAACTGGACGTGGGATGCAGGGGAACCAACACTTGCCAAGTACTGCAGATAATCGGTGAGACCACTGTTCTTTATATCCAGGAATGATGGAACAGCCTCATGGTGTACGAAGCACTGTAGGTGGGTGATGGCTTCCAGTCACCTGACTAATGAAGGTCAATGCCAGATGGAAAAATGGTGGTAAAATATTACAACTATAAACCACACCAGGTTTTCTTTGATCTCCAGCCAGAGCTGACAGAAGGTGTTGAAAGACGCATCTGAGTAACCTCCCAGATGACAGTGACTGCCACTATGGCAGAGCTGATCAAGTAAAATTTAGAGAAAATGACTGTTCTGCCTCTTGGCTTGAGCAAAAGCAGTACTGGCACTGATACCAACTCAGCATTGCTAAAAATCAACTCCCAAACCTTGCATCACTAACTTTGGGTCCTGAAATTCATTATGTAGCCAGAGGGTTCTTCTGGACAAAGAGAGGCTCTTAAGTCTCCATCCTGCACTTAGATGTGCTTGAACAAAGAGACTGCAAAGCTTCCTCCAGGTGAAGCAGCCAACTCAGTCACCAAGTCATTCTCTCAACACCTCCATCTTCCTACAGCAAAGAAAAACACCAACAGCTGTGCTGCATGATGGTTTATTTTAGGAAAAACTCATTATTTGCAGTCTATTCCACAGGTGTTTGATGGCAATAGCTTTTTAAAGTTACCCTTGCACAGAGCCCAGGGGTGTAAAAAACCTCTCATGGTGACAATTGCAGGAACCATCCTCACTTCTGTTCGAATTGTTTCCTAACAATGGCTTATACAAAACATGTATTTTTATCCCTACATTCAATGTGCTTCTACCCTCCTAGCCCCAAGAAGGGGGGGCCCTAAGGTATCCAACTGTCTGCAGCATTTTATACTGTGATTCAAATATGATTTTCACAGGCTTAGGAATAATTACATTCTCTGCTTCTGAATTCTTAAAAATCTCAGTGCTCTTAAAACAAATCCTTATTTAGTGTCTGACCTGGGAAGTTCCATCTGTGCTGGAAGCAAACTAAACACAGGACCACTTCCTCAAGGCAGACAATATTTAAGAGGTAGCAGTGCAAAAATCTGGAGACTAGTTTAATAAAGAGGCTGGAAAGAGACACAGCAGGTTTTGTCAGCCAAAGCTTTGCCCACTGCAGTATGGCACAGCCATATCCATACCCTAGACCTCTGCCTTATTCATACCAGGCTTATGGTCCAGTCTACACCCTGGAACTCTGCAAGGCTTACACCAGGCTACTGTGACACACCCCCTCCTGCCAAAGGCTGGCATCTTCCAAGTTAGAGTTCACGGTTTACACTGAACCTATTTCTGGGCACACCTCTTCCTCTTATTTCTCCTGCATTTAGGACAGAAGGATTCACCCTTATAATTATTGGGTGACTGAAGCAATGCGTGCAGTGTTGAAGGCACTGGTAAAAAAACATTAACTTTGACTTGAATCACTGTCCCTCAGGATGATTGTCAAATTGGTTAATGAGAATAATTAGCATTAATTAAAATGACAGCTCAAAGGAGTTATATCACATCTGAGTTCAACTGAGACTCAGGTTTATTGGAGCTGACTGCTTCAACCACCTGAGCAAGCCCAAAGCAGACAACCCCATGGGCAGCATGACTGGCACTCATTCACCTGGCAGCTATCACTCCAGTTCACCTTCCAGCTTCTCACACTACACACAGCAAGCTCATGCCCCCAAGCATTCAAAAAAAAAAATAAAAAAATTTGGTACCCCCAAGCAATTACTGAGTTTATCACCTAATGCCCAGCATGTCCCATCAGGCTGCACTGCTTTTTACTCCTCTTTGGAGCAGTTTTAGCTGCTCTTGCTCAAGATGCCAGCATATTTAACCTGCAAATCTTAGAAGTGATCTAAGGTCAAGCTGTACCTTGCTAGAGCACAGCTGTGAGTGAGCAGGGCTGTGGGATAGCCTTGTCCTTGTTTCTAAGACAGCTGGAGTGGAAGTTGGCAGGGCGTGAAAAAGGATCATTCACAGCTTAGGGTTTAATTACTGGACTGGCATTGAACATCAATGCCCCATGCACAGAGGCGCACTTGAAAGAGTAAGAAAACACATGGCAACCTTAGAGCCAGTATGAAAATCCAGACAAGATGGTTTATTTCCACATAGGACCACATAAGTACTAGATACTTCAACCAGTCATCTGACAGCTGTGAATGCACAGCAGCCTTCCGACCACAATTTATTGTTGTTGACATCCTGTTTATGGATACAATTTGAATTACCACAAACTACACATACTTACATGATTGCAGACAGACATACACACACACATAAAATCTGATATATGCTAACAAAGACAGTCATCTAGCCTAATCTGGGTGATTAAGGCTGGGCATTGAAATCAAAGAAGCCTGATGCTCAAAAGTGCTGAATAATCAGAAACACCAGTAAAGCCACTAGGATTCAAAAGTTGCTCAATATTTTTGAAAATACAATTTTTAAATTCCTGTTCTTATCCAAGAAATGCCAGAAGTTTCTAACATACTCTGCCATTTTGCTGGATGCTACATGTGAGCATAGAGATACTAAGTGTTCATCACTTAAGCAGAAAAGATAGAGAGGAAAGGTAGGAACCTCTGCTTTTTCTGCCTCTTCAATACAATCTAACACAGATGAAGGTCACAGAGAAAACTATGCAACAGCCAGTAACTAATGCCAGCGATTTAACTACAGAACATCTTTCTTCTGCGTCTCATCATCTGCTACCAAAAGCTGTGCAATCATGAGCCCAGTAATTCTGGCTTTAGTGATCCACCTCTGCAACATTACTGAAAAAAATATTCAAATGAGTTCCTTCCCTTCCTAGATTCAACTCTTGAATCTACAAAGAGGGAACGAGACCTCTGCTAAATAAAAGGCAGAAAACAAAACAAGTGTACAGAATATGCTGCTGCTAGCATTTGCAAAGAAAAAAACACAAACCCCAGAAAACCACCACCTTAAAGCTGAATTAGCAAAGGATGTTACAGACCCAGGAAAAGTACTTGCACATACTCCACCCAAGAAAAGTACTTGCAACCACTGCAGATTCATAAGTGTCCATACAAGGAGGTAAGCCCTTTTGGAAAGGGCTCTGTTATTGCTCTTGCTCTGCAGAAAGCTCAGGC
This sequence comes from Cyanoderma ruficeps, assembly GCA_008694505.1. Lineage (NCBI taxonomy): Eukaryota > Metazoa > Chordata > Aves > Passeriformes > Timaliidae > Cyanoderma > Cyanoderma ruficeps. The sequence continues at coordinate 3,037,009 of VZDJ01000084.1, read as the reverse complement.
CAGGCATGGGATCAGATGGGATATGAACGTATGACAAGAGAGAACAGGACATCCGGTGTGAACAGGGCAGCAGTCAATGAGATACTGAGCCAGCAACTCAATTATCTTTCCATCTTCTTACAGATGAGCTGCTTCTCCTGCAGAGAGCAAGGCTGGCAAATTGTTCTGAAATGCCTCTCCTATAAACCCGTGGCCTGTGTGCCAGAGCAAGCAAACTCAGAGCAGATCAAGAACAAATGGAAGTAGTATGTGGACAGAGGCAGATTGTGTCAGAGGATCAAGAAATGCCAGGTATAGAGCTGGGAAACTTGGAGCAATTTATCAGCTGCTCATTGCATAACCATATTATCAAACACCCAGGCCACACTCCAAGAAACATGTCTGTCAATAAGGTGGGAAGCCTTGTCTTCCATCTCTGCTCAGCTGCTGGTCAGCACAGTCCAGGTAATTACCGTAGCTTCATTTTCATCATCTCAGCTCTCTTCAATCTGGTCCCTCATCTATTTATTAACAATCCTAAGCCACAGGTGTGGGCAGCCACAGGAAAATTGTTAGGTTTGTTCTACTCCAAGTCAAGAGGAGAAAAATATTTTTGCAAATGCAGACTGCCATGTGAGGTTGTTTGAGAGAGACAGATGTCTGATTAGCACTGCAGATGGGCTGAAAAATCCCCCATCACCACTTCAAAACTCTCACCCTTTTCCTTTTCTAGAAGGACAGAAAATGTGTTCTTTTCCCCTCATGTATGGGAACTTTGCCTTTATTTTAAGGGTGAAACTGCAACACCTAGAAATTCATTAGGCCCCTGACCGCCTCTCTGAGCAGCAACTAGATGAAATGGCTCAGCTGTTGAATTTCAAGGTTAGCATGCCTCAGTCCTAAGTTTCTCCCACAAAACTGGAGTGTTAATGCTGACCTTGGGAAGACCAGTCTCCTCCCATACGAATTCAGTGACCATTCCATTTAGGAGGCTGATATACCTCTACAACTGCTGAGTGAATTCTCACTGGCTAAGAAGGCAGGAGGAGATAAGGGGTGGAGACCTGCTCTTTCAGAAAAAACAATGAGGATGTGCAGAGGAAAGTAAGTTGGTTGGTCCCTGTGATAAGAGAATTTTTTTGGCCCTCTGCCTCGTGGACCTAGGCTTGAATGCTCTTCCAGCACTGATTCCCCATCTGTCTCTTACTGTGTGCTCCTTGCCAGACCATTTCACAGCTTCATATCGCTCAAGGCCAGGAAGCTGTTCATAAATGCATAATTTAAAATTGCACCATAGTATAGCATCATTTTTGAAAAACAGTGTTAAGTATTTGTGATGTCGACCATGTTCCTATCTCTTGTTGCCTGATGTTGCATATTCAAGTTGAATAGTGTAAACATTGCTTTGTCTTTCTAAGCCTTTGATGAGCACTTTTTCCCATATCCTGGGTTTTTTTGGTAAAGTATTAGGTGTCTCTCTTTTAATGGTTGACCAATGTCAAACACGATTCAAAAGGCTGCTCTCTCTGATCATACAGAAAGGGACATAAAAAGAAAATAAAAAATAAAACCAAAAAAATCCACACCAAAATCCTTCAGACAAATAAAAAACCCCAAATAGACTTACCTAAAAAAAAGGAAAAAAACGTGTATGTACATAAGGGGGGAAAGCCCATTATCCCAAAGTCTGCCCTCTTTTCAGTCACAAACAGAAAATCCTCTCTCAAAACAGAATTAGTCATTAAGTGTATATAACCAATTAACACTTACAAGTGTCAACAGTGAAGAATTTAAGATCAAGATTAGTTGACCTCAATATATTTATCCCAGCTAAATCCTGGTCCTGGAGGTCAGCTCAGAAGTCCATGAATGAAATGCCCCATGCAACACACAAATGTCGACCCTACATTAATTCCAAGGGTGATGTATATTTTCACATGCACTTCTCCCTCAAAATGCTCTCCAAATGTAAGCTAACAGGTTTACCCCAAAACACATTTAACTGTGTCTTTAGCTCCACAGTGCAAAAGAGTCATCACACAGTCTATTAGAAAACAGACACTTTTCATTCACCTCTACCTCATCTGCCCTATATTCATTACAAATCAGACATCTAAGACAGGATGACTGAAAGGATGATGTGGCTTCCTGTCAGAATGGCAACTATGGTGTTTGGAACAATTTTTTATTAATTTCATATCTCTGGTTAGATACCTCTGGTGAAAAGCCAGGTCTATACCTCCTGTAAACTACAAAGGAAACACAGCCTTTAACTGCAAGGTCAAATTTCACCCATCTAATTAAGTTTCCTGCTCTGAGCAGCATGTTAGCTAAGGACTCTAATACGATTTTTACAATAACAGGTGTGGCTCTGATTGCCAACTAGTTGCACTCATGTGGTCATTAAAGACTGATTTTGATTGCTGAAGTCGAGTTTATAGCTCACATTGAAAAAGAAGAAGGGTTTCAACAGACAAATATGAGACAAACTGAGAATGAGTAGGTGGCATTCATTAGTCATTAGAAGGCAGGCTCTGCTGCTGGAGGAACACCACCACATGAATTGTCCTGGAGCTTCCACACAGACGGAACTGATGAGTAACAGCAAATAACACTTCTTACACAGCTCCCTTCTTGGGATCATAATATTAGAGGCATAATGTAATTGAAGCTTGCTTTCCTGGTACACACTTAACGAAACTATTATTAGCTGTGCTGTCCTTTTACTTAATTTTCTTCTCCTAAGGCTTTTTAAGGAATGGCTCAGACATTGTGTGGGTTCTCGCCCTGTCATCTACGTGTTTGAGCTGGCTGCTGGTAGGAACGTCTGCTCACATTCCCACAGGCATGCCAATCTGGAAACAGCAAACACATACAAATAGTCTGCATGCAGGAATCTAGTGGAAAAAAAAAAAAGAAAAAAACAAACCACAACCCAACCCCAAACAAACAACAAAAAACCACCCCAAAACCCCAGAATACGATCTCATTAACAAATTCAGTTCACTCATCTTCTCATTAGGGAGCAAGTGTGACTGTGCTTATTGTCCATCTCTTTGGCAAGCATCCTGCTACCTTCCTGTCCCCTCCAGCATGGAAAACTGTACTTTTAAAATAGGGCATTTTATTATCAAAATTTGTTTTCCAAGCAATATTCCCTTGAGGCCCTTCATATTAGGAGCATCTTTTGAACTGGATAAATACCGTTCTTCTATTTCCCAGTATCAACTCACATGTTTATGTGATAATGGCCAAGCATGGTCCAGCTGGAAGCAATTCTGAAACAGACCATTTAAGAGAAGAGTATTTCTGAGGGAAAGCTCCCAGGCTTTATGATAGCATATTATCTGCTTTTATTGCACTGTGGCCCCATGACTTGAGGTTTGAATTGTTCCTTTTAAGTTGATGCACACCCTAAACCCAAAGAGGAAGTAAAAACTCCTTTTCTCACCAAAGGAAACACCATGTCTGAGTTTCTATGCCTGCCAAATGCAGGAGGAAACCGCTTGATCCTTCCCCTTCCTAGGCATCGAGCTAATTGAGACTCAAAACAATCAATAAAGGCTGGATTAATTCCTGAGTGCCAAAAGCACATGCAGCTAAATTAATGAAGCTAATCCTTTTGTAATACCCATTTGTTAAAACTTCTCTGCAGCTCCTGATGCATCTTGCTTGACTTCTCAGGAAATCAATGAGCCACTTTTGTTCCTCAGTTGTAGTTCGCAGAGCATCCTCACGCATTTTTAGCACTGCTAGCACATAGTGGTGCTAAATTAGGCTGAATTCAGCTGATGAACCCTGTTCTCAGGCATGAGATAACAGCACAGATTCTGCCCAGTCCTGACCTGAAGTCATCACACTCAGGTATGGTCTTCCAAGTCTATGCAGCTCTTGGCTGAGGTAAGTGAAAGCACATTTGCAGTTACTAATGCTCTCACTTACAGCATGAATGGGTTTATTTGAAGAAAGGGGCAGCAGACAGGGACCTGAAAGCTGGGTCACTTTATTCTGCCATACCATGCCCTTGAGGTGACTCTTTGAAACACCTCTTACTCTTTCTGTAATGCCTTTGGTGCTGCAATTAAGAATTTTCAAATGTTACCACAGCTGATTTTGTAGCTGGGATACCTGTCCCTATGGACACGTGGAAACTGATGCTATTTTATGGAGTACTGAAACAGCAGATCTTGTAAGGCTACTGCTTAGCTCTAGCAGAAATCTGGCTCCTCAAACTCATGCAAACCTTCATAGCTTCTTTAACAGCTTTTAACAGATACTCCCTAACTATAAACCTCAAGGGCAAGATTAACATTTTTATTTTAATTAACATGGAGAGGCTGTGGTGTGCAGCGGTATTATAGAGAGTTCTGAAATGCCGGCCTTTTGGAGTGGAATAATTCTGTCATCTTGTTTCCATACAGCTCTTCTCAAGACTATCATCTTTCTGACAAGTATTTTATCACTGTTACTTCTACCCCTTGCTCCACTCCCCAGCATACTTATAATATTCCATAATTTTCTTAATGAGTCATCTCAACCTTAATCTTTCAATTGTGTGAAGTTTTTCATTAAACTGATACTTCAGAAGAAGGAGAGTGACCCTTTAGTTTGTTAAATACTGAAGTGAGATTGCCCTTCAGCATTTTCTAGCCAAAGCGCTGGCTAAGTCCTCAACAGCCAGACTGCTTCTAGGAGAGTTGAGCTGGGAAGATTTAGATGACTTTTACACCTCTCCACTTCCCTGAAGTTGGGACCTGGAGATATCCAACTCATTCCTCAGTGCCCAAAGGCCATCTTGGAAGCTGCTCTGAATTGTAGCCCCAGTAGTCTAAGAAAACAGAGACCTGCTAAAATGCAACAGTGCCCTGTCCACATCACCTTCTTTGCTGGAAAATTTCTTACCTGCTCTCTTATACCTTAATCTGTTATTTGACTCTGCTTTTGGCAAAACTCCACAGAATCCTGGGGCCCTATGGAAGGGGAAGGACTGCTCTCTGAACACTCAGCAGACACACTGCTTTCTGGTTTAGGATCTCACTGACAATATACCAAAGTTAAATAAAGCACTAGTCCTTGGACTTCAAAACATTTTACAGTTTTTTTACTAAGACAAAATGACTGCCCACAAGTAGACAGTAACTTTCAGTCAGGCTGGCTTTAGGTTAAGGGACTCTGCTCACCCCAAAGCTGGCAGACACCACATTTCCTTGACCAGAGAAACCACGTGCCAGCTCTACTTGCGACCAAGAGGAACACTCATCTCTTCCCAAAACCATGTAAAATCAGATTAGTAACCAGTCTACTGTTCTTTTCCTTCTCTGTTTCACCCAGGAAAGGAAAAATTCATCCATCTGAAAATTATGCCTAACAGCATAATATTTTTTCTACATAAATGTTAATGAATTGACTCCTGTTTATGCAAATTTAAGGTAAACATCAGATCCTTGTTATCCTGCACTGGAAATTCCCACTGTTTCCATGATAACATCTCGACTGATTTTCTTAGCTTTCTAGTCATCATTTCATGCATGTAAAGAGGGGTCCTGGAGTCACCAGAAAATTCCTGCATTAATTCTTCACTGACTTCACTGTCATAATTTGAGATAAGCCATTGCTTTTTATAGTATCCTTTTAAGATTAGTCATAATGAAGCATGGTATTCATGCCCTCTGTTTGAATCTGTTGGGTTTTTGCATGAAGAATTACAAAAATAATTGCACATCTTGATTCATTTTGCCTTTTTTCTTGTTTGTCTTCCCTTTAAAAAAATGAACTTTGTTTGTTTGCACATTAACATCACGGTGAAAAAAATTTTCACCATTAGAATGCAGTCTGGGATTCCAACTGCAGTAGCCAATATTTGTTCAATGTTCTCCAAAAGAAGTAGGAAGGCACATGTGCGTATAGAAAGCCATCCTGTTCATCTGAATAAAAATGCCAACTGGTGATAATTGCATGATGATTTTGAGGAGCTGACAATATTAATTACCATCAGTGAGCTACAAGAGAATCTCAGGATAGAGGTGTCACTGTGAGAATTCAAGCAAACATTGATTACTTCTCAATATTTTTAGAAACACCTTGTCCATTTAGCAGAAAAAAACCCCAAACCAACAAATCGAAAACAAAACAGTAAAAGGGAAAATAAGTTAGATCTGTCTTTCCAAAGCTGAGTGTTTGGTCACTAAGTTCTGCTTATGTTTGGTATGTGTTTTCTTCAGAAAATAAGAATACTCCTGGTTGCAAGCTCTCTAGACAACCTTTCCTACAGCAGTTACTTCAGTCCTGACCTGTGTTTTAGTTCATAGCTGTAGCTAACTGAAGCACTAAAATAACTTTGTTAGCTCTTGCCAGAATCATCCAGACTACCAATGCTTAAGGAAACACTGCTCTTGCCCCAGCCTGTGTGTCTGCATTAATGTAGAGGCACACAAAGGAGAGGGGGGGTGTTATTACTATGTAACCACGATCAATCCACAGACAATATTAATGGTTTTAAACTTAGCAATACTGCTGCTTCCTGGATCAGGAGGTCACCAAACCACAGTGAAGATTCCTCTCTAGCAATGTGCTTCATATCTGTTTTATCATAGTTGAGTTTGACTATGAGGGTTGCCTGAGAGGGAGACGATAAATATCTCGGAACACATACTTCTTATGATTCCCTTCTAAAAAACTTCTCCTCCACTCCCTCAGCATAATATTTCTTCTCCCAAGCTAGACAACTGTGATATAAATTAGATTGGGAAGTGAATTGTTACCACTCGCCAAGCGATACAAGCTTTCAGCCTCAGCTCAGAGCTGGTCTCCACTATGCTGGACACAGACACCAACAGTAGCGATGCTGATAGCACAGACAACAACAGTTTAACACAGCACTGGGATCTCTGTGTCCCCCTTGATTAACTCCTTGTTCCTCTAAAAGAACTACTGTCAGAGGGAGGAAACAAGCAAACTCAACTGTTACTACCACGCTTTACTAATGTATAATAAGTACAGTAAAACAATCAGTGGAAGTAACGTGTTGCTAACAATTACACTCGGAGCTATAACAGATACAGACACTTTTTCCTGGATAATTTAATAGATACTGTATCTTCCTGGATGTCTGGCTGGTATTGGCTGTGGTAATAGCTTCTGTACCTGCCACCAAGCTTTGTTACACAGGATCAGGAATTTAGAGGCATGGGGGACATGAGGAGAAAGAATTGAATCTGTTCTCTGTGAACACACCTGTAGCACTCTTTTACCACAATGCATAGGAATATTTGTCATCATTGCCATTCTTCTCTCCACTTAATTATTCTCATTAAGTGCATGTGTCCACTGCTGACAGAGGACAAATAGGTGCAAAATTATATGGTGGTTCCCAGTCATTCCTGCTTAGGTGCCCATCTTTTTCTTTGCCTTTCTCCCCCACAGCCTGCATGGCATTGCAGGTGTTGGCACTGCATTTTCTTCCCTATTTACTCAGCAGCATGCTGACACCTCAACCTTCTAGGATCTACTGCCAGTTTACAAATGTGAGCTCCTAGCCACAGACTCCCAAGAGACAAATAACACGATGTTAATAAGTAACTGATCATGTGTGATTAAATTTTTAATCGGTACCAGTCTTTGTTTCTATACAACTGTTAGAGTTCAAAGTCCATATATATAATAAAACAGATACATGTAGGCCTTTTCTATTTTTACTATTTGCAAAAGTAAACTGTATTTAGATATACTTTCAAAAACTTTTCCTTTTGGACTGTAACTTAATTTCATTCAGAACATGTCCAGAACTTTTTTTCCCCTAGTAAAGTTATCGATCTTTTTTTTTTTTTTGTTCTCTCAAGAAGGTGATGTTTACCTAAATTAGGTAACATCAGGTCTTAATCCAGGATTGCTCCTAAATCCACAAAGGCAGCTGATTCAGCCTATATCCTAACTCTGCTTTTAGTGTGGGAGTTATAGATTAAGAAGTGATGTGCTGCTAGGAGCATAATTCTCAGTTACAAAATTTTATTCTGTCTGTAGCTGTGAGACTATGAGCAGATTGCTTACACTCCTACAGCAGTGAGGATTTCACAAACTGGAAGCAGGATGTTGTTCCCCTTAGCTTTGGCTGAATCTGACAGAGGGAGTTGATGTTCTTGAAAATAACAGTCTCAGTAACAGCTTCAGGACCCAAATCTGACAAGTTTTACCATGGCCATAGTATTTTGCCAGTGAAATCTGTCTAACCTAGCACACGCTGGACAGTCTTCGGCAAGTCTAAGACTCAAAAATACTATCTCCTGTCTGTTCTGGCCTTGTAGAATTAATTAACAGCCACTATTCTTAATGCTGGGCTGACTCTGGGTGGGCTTCATAATTCAGAAACATGTAATTTTTGGGACCAGCCACCCTAAGGAAACACACACATATTCTTCTGATTGCAAAAGAAGTTGAAGAAAAGGTGCAACCATGAGCAGGGAAAACGTATGTTGAAAAAACTCAGAGATATTAGTCCAATCTGGGGGACAGAAGCTGAGTTTGAATGGGTGAGGGAAAGATACCTCTCAGGTAGTAACATTTCAAAATTTTGTATTGGAGGGATATACAATTGGATAATTGAGAAACAATTCATAAGATGCTGACATGAGCCTGTAGAAAATTCAGCAGAATTCTAGAGCTCTATTCAATCAGTAGTGGTATCTGAGCTCTGTGATGATTTTTCAGACCTTTCAAGGGTCCATCACTGTTTATATTTAGTGCATCACTGTCTATACTTCATGAAATCTTATGAATAGACATTTTGTGAGACTTGTAATAAAAAAATCTTCATGAAATTTCAAGAACACCCTTTGTCCTGACATTTAAGTTGTTACACAATCAGAATGTACTCTTCTTAATTTTAACACTTCCTAGACAGCTAGGTTATTCTAAAGGCTGAAACCTACCATCATTATTCGTGCAAACAAACCTTACTCACAGGTATCATCGTATCACTTACCCCATGGGATGGTCTGCATATAAAGACCTTTAATTTCCAGACCTCTTACATCACCCTCCCTCACTGTGCATTAAGCTTGTAGACAGGGCAAGTCAAGGTGGTTACAAACACACAACCCCCAACAACAACAACAACAAAAAAACCCCAAACAACACCACAAAAATTTTAATTTAAAAGAACTTTGCTTTGTACTATCTCCCACAGAAGGTGCCTTCAGAGTACTCAGTCTTATTCTTTTGTTGAGATTCAAGATGCTACATGCTGCTAGAAAAATTGACAATATTTTTACAAAGCCACCCACCTCTGGCCCATACTCTTAGATACTGTGCTTTCCAGAGAGCTGTAAGTCCAGGCTTAGGCACACTTCAGAGCAAGTAAAACTCACAACATTCAAGTTAAAGAACCGCAAAATAATGACACTGTATATGTCAGCCTAGACATCATAGTCAGCAGTGGGATTTACAGCTCTTTAAGACAGGAAAACAACTGTCTTTTTTTTCCCTCACCAACTCTTGGAGGCACAGCTGAACAAAAGCAGTTGCAAAAGCAATTCACTGTAATGAGCGCTTTCAGTCTGCAGTTTGTATATTACTCAGTATAACTTCTTGGTACCATCTACTCCAGGTGACCTTAAACTTATTTGAAGTTGGCTGAGGGAGAAGACAGACCTTTAGGAGGGAGGTCCTGGGAAAATAAACCCTTTTGACTTCTACAGGACACCGGAGGTCTGTTGTGATTCCTGAGCTGCAGACTCCAAGGAAGCGAGATGATCTGAGGAGGGAAAGAACTCTAACATAGGCAGATCCAAAGGAATGCACGTAGAAATGTTTAATTCAAATGCTCCTTACAGGACAGGCAACCAGCTTCTGAGAAAACCTTGGCTTGCAAAGAAGCACATGGATCACTGCCTGTAACTAATGGAACAGAAGTTCCCACCGTGTAGTCGTGGGAAAGAAAAGTTTGTACCGTTGGGTGAATAGACAGGGGAATACTGAGCACGAGGTTATTATCTCCACACGTGACATTAACAAGGGCCTTCCTGGAATCCAGTGTGCAGCACCGGAGGCCAGCAAGGATGGTGGTGCAAGCTCAGAGAAGAGCAGCCCAGACATTTCTCCTGGGGAGCATCTGCATTCCAGGGAGAGACCAAGAGAGTCAGGTCTATTTATCTCATCAGAAACAACGTTAAGTGGCTATTTAATTACCGCCCTTAAATACTTGAGCAGAGAGAGATGATCTGAGACTAGATAGCTATTTAATCTGACAGGCAAAACATTACAAGATCCAGTAGCTGGAAGATGAAGTCAGAAAAGTTCAAAGGGGAAAAGAGATGCAAACGTTTAACAAAGCGATTAAAAATTGGAGCCAATTATCCAGGAATGTAGTCAATTCCCATCGTTGGAAGTCATTAAATCAAGACTGTTTGAAGAGGCTGGTGGGCCAGACCTTGGAATCACTGGGGAATTGTCTCTGTTTTATATTATAGAAAAGGTTAGGCTATGGGATCATAATAATGTCTTATGACTAAAAAAGTCCACCACTAGCATTGTTATCTTCCTTGCCAAAAACAGGATGAAGGAATAGAGCATTATTGAAGCCAAGGCCTGTACGGGGCACAGAACACAAGCTGAATGTGGACAACACAAGCCACAGACCAGGAGCTGACATCATCAGTAGTTTTGCCACCAACTACAGCAAAACAAAGAACAGGCCATGAGGGATCCGTGCCCAGCCCCAACGCCCAGAGCCCGGCAAGGGACATCACCTGGCCAACACTCACGGGGCGATGCTCCTTGACCGTGACATCTCAGCTCGAAACCCTCACGGATCCTCCCGCTCTCGGCCGAGAGTCGCCACTCCAAGGTCTGGGGAGCCCCAGGCTCCTCCGACAGCCACCGGGGGTACCTCAGCTCACCCTCACTGCTGCGTCCACCCGGCTTCGGCCCGGGGGAGGCCCCTTGGCCACGATCCCCGCTCCGGGCGGCGGCTGGGGTTACCCCCGCGGTGGCGGTCGCCGCCGGGGCACCTTCCGCGCTGCGACATCGCTGCCGCGGGCATGTTGCCGTGGCGACCGCACCGCGCATCCCCCCGGCCCGTCCCGGAGGTGGGGGGCATCTCATCATTATTCCCTCCACCTTTCTTATTTCTTTTCTTAAGTTTTCCGCGCTCCCAGACCACGCGTGAGCCAAAGTCGCTTACAAGCACCGGTAAAAACGAGGCGAGGATGAGAGAGGCGCCCTCGGGGCCGGCCCGGCCGCTCCTACCCGCCGGTGCCCGCTCGGCGGGGCGGCCGCAGCCCCTCCCGCCGCGGAGCGGGGCAGGGCTCGGCTCGGACCCCCGCGCCGGGCACGGCCGGCAGGGGCACGCCCGCCTCGCCCCGGCACCTGCCCACGCACCCAGCCCGCTGCTCTGCGGCGCCGACCGCCCTCGCTGGTGTGCGTGTGTGCCGTGTAGGTGCTCGCAGCGCCCGCTCCGCTCCCCCGCCCCTTACCTCCGCGGAGGCGCCTGGGGAGCCGCGGGCACACCGCCGCCGCGGGCAGGGATGACCTTGCGGAGAAATTCATCATCCGGGCAGGAAAACAAGCCGTTCCTTGGGGTGTGCGGCGGCGGGAGGGACGAGGGCTTCGCTTAGGCGGCCCTTCCCGCCGCGGGGGCAGGAGGGACGCGATCCGTGCCACCACCGACGAGGCGGCGGCGGCGGGAGGCGCGGGCAGCCCGGCCGGGCTCCGCCGCCGCCCGCGGAGCTGCGCCTCCGGCCGCTGCCAGCTGCGGCTCCCGGCCGGCTCGGGAGGCGGGGAGCGCCGGGGCTGCGGCGCCGGGCCGGGGCCGGGCTCCCCCCGCGGGCGCAGCAGAGCGGGGCAGCTCCCGGGCCCCGCCGGCGGGGAGGGACCGCAGCAGCCCCGGTGCGCTCGGCCCCGCACCCCGCCCCGAGCCCTCCCAAACGCGCAGGGCGCGGACACGTACCTGCTTCCAGGGAGACAGTTCCCGCTGACGCCAGCCCCACCCCGGGCCTCTCTCGGCTTTTACAGCGCGGGAGCTGGCGGCTCCTGTCCTCCATCAGGCGCGTGGGGCTGAGCTGGGGGCCCTCGGCAGCCCCCCGGGAGACCTCGGCAGCAGTGCCAGAGCCCCGGGCTCGCTCTGTATTGCCACCTCTGCCAGCCGGCTTCTCTCCAGCTCCTAACCCAAAACTAAGCGCTGAGCTTCTTCACGGCAGAAGAGATAGAACCTCACACCCCAAATCCGCCAGTTCTATCCACCTGTGCTCGCCATGCGTGTGTCCGCGGAGGAGGCGTTCAGCCAGCGAGGCATCTCCTGAGCCCTCAGCTTGCGGGGTGGTACAGGTTTGCGCGGGGAATTGCAGTGGATGCAAATGCGGTTAAGCTCTTGTCACGCTTTCAGTTTGGATTGTTGTTTTTGATAGGCGAATTTGGCTTCCTGTGCGAAGCACTGCCCTGTTTGCCTAAAAAAAAAAAAAAAAANAAAAAAAAAAAAAAGAAAAGAAAAAAAAAGGTAGAGTCAAGCGAAAAGCAGCGAGAGAGGCTTTGGTTCAAACTCTTAATTATCCGGAAATCTTTGATCTAATTTCGGTTTATTCCCACCACAGTGGAATTTTATCTCTCCCTGCTGCAATCACAGGAAATGGTTCTGCAGTGCCCGGAGATTCAAGTACAGGTTTTCAACCGGGAAGGTTTTAACTCTTCCGCAATCCCTTAGGGATGAATAGGAGCAGGATTAATAAAAAACCAAAAACCCCACAACAAAACAACAAAACAAAACCACTGCAGGACAAGCTGTGAGAACTCTGTTGTAATATGGAAAAAATTGAGGGGAAAAAAGAATAGGTGACTAGGGTATCTAAAAAATAATTTTTATCCCTCAACGTTGTAGGCATCAGTGATTCATGTTCCCTTGATCCTTATGAATGGACCCATATTTTATTTACTGCTTTACCAAACACCCTCCACCTTTTATTGATCCTAAATCTCCTTACTCAAGAGTTAAGTGATCATGAAAACACCTTATGTTTCCTACCATAGCAAATGTAATTTCTTCCCCAACAGCAGCCACTAAGATCATCTCATATTTGTGTAGTAGCCCTTCCTGAATGTGGCTTTCTGACAGTTATTTAAGCATGGAAAATTATGATATGTTTTCAATGTTCACCTACAATAACCACTTTTTCTCGTGTGCCAAAGCCAAACCAGCAGTACTCTTAGGAGCCTGAACATCTCAAGCATCCATCACTGGAAGGAGATTGGAGAGAGCATCAGTCTATCAGGAAAAGATTAAAACAGCACTAGTACATCCAAAGCTTCCTAGTAGCTCTTCTTAACTTTGTTCTCTTCACAATCTTGCTGCTTTTTTTGGTGCTCTGGAGGGCTGAACAAAGCCTGGTCCTCCCCATGCCCATGTCTGAATCAGGGATAAGAGGTCAGTTTGGCAACTGAGTCAGTGTTCAACTCTTCTTCATTATTCTGCTAAATGACCTATTTTTAAAGAAATGTTGGCAAACTTCCTAAAATTAATCCTCCTGCCATTAACATTACTACAGGGGAACTTCCCTTTCTTGATAAAGAAGGAAAAGGGCTGGATGATGTAATTTCCTTTTGTCAGCAATTACACTTTTATGAAGAGATAGCTGTCAGCACTTACAGACCTTGCAGCTGCAAGGACTTTGTGGGCTACTCAGCAAGGGACAATTACAATTAGTAATTGTTTTCATAAACCTTTCTAAACATGAGACTCCTTATCTGGATTCTTGAGAGACTTTCTGTTGACAATCCAGCCTTGAAAGTCACAGCAAGAAGAGTTATATATGTTCAGCTGGAAAGACTAGGAAGTTTTTCTATGGGCTATTGTGTGCTTGCTATTTTAGGGTTGTGAAGCACCTTCAGAGCATGTGGAGGACTCAGTCCCAGAACCTGTGGGAAATTGACATTCTGAGGAAAAAAGAAAGAAACTGGGAGCTTTTTTTGCTCCAAGTCCCTGCATCCTCACACACCTCATAACTAGTGTCCACATGTTTTCCCACTGACTTCAGATAAACCTTTCTTCTGTCTGTCCAGCATGGCTGAGAATCCCCACTGTGCTCTCAAGCAGTCATATCTGAGCACTGGGTCTACTATCGTTATGCCTGATGGACAAGGAGTTCCAAGAGAATAGAAGACATTAATATGACTGAAATACTGCTCAGCTGATAATCTCTTTCCCATGCCCAGTGGGGCATGGATGCTTTAGCCTCCAAATGCAGCGATGATCTGGGAAAGCTGAGAAGAGGTGTTAAAGAGACTCAGGTCTTAGCAGAACCTGGTTGAGATGATGCACACATACTTCTCACATACCTGTTTATTCCCCAGTGTCCTTTACTCTTCCCCGAACCGCAGTTTACCATGCAATGACTTCATTTGGTACATTAGGCAATATTGGTTTTAAAAACTGAAGGATTTTCTAAACCCTATTATGAGGTCTGAAGTCTGCAAGCCACTGTTCCAATTGTCAAGACAAGTCACCACATCAATGTGTCACCATATCAATGCAAACTAGAGATTTAGATAATTCTGATTTATTTATCTGAATGTTTAACTCCCTTAATCACCTGTGAGTCATGGCCAATTTGCTACTACTTATCCATCCTCTTTTCTGCTTCAGTCTCCCGTTATATGCATTTGGTTTCTGTTGACTTTTTGTACGTCTCATTGCAGAAAGTATTCATACTGAGGGCAGCACATAGATGGTTGCTTACCTTTAGGCAGTGTACTTAGAACTCTAAATAAAGGCAACAGAAGACGCTTAAAATTAAATGTGTGCATAGGTCTCAATAATATTGAGAATAATAAAGAATTCAACCTCTTTAACTTGCTAGTATTGTCTGAGGGGAAAGCATAAATGTAACTGCAGAGAATTTATCTTTTGATATGTGTTAGACCAGAGCTCAGGGCGACAGGAGCCTGGGTTTTTAGGAGCTGTCACAGTCCAATTAGCCATCAGAATGACAGTCACACTTCTGCAGTGCCCTTGACTCATGTAGAGTATTTTAAAATCTCATCTTCAAACAGTATCACTATCTGCCTAAAATAAATTCCTTAGTGTAGCTGAAAAAATATAGATATGATGATGATTTGTCAAAATGAATAGTGGTATAACATGTTGAGAAGCTACGCAGTTGGCCTAAACTAGTGTGGCTTCATTTACTTCAGTAGTGCTAGGCAAATTTACATTGGTGTGGATTAGGCCTGTTGTTACCACACTGGTTCTACCATATTTCTTAGCATATTTTGATGAGGTTTGATGATATTAATAATAAATTTAAGTTGTGTGGAAGCTTTTTTTTTTTCCTAAGGCAATATCGTTCATGTCTTCTTTAGGAAAAGGAGTTAAGAATACTTTAAAAAGAAGTATAACTTCTCCCCAGCAAAACCTCAGTTCAAGATTGAACTAAAAAGGGCAATGAAGAGCAAATTTGTGAATACAGTCATTTTAACATTTATGCTTTTGTGAAGGCACTTATAACTTTACTTTCCATTACTGCAAAAAACAAATTGAACAACTGGATGAAAATGTTTATTTGGGACAAGGAGCTGAGCCAAAAAAGGTACAGGTCCTCTGGTGTGATACCTGCAATTGACGGCTGTATCATTAGAGACAAATGTATCAAGAAAGAAAACCATACCATACACAAGGTGATGTGGTTGCATGTGTTTTGTGACCATGCCCTTTCCATCTGAGCAGCAGAGCAGAGTAAATACTCATTCCGCGTGTTACACAGCATCTCCCTCTCACACACCTAATGGGCTGTACCAGGCATCTCACAAATGGATGCACTGTTCAACCACAGTAAAAACACTCCTGGATCATTAGACTGGGACTGGTACCGCAGTTTATGGCTAGAAATAATGGGTTCTTTTGGTCATATTTAAGAAAGTTTCCTTTAAACATTTTGGTCTTTTAAAATAATAATAATAAAAAGGGATATAAAGAAAACTGCATGGAACAAATGGTATGCCATTGTGAGGGAACACAGTATTTGGGATTTTTTCACAGTGGTCCTAAAACCCTATGCATCCATGAGCTAGCTGCTGTACCTCTGGCTCTTACGTCAAATTTCAGTTAAAAATATGTAAGCATGTGAATTTCTACAGCATTGTGAAAATGTTTTTGCATCTTACCATGCACCTCTTGACAGCTTTTGCTTCTGTCTGAGCTGTGAAGGTCCTCATAGGGAACTTCAACCACCCCAGCATATACAGGAGGGACAGTACAGTAGGACACAGGCAATCCTGGAGTCTTTGGAGTATGTAAGCTTCTTCATCCAAGTGACAGAGGAGCAGAGGAGAGGTGCTCACTGGGCCTCCTGTTCACCAACAAGGAGGGGCTCACTGCAGGTGTGAGGGTCAAAGGCAGCAGTGAAAATGAGATGGTGGAGTTTGGGGTCCTGAAAGGAGGTAGGAGGGTAAAAAGCAAATTTACAACCCTGTACATCAGGACAGCAGATTTTCCAAAGGGGAGAGTCCCAGGGAATAAAGCCCCAGAGGAAAGAGCGGCTCAAGACAGCTGGTTAATATTCAAGTATCATCTCCTCCAAGCTCAGGAGCAATCCATCCCAATGAGGAGGAAGCCAGGCAAAATTTCTGCATGAATGAACAGTGAGCTACCAGACAGTCTCAGAGACAAAAAGGAAGCACACAAGGAGATGAAGCAAGGACAGGTAACCTGAGAGGGATAGGGATGCATTGTCAGAGCATCCAGGGTTGAAGTTAAGAAGGATAAAGCCCAACTGGAATTTAATCTGTCTAGGAACATCAAAGACAACAAGAAGGGCTTCTGTGGATACACAGGTAATAAAAAGAAGACAAGGGAAGATGTGGATGTATTCATTGCTGAATGAGATGGGAGACCTCTCTAAACAGGACGTGGCAAGGGATGTAAGAATCTCCTCTTCACCCCAGTCTTTACTAGCAAGACTGACCTTCAGGAATCCCAGGTTCCTGAAATGAGGGGAATCTCTGTATCAGAGAAGATGTAGCGTTGGTGGAAAAAGGATCAGGTTAGACAATATTTAAGTAGACTAGACAAGCACAAGAAGGTCAGGAAGAAGGATCTAGGCCAGTAAGCCCCACTTTAATCCTTGGAAAGTGATGGAGCAGTTAAACTTGGAAACTGTTTCAGGCACATGAATGATCAGACAGCTGTCCAGAGTAGTCAACACGGTTTTCCCAAGGGGAAGATGTGCTTTACCAACTTGATAAACTCCTATAGTGAAATGACTGGCTTTGTGGATGAGAACAGTTGTTGTGGCAGCCCTCTTGTTGGAGGGTAGAAATGAGCCAAGACACAGGTTTCTTGCTTATCACAGCATGAAAAGGGTCCTGGTTTATTCCTCTTTACAGCTCAGCCACCCTGACTCCAACTATTCACTAACTCTGCCTGCAGCAAGGTCCTACTGTAGGTTTCCCTTGCAACCTCTGACTGCAAGTATTAGTTTGCAGACTCTGAACACAGGCCTTTACCTCACTAGACAATGACTGCAGACCCAGACTAACCTCACAGCACCGATTCTCTCTCCCCAGGACCCTTCTTCTTCCTGATACTCTCATTCTCTCTTCCTCAAGGTTCCTCCTTCTTCATGATCTCCCTCACTAACTAACCCACTCCCTTTTATCACACTTACCTTTATTGGCTATAGCTGTGGCTCATCAGGGGCAAGGCTGTGTTGGGTAATTAATACAGTTACTTTTCAGGGGCCAGGTATTCACTTTTCCTACAAACAGTGATTGTTGTCTACCCAATCCTTCAGGAAGGATTTTGGCACTGACTCCTCTAAGATGCTCATAGTGAACATAAAGTGTGAGCTGGATTGAATAGTGGCTGAACAGATGTGTCCAGAGGGTGGTGATGAATGGCAAGAAGTGTAATTGTAGGCCAGTCACTAGTGGTATATCCCAGGGGTGGAGAGTGGGTCAATATATTAACAGTATTAAATAATATTAAGTACTAATATATTAAACATCCTTGTTCATGATCTGGATGATGGTGCAGAGTACACCCTCAGCAATTTTGCTGATGGCACAGATTTGGTAGGGTGGCTGACACACCAGAGGGTTGTGCTGCTATCCAGGGCCACCTCAAGGGGCTGGAGACGGGCTGACAGAAACCTGAGGCATTTCAGCAAAGGAAGTGCGGAGAGGAGTAACCCCAGGCATTGGCACATGCTGGGTCTGCCCATCTGAAAGGCTGTGAGGGAGACCAAGGATTGACACACTTGGCCAGAGAAGCTGTGGAGTCTCCATCCTTGGAGGTATTCCAAAGCCTTTTGATCTAGGTGGCCCTGCTTGAAGAGGGGTGTTGGAGCAGATGACCTACACAGATGCCTCCCAACCTGCAGCAGTCTGTGATTTCTTTGGTATGATGGGAACTTTGGGCCAACGGGCTGTGACACTTCTGTTTTCACCCTTAGACTCTGAGGAGGACAATTGGGTATGATTCATTTCACATTCTGCTATTCCCATTTAACACATTCTGTGTATTCATTACTGTGTTCCTACATGTGAAGCAGGCCACACAAAAAAAATAACCTTCTCCCTTCTCAACAAATTAAAACAAACGATTTGATGAGTCAGTAATTTATAATGTTTACTTCCTTTTATGTCAACAATCCTGAGACCTGGAATAACACATAATCATAGTGATTATAGACATAATGAGCTGATTTATTACGTAGTCACCACATGGTATTCTGGTGCATATTCAGCTGTAATGATGTCAAACAATACAACTGGAAAATCTATCTGCTCAGACAACCACTGCCTACTGGGAACAATAAATTAAGCTAATGCGGTACCAGACATGGGTTCTCTGGACTGAGTGCTCCATCTCTACTTAAATTATGTATATATCAAAAGCCTTGGACATTTTTAGAATTTCAGGAAAAAAGAAAATCAGTCAGGGATCCTTTTAAGGAGTGGTTGTGAGTGCTGAAGTTAAATGTAAATTAAATACTCTCCCAATACAGTTCTGTGATATGGAATCACTTTTACAGTTGTACATATTCACTGAGTTTAAGAAATTGTTTGCTCTGAGGGCAGGTTAGTTCTTCCTACTTCCTTGGCTGTGTAAAGTGTTATTCCAGAGGGGAATATCCTTTGACAGGGCTATCACAGCAACTTTCATACTTTTGCATTTCATTGCACAAGACAGAAACTTCTCCTCATGCTACCAAAAGAACCATTCCCTGGACCACTACAAAAGATGTTTATGGCTCACAGTTACCCCCTACAACATGGATTTTTATGCTGATTCATACAACAGGTGAGATGAAAAGCAAATGCTGCAAGGTGAGTAGATAAATGATGGATATGTGCAAGGATGGAGGATAAGTACCACAAACAGCAAAGAGTGGAGATAAAAAGAACTAAAGAGAGCAGAGGCTCTTGTTTAAATATAAAGAATGCCAAAAACCCAAGATATACTATAGGTCAGTGTAGAATCATATGTCCAAAAAGAAAAAAAATATCATATGATCTCTAAACGTGTCAGTGCTCTATTTGAACAAAAAGCCTTACATTAATTCCAGGCAGCTGACAAAATAAAACATCAGGTGTTTCTGTCCCCTGGATATATTCACTAATTTTCACTAGAATCCCACTGATACATGGTCTTAACTGTCTGTAATGCAACTGTGCTTTGTGGAAGAGCATTCCTCTTTAAATTTCCCTGTGCATTCATTATTCATTATTCCTGTGTTCTGTATAAAAATGTCTGATTTACTGTCTTTTAGCCATTCTTCATGTTGTATCTATCATCATAATGTGTCTATTAGTCATGTACCCATTATTTTTTAAAATCTAAAATAAGAAGTCAAACATTTACAGATTGTTGCCTTTTCATGCATCTATTGCATCTCTTGCCCAGCCATGGTTCTAATAACATTATTGGTATCACAAACAGGTAATAGCTCCTCTACTTATCTGAATACATAGAAATTATATCTTTGGCTGAAAAAGCTTAGCTGTAGCTCAGTTGTACTCAGTGTAGTTGTTTCTAAAAGAAGAGCTTGATCTTTTTAAAAAGCCTGTTTTGTCTTTTTTTTCTCTTTTCCTTACCATTGAAGTAATTACACCCACTTGATTAAACCAAGTGATTTTACAGTTTCTCAATTTAAAGTAGGTCAGGCTCTGTCTTCTGTTTGTCTGGATTACTCTCTGTTTGAGCTTTTATGCCTGTTGTAAACAGCTCACCCCATCACACTGGACAGCCTCATCTGCAGACTCAGCCAGCCCCATGGAAATGGACACAAATGTGCCCAAATGGACACATTGCACCTTCCACATGGGCTCCTCTGGACCAGGCTTCACCACGGGAATTGCACTGGTTTAGTGCCACTTGAATGGACAAGGTCTGCCTGAGAGTTTCTCCCTCCCTCTTTGTCCTTGTAGGTCTTTCTGCTAGGCTGATTTTCCACTCTTGGTTATGGTCCCTTTCCAGTCCTTCCTTGCTGCAGGGATCATCCAAACACTGTTCATAGCACCAAGAACGTGAATCATTCAAGTCAGGACTGAACTGATCCACTGGGATATGTGCAGGGCCCATTTTATACGATTTCAGCATTTTTATGACCTGTGAACCTAAGGAAGGTGTTTTGAGACGGGCTTTCTGCAGCACAGCCCATCACTGTTTCCCACTCCAGTTCTACCAAAACACATGTTCATTTTGGCTTTTGCTGAATTGCACTTGGGGTAGAAACATGATCACCACAAGGTGTTTTGTCTGGTTATTATTTAAAGATGGTTCTTTCTCTGGAGTTTGAGACCTCCTTCCAGAACATGAGCTAGGTTCAGTGATTCACGGGGAGGTTGGGAAGATTCCCATCTCGCAGCCCCAGAGCAAGAAGACATTTTTCTGTCAGTGCTAAGAAAATGTATTGTCAAAAAATTGTTCCTGAGCTCAACACAATGGACGCTAAAGTTTCTAGGTGATTTCTGGCCTCAGTGGACAAGGCAAAAATCATGGAATAAGTCACAGATGGCAGATGAGCAAATGTTTTTCTATCCCTTTAAAGTCAACATCCCTTAATATAATTTCAGAAGAACTTGACCTTTTCTTTGAGCTAAAAAACCTTCAGAATCCTGTTAACCAGGGAAAAGGGCACGGCAAAATAGCTGAAACTAATTCTAATAATTTTATATTATCTTGCCTACTGATAAGATATTTGAATAGTTCTCAGCACGGAAAAAGAAGGTAAATTTTCCATCTACATCTAATGTCACATTGCTTTATGACAGAAACTTTGATTAATTAGCAGCATTCTAAACTCAGAAACTAATGGTCTGTGAGTTTTCCTTGTCTCTAGAAGGTGATTAACTTAAAAACCACGAAGACTTTTCTTTTTAGACTCATAGACCCATTTAGGTTAAAAAAGACATTTAAAATCATCAAGGCCAAGCATCAACCCAACACTGAGTCACTCTCTGTCCTCTCCCTCTAGAACTGGTAGAATGATGTACCTCCTACTAGTGAAGGAGTTCTAACCTGTTCTTCTGAAGAAAGTCACAGTCTATCTCAACTGATATTTAATCTCACCTGGCCATGAATACAAAGGCACTTTACAATACAGCTTGCCAGATGGAGTAAGAACTACAACATCTCTCTGCTTCAGATAGCAGGGGAAAGGCTATTTTTGTGGCTGTTCTGTTGAGTGTTTCAAACATATTTTAGGTAATGGCACAAGAAGAAAAATGTTTTACTACTGACTTTGTGAAATAAAATTAGACACTATAGCTGACCAAATGACTTCATGGGTTTGATCCATGGTGCAGCAATAAGGCAAAAAATGTTAATTCTTATTCTATACCTGATAAAAAGCATCTCCACCATGTGTAAAGTTTATTATATTGGTCTCAGGAAGCATTGTAGAGGTATAATAGTGGTGCAAACTCCCCAGATTCCAGAAAGATATGATATTTTAGAAAATACACTGAATACACAAGTCTGGCTCTGTCTTTCATTTAATCCCTTACTATTGTTATTTGCCCTTCTCCTGAGCTGAATGTAAAGTGCTCCTCTGTGTAGCTAAAGAGTGTTAAGATCAATGCTGTGTGTGTAGCCAGAGATATTAAAAGGCAATGGCTGACACCCTCAGCAGCACTGAACCTCCACCATCCTAAGAGCAAGCCCCTGCCCCAAAAACTGTGAAGTAGAAACAAATCATCTAGATGACCACCTGAGAGGCTGATTATTTCAGAATAAATTTGTTGAAGATGCACTCATGGCTTCACTACAGCTTACAGATTAGTCACCAGGACATTCCCAACCGGCACAGAAATGGGAGTCTTTTGGAGCTATAGGACTCAAAGTGTCTCACTGCACTTTTGGGCATGAATATTTGCTAGGCTAACAGATGACCAAGGCTGGCTCAAGTACTTTGAGAAAGAATTTTTTTTTTTTTGGACAGAAATGGTCCAGCAGCTGGAGCACTGGATTCTAACATGATTTTATATCCATTTGAGCATAACCCCAGATCTCATTCATGGTGCTAGTCAAACCCTTAGGGCCTTGGTTCTCTCTGCTTTACAATTGCTCAAGAATAGCATTGCTGAAGAATAACATAATTGGGAGATATTTGGAGCAAAGGAGGCAGCTCTCTGTAAAACAGGGCTGCCAGGTTTTTAGGTTTTTTTTCCTTCTTTTCCAAGCTTGCAGTGGAGTAGGACATACCCGAGTACTGTGATCACCAGAGCTGAGAGGGAAGACTAGGTCCAGGCTTGCTTTTTCTGAGCTAGTATTTTGTGAAACAGGAAGAGACAGAAAAATCACTGGTAGTCATATCGTTAGTCAATGGTTTACAAAACCTGCAGATTTTATATTTGAGAATGGCAACCCGAAACTTGTAAATGGATAATAGTGTTTGAAAGATCCTCCTGGTCTTTGATATTTCTTTCCACAAGGCACATACGACAGAAGCAGCTCAGGTCGAGGATCTCACACATCTTTGTCACACCAGAGCAGCTTTTTTATCCCCCCATTCTTCCTGTGGAAGGTTGACTGATCTTACCTGTGAATCCTATGGTGCTCCCAGGAAATAAATAATCTACTGTTTCTCAGGAAATAAAAATGTTAAAAGCAAAATATTCCAAGAGTGGAACTGTTTGGGCTTTACATTGATAAAATCTTTTCCAGATTTGTTTGCTCTGTTGGCAGCCTGATGCTCTGTGACTCTGCAAAAGGAAATCACCCATTTGCCAATACAACAGAACAAGCATGACAAAATCTGTCCTGCTGTGCTCTGGTGAGGCAGCTGCTTGGTATTATGGGATACATATTGACACGGTGTTCCCTTGACAAATGGCATAGAACTGTTTCCTGGCTGACAAAATGCTCTGGGACAGCCTAGTGGCTTTCCCCAATCCAGTTGCTAATTCCTGCAGTTTCCTACTTTTAGAATAGCCACAAGATCTTCTCTTTTGACACCACTGTTAAACACAAAGACACTCTCAGCCTTATGAGTCTCCACTAGATCACATTCCTCTATGCTCCCATTGGGAATGACCTCAGCCCTTATGTGATGGCACCTTTCACCCTCCCATCTTTTTCCTATTTGTGATAAATGGTTATGAGTCAGTTGCTATTTTTTCCCTCCTGTGATGGCATCCTGATGGGATGACTGCAAAATCAGGGGCCTGGGACTAATCCTGCCTTCCTGCTCATCATCTGATTCGACTGACAAGAGATCCTGGATGTGGTCACTAAGCAAGATGCCAAAGCAGTAACAGTATAAAGTGAATAAAAATCCTCTTTCCTCTGTTGCTTCTATATAATAGATGAAAAACTGCAAAATTCTCAGCCACTATGACAAATACTTTCTGTGGTTATATACACAAACACACACACAGAGAAAAAATAATGCAGGATAAGGTTTTCCATGCCTACATCCTCATGCTATATGACTGGTTGCTTCAAAGGAGCTGAAGCTCTCAATTTTTTTTAATGCTTAAGCCCCTAGATATAACCACATTGAATTTAAATGAGCAAATTGTACCTGTTTTTCTTGCCAGAGTGCTCTGAGCCAGCATCTTGATCAAAGTGAGGCCAACTGGCAATGCTGTAAGAAGCAATCATTATCAGTAAACTGAAATCAATGAATCTCTGGCAATTTATAACAGGTGAGAATCTGCCTTTAGCAAGAGGGAAAGCCTTGAAGCTTTTCTGAGAGATACAGTATGACAGAGCAATCCTCAGCAGCTATAAAGCTGTCATAATAAGTCTGAGATAAGAGCTCGGGGTTAAGTGGGCAGGTTGGCACTCACAGAATGGCACTGCCAGATACACCAACTCCCTGGTTGATGCAAAACCCCTGAGAAATTAAGTAGGTGGCTGCCACTAAGTAGTTGTGAAACTGCTTTTGCTGGACATTGAGAGCTGTAAAAAGCAGGGGAACAAGATGGTGGCATGAGCCAGGCCAGGTCCTGGAAAGATATATGGAAGTCAGAAAAATTCCTCAGTTTTCAAAAACAGTTGTAAAATAATTAACTCTCTTTCTTTGTTACCTTTTTGTAATACTCAGAGAGGGCATGTTTCTTACTTCCAAAAAAGTATCATGTTTTTAAGTCACTGAAATAACAAACATTTTAAATTTATAGCTCTTTGCTAAGTATAAATAATTTTTCCTTTTTACAGAGGAAGAAAAGCATAAATATGACTTGACACTCTTATCACCTATCCATTCCCCAACTAAAAGATTTACTGTGTTGTTCTCTGGGAAACATTCCTGTAGTTAAGGGACTTGTGTAGAAAAGCTTAGCTGTGAGACAACCTTATGTGTCTGGGAGATATAAGTCAAACCAAAGTAATCTCCATGAATCTATAGTACATTAGCTGCCAGATTGCAAAGGATGGATAAGACTCTGCTATTTTTCACTTGACTTTGACATAACTACCATACAAGCCATATACTCTACAGAACTTTGTGATGTATGGGTCAGCCATTAATATTTACTAGATTATGGCTTACTATTCAAACCAGAATATCTTAAGGCAGTGAATTCTTTGCTAATATCTTCAGTGTAATTGGAAAATTGGTTTGTATATGGTGAATGTTATTTGAAGCTGTAGTCATCGCAGATTTGCTCTAATTCCTTTTAACCTGAATGTATATGCAGAAGTACCCTGATTTCAGAAGAAACCAATACCCTCTTCAGAGGTTTATTTTCTTTTTCCAGTGATGTCCCCAGTTGTTTAAAAGTGTGCGATTACTTCACGTTTCTGCTCTTCTGGAAGGGGTCACTTTGCTCATTGGTGTAGCAGCCTGAGAACTCTCTTCAGCATAGAAAATTTGGTTGTGACTGGTTTTAATGTGGCTTATCCTAGTGGACACAAAGGCAGCAGCCTGTTACAGATAATGTACAGCCACATTGATAACACAGCTTGTAATAAAGCCTCATCCTTGGCAGGCCCTTTGGAAGAAACTACCCCCATGCACCTTTAGAGCTCAGGACATCATCAAACTTTACCAGAGACAAAAATAGACAGAAACTTCAGTAATTAATGAAGACACTCAGTATTGCTAAGTCTTCTTTTTATCATTTCCACTAAAGCAAATCAATTTGCCATTGATACTAATGTCCATAGGATTACTGTCCTGTACACATCAACAGTTGTCTATTGTGCATATACCTATAAAGAATTCATACTTTATATTAAAAAAGGAAAAAAAAAGAAGTTAAAAATTTGTTTATCTTAGCTGAAGAGCAGTATCAGCTAGTCACACATGAAGAAAGCTCACTTCAGATTCTGTTCACCTGACTCAGCCCATCTTTTATTTTTGACCGGGCTGAATTCTTTGCGCTAGAATAAATGGCAGGCTGCTGGGAGATTTTCTAAATGAGCCCTGGAAATCCTCGCTGAGTGATTGAAAGCTACTTCTTCCTGTGATCCATCCTTCCCGGCAGGAATTGCCATCCTCAGGTCTGAGAGAGCAAAGTATGTGATGCTTAAAACCACCTTTCTTGTGATTTTAATAAAAATCCTTGGATCCTCAGGCACTCAAGGAAACCTTTCCCTGTGTTGACATCATTCTACATACAGTAAGCTGTAGTAAGGGAGTGGAATAGGCAGAGGAGGAAGTGAAAAAAAACAAACCAAAAACCAAAAACAGAGAAGTGAATTCGTACTTTACTTGCACCGGAAAGAGTTACAAGTCCGTTTTTGAATTCCTTGGAAACGTTTGTAGGGACTCCACGTGGGGTCTTGCTAAGAGCCCTTGTGCAGATGTTAAAGTGGCTCTTTTCTCTCAGTGATAAACCTATGCCATGAACTTCTTAATTCATTCCTGTCAGACTCGGACATGCATTTGTCTATGTTAGTTTTAATGTAGGAATAGTGATTATCTTGCTTGCCTTTGAAATTTGCACCTGTGTGGAGTGCAAAACCTACTACAGTTTTTCTCACTGGTTCCCTTTACTGGTTCCCTTTTTTTTTCTCCTGTACCAATTCTCTGCATTTACTTTTTGTTATGCCATTTACCTGTGTGTGAAGTGAACACTGAGTTTATCATCACTGCAGAATACTCCCAAGGAAGTCTTGGGTTGCCAAGGTTTCTATCAAAGGTCACAGTGCAATCTATACCTTTTGCAGAAGATCTTCTTCTCCCTGTGATGCCACGTCATATTTTGAGCATAGAGCCCATGGCTGTTTCTTCCTTTCTCAGCTTTGGTTTACCTTTCACTGTCCCAGTGTATTTTCATCAATGATTTTGGCAAGTCTTTTTGACCCACAAACAAGCATCACTGTCACAATAAGGTGATGCCAACAGGAACTTCCTATGTTGTCTGTTTTCTCAGGAGCGAGGCCTTCAGAAGCATCTCAACCAACACAAAAGCACAGCATGTCCTGTACTTTCCCTTACCCACTGATGACTCTTCAGCATCACTGCCCATGAGCTTGCACACATCCACCAGCAGCTAAATAATTCAATGGCTGCTGAGGGATATATTGGAAAAATTCAATTGGTCTTCTAAAAAGTGTATATTAATGAAGTGTGTCTATTTAAGAAACCACTTTAATAGGGAGCAGGAGAATTGTTGAGAATTCTGCCAAGGGCAACGGGTACAATTTATACTGCTAACAGAGGATATTACTCACATCTAGAAGAATAAATTGGATATCACCAATGCACTGAATCACTCTCTTGAAATAGAGGTGGAGAATAGGAGAAAAAATAATATCCCAGAAGCATTAAAGAATCCATCAAAGAGTTTAGACTTGTTATTAAAAACTGTAATCAAAGCTGGATCCCATTGTGCTCTCACTCTAGCTTAATGGTTGGCAACACTCCTCTGATCTCAGTGGCATTGCTAAAAAGGGAGTCAGCACAGTCAGAAACAGATTTCTTTTAGTCTCATTTTCTTAAGTTAAAGGTGAACTGAAGAGAAAAACCTATTTATTTACCAAGATTGATGAGAAGAGGCTAGAGAAATGAAAGCAATATTCCCTCCTGTGTTCAGCTGTATTTCAGAACTGGAGAGATTGACCATGCCACCTCCAGGGACAGTCTGCTCCTTGTCACAGATGTGAGCCCTTCTGGCAGCAGGGCACAGGAGAATTTGCACACTCTGTGTCTGCCTGTCTGCCCCATGCTACTGTGTGGCCCCCATTAAGTTGCACCACAGTGTTTATCAGGACTCATCTTAGATGAAAAGGCTCTCAACACTGGCCAGAGTTGAGGTTCAAATTTTTTTTGAAGTTTTTTTTTAACTGCGTGACACTGCATTGTGTAAAGAGAGAGTATACAAGGGAAAAGAAGGTGCAAGATGCATCCCATGCTAGGGAGAGATAAGACAAAGTCAGGTCCTTTTCTGAAACTCACTGGGACTTCTGTAGTATTCCAGAAAGAGCAGAACTGAGTCATTAATAAAAAAGTCAGCACCCCAACCTCTGAAAAGACGTCAACCATTAGAAATGTCTCACAACAACATTAAAGCCCCTATGTTTTTTCAAATGTTTAAACTTTTGGAAAATACAGCATAGCTTCTCCCACGTGCTGAGCATTGATATGCCAGCTTTAGCTTACTGACTCCTCAGAAGTTAAAGAAAATTGCATAGGGAATGGACACAAATGAGTTAATTTCAAGTCTCTCACACAGGAGACGTGGTGTGTTTGTACAGTAACCAACATGTTGCTTTTCTGTATAAGTCAGCAGTGTGTGGTTTTTTTCTCTTGTGCTGCATGTGTTGTTTACTGACTCATTTTAATTGTCTTTCCACAGAGGATAACAATGTGCTTACTATCTATAGCCACTGAACTCAGACTTAGTCCTTTCTCCTCCAGGACTTTTCCCTGCCTGAATGATACAGGACCAAGGACAACCATTTTGAACACATAAAATAAAGGTGCAGAGGGGCATTCAAGGGAGGCAAAAAGGCAGCCATTTGAGATAGTTTTCTTCCCTTATTTGGACTTTCTGAACCTCATGCAGCCCAGAGGGCTCATACAATACCGGGCATGCAGCTGGATAAAGTTTTTTTTTCTGGAGAACTAATGCTGCTCAAAGTTCAAGCTCCTGGAGGGTCCAGGGGGATGATATAAGCTGCTAGACAAGAGCATTGTGCCTTCATGCATTTCATCACTTAACCAGGGCCAGCTAGCACTCTGCTGAGAAATTCCTGTGCTTGGCTGACTGGCAGGTAGGATGCTCCAAGTCCATGCCAAATCACCTCATTGTGGAGGACACGAAAATTTACAAAATTTGATGGCACTTGCTCCATGACATTTGGCTTCATCCTGCAGCAGAGGGGCCACAGACACAGTATTTGCCTGAGGACTGCCAGAAGGATGTGGGGGAGTGTAGTTTCAGGGCAGTTTTCAGTGCCCTGCCTGCCTCCTCAGAGCAGCACAAACACTTCCTTGCCTCTATGGTGAGCTAGAACAGAGGGCTAATGAAGGTAAAAAGTATCACTCTCCAAGTTATTAATTTAATCTATATCAACCCTCCAAACCATCTTACCACAAGTGTACAGGGACCTCTGGCCACCTCAAGTGAAGGGTGGGAAGAGGAGTGAAACCTCCAGATCATAGTCTTGGGCTAAATTGTTGTGGAACTGTACTTCAGCTGTGGATAAGGTCTCAGCACTCCTCCATCATTTCCCTTTGCAATGCTGATATGAAAAACAATTGTTCCTTAGTTCTGCTTCAGAAACAAGAAGTGGGCCTTTCAGTTTCTATAAATAAAGCCCCACCCTTCTTACAATAAGCCATCATATCCCAAGGTTTAATTCAAAAGGAAGAGTGGTCTTTTCAAGGTTTGAAAGATTAAAAAAATACTTTAATGGATCTCGCCACATAATGGTCACTAATGAAGCAAGGAACTTACGGAAAACTGTGTACATAGAAGAACAGTTTGTCCTGGAGGGGCGAGTGATCCCATGCAAGTCGATAACTTGGGATAGGTACTATAAACTCATTCCATATTTGCACAAGGCTTTACAAATGAAACCTCATTCTCTGTTGCTGCATAAGTAATACCATAATATGACACAGAGCAGCTGAACAGGAAAAGTGAGAAAGTTTCCTGCAGAAATCAGGCAGATGGATTCAGGGCCCTGCCTACTCTTCACTGGACTGCCACTGGAAGGCAAGTGTCTGTATAAAATTCACCAAAGCTTTTCCAGCTGAGAACTTCAAGTGGGTCAGGCATCCCTGTGGGACAACTTGATAAGCTGAACATACCATTCAAATTTTACCCACAAAAATAAAAGCTTCCTGATTCTTCCCTTGAGAGGAACTTCAGGTGATGCCTGGTTGGCAGCCCTCTAGACATTAACCTTAGAAGCCCTAAAATCTCCAATTCCACAAGCAGTACATCTGTAAAGCACGCCTATTATTCACTGCTGTGCTACTCCAGCTGAATTCCAAAGCAGCTCTGTAACTGGTGCAAAATCTGACTAATGAAGTGCTAAATCAAGCCCAGCAAGTAGAAGGGTTCAATTCTTTTTTAGTTCAAAGCTTTTGCAATTAAGGATAATTATGATCCAATATTTAAACTGCTTCTGTTTCAGTTTTCCTGCAGATGAGATTTGGGTTTTGCACACATAGTACTATTCCATTTTAGTAAATATTTCAGTAATAGTATAAGTGGTCTATTAGCATGTAGTAAAAATCTGTTGCAGCATTTATTTACTAATAGCTGTGAACTATTCAGAAATGGCCAAAAAAAAAAAAAGAAAAAGCAGCCCAGTCTGGAAATGCATGAATGGGTTTGCAAGAGCACTGTTTGCTTTTTCCCTGTAAGCTTCTATTGCTGCAGGGAAATTTGATTTATGAAGCCCTGAGTCCATGTCTGCTTTAGACCCTGGCTTGTGGCTTAATTTAGCAACGAGGCATCAGCTGTGGATTGGCTGCCTTGGAGCAGCACAGCAGTTGGGCTCACTCTCGCTTTCCCTTGTGTAAGGTCACTTTCTCCACCAGCTTGAACGTGTGATGTGCTGCATACAAATAGACAGGAAAAGGCAAAAGCCTGTTGTGAAAACTGTCTGGCTCTCTGGTACTCATCAACAACATTCAGCCTGTTGCAGCTGAAATGACACTGCCTTACTCCTCCCACCTTATACCTTAAGCCTCCCTTTAGCCCTGCTCTGTTTCTGCAAGTGTTTTCCTTCAACCCCCCATGCTTCTTGTTTGCTTTATTATTTTCTAGCACCTTTATCCAAGAGGCTTTATTTTGCAGACATTTTTGAGTGGTGCCAGACCATCTGAGCTCCAGACTGTTCAGTTCACTAGACCAAAAGGAAGGTGACATGACAGCTGGCGTAAGTATCATACCATTTAACACACATAGTGGCAGGTGAGGGACTCTTAAGTCTTACAACTTCACATGCTGACTGGCTGGAAGATGGAGGTGTAATAGGTAAAAAACAACTAACAGGAGTCCTAAACAGTTCAGCACCTAAATTTTACCTTATTTTTTTTCCAGGCATGTCTCTGTTTTCAGAACATGAAGTAAAGTTCCTTTCTATTTTTACCTTCTAGCCCCTTAAGTGGATATTCTTTATAACACAGTTTAGGTCTGGAGGAGCTGCAGCTGCTCCTGCGGGAATCTAATGCAAGATATGGTCCATTGTAAAAATTTGCATTTATCAGATGCCAAAGAACAGAGATAAAGCAATTTTTAATGTCCTCTTGCAGCAAGTGCAGATTTCTAAAATTTTTAATGTCCTCTTGCAGCAAGTGCAGATCTCTAAAATTTGCTAACCACTTTGGCTGGATTAACTCTTCAGTTATTGACTTCAGGAAGTGTTCTACTTGGCTCTGCACCATGTACCTTTTTGGATGTACATATTCCCATGGATGAAAGCTGTATAGAGTTTCATAAGCAAAGCAGAGATGTTCTACAACCATGGGGCAGTCCTTCTGCCAAGCAGCAGGCTTGTTCAAGCAAAGAGAAAGTCTCAAGAATCCTTTCTAATGAAATTTTTCACAGAATATAAATATAGCCATTTCTGTCAATTCCCTCATTAATAAATCACAAGAAGAAAACACAATTGCTGTTTACACAGGAGAATAAACCAAATAATCTAACCTTTATTTAGCATTGGTTTCTGCTATGACTTTTTCATAGTTGACCTTTTCTACTTCAAGAGAGATCTTTATAAAGAATAAGCATGGATGGGGAGGAGGAAGAAATGAAATTATCTTCCTGAAGTGATAATTAAGCAAGACATGGGCCATGAAAATAATATATTTTCAAAGGTCTGGGCATTCTCAGTCGCCTTGGGCAACAGGACAGCATAAGTGACGCGCTGCCCCTCCTACAGCCCTTCCTGTCCCTGACATCAGCACATCACTGTCATTAAAACTGTCATAAAAAATAGACAGGGCCATGGAGCTGTGACAGCTGCTTCGTGTGTGTCACTGGGTTTTATCACTCCATTACAGGATAATGATAATGATTAGCCTTGCCTTGCTCTCAGAATGGAAAGAGGTATTTTTGATGAAAGGAACTAAAAGCTTGGTTTGGGCATCATGGCAAGATTTCAAGAATCAACAGCATCTGCCAGCACAACTCTGAGTTATTCTAATCTGCATTCCAATAACACCCAGATGGCAAGGGTCTGAGACAACCCCTCACCTGCAGGACTTATAGGTTTAAGGAAAAAAGGAACATGGTATGGAAGAGGAGGCCATTTTTGTGTGTGTTAATGTATACAATGACTGAAATACACACCTATGTGCATGGACATTTTGTATACAAAATGTAGGGCAAGCCAGTTTCTAGCACTTCCTGTCAAGCAGCTCTTGCCTGTGGGACACTGAGTTACCTTGTACTCATGCCAGGCTGGTTTCCCACTCAGCAGGTGATGTGAGACAACTCATGCAGGTTCTCTGAACTGTATGATGGGCACAGAACTCTTGCTGTTACCTGCATGTGAAACCAGGGGACCCTGAGTTAGCTCCTCTGATTTGGTCCATCCTCTTTGCAAAGACAGAGTTTTGTTCTGAGCTGAAAGCACTAGAAAATGAGTCAAAGGTTCTGGGTTAGTTGCAGGCTTTCTTGCTGATGCTAAGGATTTAACACAAGAGATATACACAAGGACCTAATTGCACAGATAATCTCAATACTAAAATATCCAGTCCTCATGCTCATTAATACAGTGCTTTAAGCTCTCAAACAAATATAAAATGTTCTACATCATTCTGGTAACCATACATACTGGCTATTCTGGTATTCTCACAGCTTCTAGCGTTCCTCTTTTCACTCTTCCTCTTACAAAGGAAATAGAAATCTGACTGGAAACACACCAATACTAAATGACCTGAAAATATATCTGGTACACCAACAAGTATTTTGTGGCTCTTCTTGGGCCAGGGTCTACCATCTTTATTTAATTCTGAGCATTTCTTGCTCAGGAGACTGTCCAAATATAATAAGTTTTTCCTCTGATTTAAGCACAGGGGAAACAGACTCACACCTTTATTGAAGTGTCCCTTTCTATGAAGATGAAAATGGAGGTCCTCAGCAAAGGAAACATTTTAAACTGTAATATGGAACCAAGGGTTCTGAAAATTGTTCAAATCACATTCTCAGCTTTCCTCACAGGGTAATGTTGTAGGCTACTTTTTCAACAGCAATTATCTCTAACCAGGCTTTAATTCTTCCTACTTTTAGAATTTTATCTCTTATTCAAATGGACGTTCCTTGGACATGGATGATTTTTGTCATTTTGTGAATCTTCAGGAGTTCTCTCTGTTGCACATGCAACAAAGCAATGGGCTTTAAATGACTATATGGAACAAAACAAAGCCAGTAAAAAAAACCAGACAGAAACACAGACATCTTTCCGTCTAATCAAATGGCCCCCAAATCTGAGATTGCTCTATGGTGCAAGAAACCTAGCTGCGCCACTGTTGGATGAAAATGCAACTTGATGTTTGCTCACCTCCCTCACCACTCAGTAGCTGGTCTGTTCTGTTCCTCAGCTGGAGCTGTGTTGTGCTGGAGCAGCTAACACTTCATTGACCACAGGGATCACAATCAAGATGGACTCTGCTCCCTGTGGTTCTATCACTTGCTGGTATGCAGGCCACGAGGACCTGAAGCTCTTATCTGGCCTCATTCAAATCAGGTGTCAGTGATGACTAAACCACCCGTTCGTCTTGGGACAATGGATATTGTGTCTCAGTGTGTGCAAATGGAGTTTTCTTCATTTTGTATAGGAAGTTACTACTCCAGAAGAACTTTGTTCTCTGTCTCCTAGACTCCTACATGTGTTCCAGGGTAGATATGTTATATAAACCCCACATATAGGCCATAGCCAGAGAAGTGTAAGGTGTCATCTCTTCTGAAAGGTTCATTTCCTAGCAAAGCTGGTCCATGCCTTTCCAGCCAAGAGAGAACCGTGGATGGGCTAAGCCATAAAGCAGGTAACTTGTGAGAAGGAGAACAACTACAGCTTCAGAATACACTAGGAATACATGATCCTAGAAAGACTTATCTGTGATCCTTGTGGTGAGTGTAGGATCTGGCTCCATGCAGCTGGTATCAGTGGAAGCAGAAGCAGTCATTCCTCTGTGGGTGTGTAACAAAGTCAAATATAGTTTGGGAATAATCCAAAGATAGCAAGTTAATTGCTCAGTGCTACGTCTGCATGCTGTGCAGAGGAAGGAAATGGCAATTTCATTAAGCTTTTAGTGCAAACAACACACCTCTTTGTCTTGCTTAGTTCCTACATGTTACACAAGATTTGTTGCCTTCATCATATTTCATTTGTATAAACAGAACTGTCATTTTGCAAAGGGGACACTGGCTTTCATTTTACAACCAGCAAAATTATTTAGTACATTCTGGTTTTATTCATAACAAGATAAAATATATGTGGTCCTCATAATTGGCCTTTTGGCTAAGGTAAAGGTATGAAGTGCAAAACCAGGGTATTTTTTGAGTTCTGGATTGTAGTAGTCTTCAAAAAGCATCAGCAAAAAGCAAATAGCACAATATCCTGACCTATAATTACTTGAACAATACACTTTGTGGTAGAAACATGGAACATTTTGCAACACAGTGACATTTTAATACCTGCAGATGAATTCCTTTAGGTACGCTTTGGGAAGCATCAATTTTAGCAGCCAGACTCTCCCACCGGCAGAGTAGGCAGATGGTTCTGTCCCATGGAGACATGGAGGAGGAGTCACACCAGGCAGCAGAGGGACAGCTGCACATTTGGACAGCCTGCTTGGTTCATTCAAGAGGGATGTAAACACCTCTACTCTTTCATCTCCTCTTTTCCATCCTCACTTAAGGGAATGCAGCTCTGGTTAAAGTCGCCACTGCTGCTTGAAGACACACTGGAATATTTTTAACCTTTACATACACAGGCACCAGGAGTGATCCAGCTCCTCCTTGTCCATGGTGTTCCTCCAGAGCACTGGGACCTTTGCTGTCCCTTCCAGGCTGATTATCTCAAGGTGTC
Source organism: Cyanoderma ruficeps (assembly GCA_008694505.1). Lineage (NCBI taxonomy): Eukaryota > Metazoa > Chordata > Aves > Passeriformes > Timaliidae > Cyanoderma > Cyanoderma ruficeps. The sequence goes on along the minus strand of VZDJ01000084.1, from coordinate 3,002,100 downwards.
CCTGCCTGCCCAAGCTGTTATCCCCCTTCCTTCTGTGCTGCACACCTGCAGTTGCTCCAAGTCTTTGCTGTCTCCATCAAGTGTCCCCTTCAGCGCCCTTTGCTTCATTACTCCTGCCAAAGCATGCAAGGGTTTCAAGATCACCTTAACTTTTGACCAACACTGACACTCTGGGTTTGTCATTTACTTCATCTTTTCCTGCAATGGCAGCCTCACTGTATTTGTTTAGAGAGGCAGAGAAAAGCCTAAAGCAAAACTGTAAAAGCTGCCTCAGGGATTCCCAGTGCCTGCTAAAGTGGGTGGAACCAGGCAAAGCTATCTCCTAGACAATTCAAAACCCTGCTAAAGGGCCCAATCTGTCACGATTTCATGCACTTACACTGTCAAGAAGAGCATTAGGAGAGAAAATTGAACTGAGTTTCTAACCTGAGAATATTTTTAGTTTCCAATCTAAGCGTTTTGGCATTCAGAATTGTAACTGCATGGAATGGGCTGCAATTTCCCTTTTCCCTGTACTGATGTGATTTCTTGCTTCTTAAATCTTCCTAACAATTTTAATGGAAGCTGCAGATTTTCCATGTCTTTGAGCAGTTATCTTCATTCATGTAAATGGGGATCGCTTGATGCTTTCTAAGATTATTCAAAATGTTTAAATACAGCATGTTAATAAAATTTTGTTATGAAATTGTGAATTTCAATGAGAAGAAGACTTTTGCAAATTTTTTTTTGCTAAAAACTCCTCAATTGCTTACAGAGATGGTTAACATTTCAATGTTCAAACAATAATGGAAAGAGAAAGGAAAATAATATGCCTTCTTTGACTATCTCTATTACTTCCTGTAGAAAGTCTTTAATGAAGAGTACATAAACTTTGACTTGGAAAACAAAATGTCTCTAGATGCTTCACCTATGCAGTTAGCATCATATCAGTGCTGGGGACTTGGCCAGCTGATTTCAGAACTGGCTCTTGATTTACAATTTGCCTTTTACCTAAATACTTTACAAAGCAATTTTGTGAAAAAGGCCTAGGTTGTTTTGTTTGTTTATTGGTTTGTTTTTTCCTCAAATTGGTTCCCAGGCTGTGATTCTACAACCCTTGATGCCATAACTATATAAATTGGAGCCAGCTAAATGAACTTCAAACTGGATTGAGAGTTTACATGTGGTTGTGGCATTTTAAATGTGATTTACAATTGGTAGTGCCTTCAAAATTACATTTAATTAATTCCAGCCAAACTAGTTTAAAACTAAACAATCTTATAGCCAGATGCAATTGCTTAATCAAATGAGTAAAATTGCGCATTAACCAGGCTGTTGGGTTTTCTAGATAGGTTTTTCTAGATACCAAACATGGGTAAAGAGAATCTCAGAAAAGCTCATTCTGCAAATCATGAGATACCTGGATGGTTGTCCTGACCCTTTATGGTCTTTCTTAGCGCATCCACGTTGCTGCCTTCTCTCAGTTAACCCTGTGCCAGTGACGCTGAGCTGTAGGACAGCTCCAGGACAGAGGCACTCTTTAGGCCAGCTTCACTGCACTGCAGATGAAGAGGAGGCAGGCTCAGGCACAGCCAGAGCACACCTTCTGCAGCCACCAGAGCCTTTGTGACCAGCTGGGTGGGGAGGTTTGGACACACACCCCTCTGCACCCCTGCACAGGATGTTTGCAGCCCTGGCTGGCCATTCACCCTCCTTTGGTGCAGCTGGGGCAGAGCCAGACCTCCACATTTTGACCAGATGAAATTACAGCTGGTGGGTCCAAGGGCACTGGGGAAAGGAATGAAATGGGTGATTTTGTGTGTTGCCTCTACTGTATTTCAATTCCTTTAGCCCAAAGAACATGAAAATGTTTTGTGATGTCCTACATCACTGTGAGCAAATGAAATAGAAACAACAAGGATGTGTCTGATTGCGAGTTCTAAAGGAAACTGTGGAATGTTTCCAGTCATATTAGATTTAATCTAATCTAGCTTTTTCCTTTTTTTTCCTTTCCATAAGGTAGCAGTCAATGTTCCTTTTTCATACTTTAAAGTGAAAATAAATCACTGCTGAAATACATAACACTTACTAGCATTCACCTGCAGGAAGTCCATAACCTTGACACTGACAAGCAATACATTAAAGCATGATGTTGAAGATGAAAATAAGGGAATGGATGCTAAATAATCACAGATTATTTGCAGAAATCTGCAAAAGGGGCTCCAGTCCTTATGAATGAACACCCTGTTGCCAGCCTCCCATCTCTAGGCATAATAAGGGATACAAAAAAGGACGCATTACTTTGTTTTCAGCTTTTTTACTTTGTCAAGTATAAGGCTTTAACTTTTGCTCCACGTCAGTGGCCTGTTATTTTTTTGGCTTTGCACCAGAGTCTGTTAAAACAGAAGAAGAAAAACCTTTCAATCCTGAAGGTCCACAGGGGAAAAGATCTTAGTTTGATCTCATTTTCCTTTTAACATTAATTGCATGTTTAGTTTTTGTAGGCAGAGGGCCAAAAAGCAAAATAACAGCTTCCACCATGAGCATGACTAGGGCCAAGCAGCAGAATTTAATGCCATTTTGTTCTTAGCACTTCTGGCACCGAAAATCCCCGAGTCTGGCTCAGTCCTTCTATTACCATCTTGGATGTGTTACAGAATAACCCTGTGCATCTCAAAGTGCAGAATGAAATAAGAGTGTAGGTGCCCGCAGAGCTTGAGATCATCAACACAAACATAGCAGTTGGTAAATACTGCAGTGCACCCTCACTGCTCTTCTGCTGTCTCTTCCCCTTAGCTCTTAAGCTGCACCTACCTCAGTCTCATTAAGAAATGGCACTGAATTGGATTGATAAACTTATTTTTTTAATCTGAAAATGTTTGTTGTTACCCTTTGCATGTTTCAGCAAATATAACCACTCCACTCAAAAAGAGAGCAAGTAATTTTAAAGAGAACTTGCAGGGAAAGGAAACACATTTTCATTTGGTTAGCTCTCAGAGCAAAAGAGATTTGGTTTCCATCAATGGTAAAATACAAACTAAGCCCAATAATCAGTTCTTTACACTTCAGGAGTTGGGCTTAAGTTCATAACTTGATGTGATTCCAGTTAGAGAAAGGAATCCTGATACAAGATAGCCCAGAAGAGCAGACCATGACGGTGGCAGGCTGGAGATAGGAATAAAATGGCTATGGTTCCTTCTCCCCAAAACTGACCTGAGAATCCCAGAGTCTGTTGTGATTGCTCTCAGGGCCTTCATGAGAACCAATGTCATTGGGCAAAGTCATTGCCCTGCTCATGCTGGAAATGTCTTTGCTCACAGACCAGCTCACCACAATGCTCAGGCAAGTTTGGAGGACCCCGTGCCTCAACCTCTGTTTTCAAAACAGGACAGAACTGGATCATTTACAGAAGGCCTGAGTTCACCTTGGTGTGCCACAACCACAGTTTCTAATGCAAGCAGGAACAAGCTCATTCAGGGCTGTGTTTTTTTTCCTCAGCGTATTTTGGGTATACTTATTACAGCATAAGCTCCTTCTGATGCCGTAAGCATTATGATAATTTAATCAGCTGTCATCTACTGAATGATTTCCTTCCTTCTACCAACACTATCATTCTAAGGTCCAAATTTGTTAAAAAAGCAATTAACCACAAACTTCATTTAGTTAACTAAAATGAGAGGAGATCTTTTTATTTGTTTGTATTTGTTACTGCAATAGTAGCACCAATTTTGCTGGTTTGTTTTTGCAATGACTCAAGGGGAAGCAAACAAATTATTTTAAACATGTAATAAATACCTAGAGAAAAATAACAATAATTACACTTTCAATGTCAAATAAGTTTTACCTACCCTTATCCTGTGTTTCACAGTTTTATGGTGTTTCCATTTTTAAAGACTGCTTTTAAAATAAATGTCAGTAATGCTCCCTAGAAAATAATGTGTTTGACGGCATTTCTTTTCTTCTGTGCATGAATGGCTTAGGGACAACCGTTGAGTTTTCAGCTATAAATGCAAATGTAAACCTAACCCAGTTTACAGTTTGAATGTGTGCTATTTGCTCCAGCTGTTCTGTGTTTGCAAGGTGGTCTGATTCAATCCTCTCTATCAAATGACACTGTTTAAATTTTCTGGTTATCTGGAAAAAAGGTGAAGAAAGCGATTTCAAGATAGATGAATACTGTTTTTCTGGTTAGATATGTAGGGAAACCACTACCTGTCCAAAAATGTCATAGGGTTTTTGAGCATCACGTTTAGAGAACAGAAGGAAAACAGAACAGAATTTTTGATCCCAGTGAGACTTCTGCCACCTGTGGGAGGGGGAAGTTTGGGGGCCCGCTTCTACAACTTCTGTGGAGCTACAGGCCTCTGTTTTTTCCTGGCCACTCTGCCAGGGCAAAGTACATTTTATTTTCATGCCAGAAGTATGCTTGCTCAGCCACCGGACTGAGCTCTCATGCTGCTTGCTGTACACACTCAAGGACTGAAGGCATTCCCTTGGGGATAGGTATCGCAGCACACTTACACTTTGCAGGCTGAGAAATCCTGGTAGCAGGGTGGGTCGGAATGGTGAAAAATCAACCCTGGGCTGGTGAGGCTTAATGTAAAAAGGCACTTACATGCTGGAGACAGGAATGTAGTGGCAAGCTTTAAAGGAAAATCATGAGCTGCGTGATCTTTTAGGGAGGGAAGAGTGTTCTTTCTGGCTGGGGCCTGTATGACATCCACTGCTTGTCAGATGGTCTGTAATGTCACGATATGGCTATGTGGAAGCAGCGCCAAGGCTGGCAGAAGGGTCTAAGACACAGAGAGCATGGTGCCACTTCTGAACCTGCCCCAGGTTTCCTGAGGTTTTGGTTAATGCTCATCTCAAAGGGTTTCATCATTCTGTTTACCTTTTCGGCTTGGAGCTGCTAATGTTATTGCCACAGCACTGCACACCTTGAGCCAAACACATCTCCAGTTCCCATGCATATCAGCTGAATTATGTAGGTCTCGGTCACTGTGCTGAATTTGTCTTGGGGCAGAGAGCCTGTTTATTTGAAATGCTGCTGGATCTGTGCTCAGTCCACACTAGGGTTGTGCAACCAATAAAAAAAAATACATGCAAATTGCTCTAAGTGCCAGTTTGGAAGCATAAATGAAATCTTGTTACATGCATTGTCAGATTGATAGGCTCTGCTGCAGGAAAGAATAATTTTCATTTTATGGCAGTATTTGCTTATGAATCTACTGGGAGACGATTTCTTTGTTGCACAGTCTTTGCCAGCAGCCTTGTGAAACTTCGGCGTTCGCAATGTTCTTCATCTTTCTGGTCAAGCACAGTAACCAGCCAGGACTTGAGAGTGTGGCTTTCTGTTTTTAGCTCTGCACAGGCTACAGAGGCCCAACCTCACCCAACTGCAGCCAGATCAGCTGCAGATGTGGGTAAATTCTACCTCCTTTCCCCTTCTCCTTGTCTGATGTGACTTAAAACACTTGGATTTAGGAGCAGCCTCCAAAGGTATATCCCTGCTGCACCTTTGCAGTGAAAAGGGGAGGGAGACATCCAGGTTACCCTGAAGAAGCAGCACTAAGCAGCTTAGCCCAGTCAGTGCCACGTCCCACATCCTGCCTGGCATGTAGCCAGAAGCACAGATATTGCCAGAAACTATCTTATCTAGTTCAGTTATCTCTGCATTCTGCAGTGTGCACCCACCTTTCCTGCATTTCTGCAGCCTGGTGACACAAAGGGTCGATGTTTTACAGTGGCTTTGTGATGTGGGGATCAAGCTCCTCCAGGATACCGTGGTCTGCTTTAATGTAATTGAGGTCACTTTCAAGCAATGTGACAAGCTACAGTTTGTCTCATCAATACAGGCAGGAGATGGAGCAGTTTAAAGGCTTTGAAGGCTGAACAAAAAGAGTGTAGAATCAGTTACCCCTTTTCAGCAACTGTTCTAATAGACGGTAAAAAATTATTGTCCTTTCCTAGCACTCAGAAACATGCCCCAATCTCAAAGTAGCCCATAATGAAATAAAAAGAGCAACCAAAAAACCCCCATTTTCAGTAACCAGCAAGGTTCCTTCATCAAGCCCTTGCTTCAACAACAGCCAGCATAAAGGCAAGGAAGGCAATGGGATGAAGAAAAGTAAAAAAATTGTCTGCAGGAAGCCAGCCCATCATCTGAAGGGGTGCTCCCCACTTCCCTCCTCACAGCTTGTTTCTCCTTACAACGTACGGTATGGCTTAGCAACTCTGCAAATGCTGAGACAAATGTGCTGGGTAGCAAAGAAATGTTTCCTTACAGCCATGCCAGGCTGTCACTCCTCTGCCTCCCCCACTGTTAGGAGCTGCTAGACTCTCTCAGCCATCTGGTGCAGGATTTGAAATTTCCTGCTGCTAACCCTGGCCAGTCCTGGCATTGCTGTGCACTTGCTGTATGGAGATGAGACAGGTTTTGAAGTGTTTCTACAAAGCTGGAAAAGCAGTGGAAGGGCTGGAGGAAAATGAGTGGGAAGGTGTGAGCTGGAAACAAGACATGCTAGTGATGGAGGCCTCAGCACATATTTCCCTTTTATGGGGGATAAATGAAGAAGCTTTGCCCTTAGATTTAGCAGTCACAGGACACAGCCATGGGAGAATAAATTGTAGATAATATGCTCCTCTTTATTCTCTGCTGGTGAATTGAGATGCAGACAGATTTGCAGAGAAGCACAAGGACTTGAAGCCCTTTGGACGAGGAAGGGTCTCAGAAGCCATCTGCCTCAGTTTCCTCTGCCAGCTCCTCACTGTGGGATGCCATTCCCATGTGACAGTTAGGGAGCTAAAGTAATCCTTACGAGGTGTATTTAGGCCAGCATGCCAGCAACCAGGATCAGGACCAAGCTGTGCCTGCATAGTCAGCATGGACAAGAGCTGCTCTTGTGGCTCTCCTTGCTGGAATCTGCTCTGACCCCAAGTTACTCAGGTTTGCTAATGCAAAGAGCTGTAATGAAGGTGTTAGAAGCTTTTATTTATGCACTTTTTCATTCCACTGGCATTCAGAAACCAATTACACTAAATGTGTGATTGACTTGGCCATGTTAGAAGATGTAGCTCTTTCCATTCCCTCAGTGCTAACAGTTCTAACAAAAACAGAGAACATCCCTTTCCCTGACAGATAGGGGATACACACAGCTGTCCCAAATCAGGCTCTGTGATCCCAAACTGCTTATTCATCACTGTGAACATGTCCCTCATAGTCATTGCAATGAGTTTTGAGCTGGCCCTAGGAAGCCCTGAAGATTCCTAGAAATCCATACAGCTATTTTTAAAGTATAAAAGAACACAACTTCAATAGGTGTTTTATGTACCACAACATTCAATTGGGGACTCTGGGCAAGAGTCTCACAAGGATGTAGCCTCAGGTTGGGTAGAGTGGGTGTGTTAGGCTATCCTTTGCCAACATGAATACACAAAATAGATACTGCCTTGACTGAAATATGGAATGGGTTTTTCTCTGAACATTAGCACACAGCAGATACAATATGCCTGTAAAGTGACTTGACTTTTCCCCAGTAAGCATGATAGGATGGTCAAACAGTTATTCAGTTATCAATATCTGAATTTTGAAAATATGTCAGCTCCAGATAAAAAGAGAAATATCTTAGAATATATAGAAAAACCTTCAGTTCTCCAGTTTTAAACAACTCTCTCAAATATGTACTCTAATACTTGCAGTGTGTATGGTGGGTGTAACAGTATTAGTGCAGAACTTCTAAGAAAAATATCCCATCTTTCCACAGGCCAGCATGTAACTGCTTGAAAATAAAGAGCTGGAGGTATTACTTTCTATTTCCCAGTGAATAGTTGCTGAAATTACTTACAGTCTTCCCACAGTTCCAATTATTTTCCTGTGTGGCCTTACAGGCCCTCTCTGTGTGCAAGGCATTTTAGTCCTGTATCTCCACACAGAGAAGAGAATTCATTGGCACAAGCTGTCACAGACAAATTGACTTTGGCTACCTGCAGTGATTTTAAGTTGTAATAACTGAGGATGCTTCTCACACTACATGCACCACCCAACTGTGTGCTCTGAAATTCAGCTAAAGGGTCCATTAATTTGAATACTGTTTTGGTGAGGCTTTAACAAACATACTACCTTGGTCTTGTTCAGGGCAACATTGCATGGACTTCTACATGAATTCACTTTCTGAAAAAGATAACATCTGCCCCGTTAAAAATGCAGCTACACTGCAGTGGGGAAGGTAAATGGTGGTGGTGATGAAGATCATAGTGATGGTGATGACCATGGTGGTGTGCTCCCCAGATGTCACTCAATGTCTTTATCTCACTACTTAGAGTGTCTTCCATTTTACAGGGTAAAGGCTGAACACAGTGGTTTACACTGCCATGTTCTTCAGATTGCCCTTAAGCTTACAGGCTTTGGAGAAGAGGAAGAGCTTCAGAGAAACTGTCAGTGCTCCTGTCATCAGCTGGCAGTCATCAAAGGAACATTATAAACATGGACACAACAAGGAGCAGCTTGGACTATAAACAAGCTGTCTAGATACCAACATGTTATTCTCAAAGAAAACATTTTCTTGGATGTATGCACAACCTGCTGCTCTTTTTGGTCTTCAGAGCACCAAAACCATGGCATTTTCACATAAACATCCACCTGAACACACTCCGAGAAACAGAAGGTCTTGTGTCCCAAGCAGGGCCTGTTTCCTTTTCCCCTACAACACACAATGGCCACAAGAGTGGCAAATCTTATGCCTTTAGCATTTTTCCCCCAAATAAATGACTACGGTGGGATGAAAAGAGCACATACTTCTGACTGATCAAACCAAGACTGTCATTTTCACCTGTTAAAAGAAGTCTGTCTACTAACAGTCTAACATGCTTGAGCAGACAGACTTGACTATATTTAAATCAGTTACTACTTTATCTATAATTAAATTCAGGAAAAATAGAACTGTATACAACAAGAAGTGCATACATGAAGGAAAAATCTTTCTATCACCTAACCCCCAAAACCCACCTGAGTCTGTGCTGAGAAACAGAAGTACTCCTCTGTGATTCTGTGGTTCTGTCTATAAATGGGATCACATTCTTCGTGAGTGAGTTCTATCCTGCAAGTTGGGCACACACTGGCAGTCTCAAGGACGACAGAGAGGCACTGACTGCAGAAGACACGGCCACAGCAGGGTTGACAAAATCAGTTGTTCACTTTGTACAACCTGGAAGTAAGGAAAGCACAACGTGGATTGGGAGGAAAGAATTTGAGTTTGCTGCTTGATTGGCACCAGGGCAATAGGACTTGGAGTATCTGAAATCAGTCTGTCACTGTTAGAATAATGAGGGACCCACACATCTGCCAGTGCCATCTTGGCAAAGGTTTCTCCCTCTATTCTTACCACCAAGAAGTAACTTCGGAGCTTCAAATCAACAGCTGTGCTTCAAGCCAGCTGCACACAACATCCCAAATTAGCTGAGTTGCACAGCTCCCTCTCTGTTCCATTTCCTTTCCCACAAAGCAGGACGACTAACAATATGTGGATCCTCACCTCTGACTTGTCATCCACCCAAACTGGAGAACTACCAGGACTTGCTGACCATGCACTAGAGAGAACAGAATCAGAAGAACATGCAGGTATTCATTCTATCGTGCGCTGAGAGGTACTGATAAACAAAATCTCAGAAACTGAAACATTCTGATTTAGCAGCATCCCATCCCAGCAACACAATACTTCCAAGAACTTTTATGTTCTGCAAGCAGTTCAGCATATCTCAAGGCATAGTGTAAGATACATTCAATAATGACACCACAAGCATAGAAGAAAGATATTTGGTGGATGGTCCTATCCCACAGACATATGGAAGAGGAGTCACACCAGGCAGCAGAGGGACAGCTGCACATTTGGACAGCCTGCTTGGGTCATTCAAGGGGGATGTAAACACCTCTACTCTTTCATCTCCTCTTTTCCATCCTCACTTAAGGGAATGCAGCTCTGGTTAAAGTCACCACTGCTGCTTGAAGACACAGTGGAATATATTTAACCTTTAGATACACAGGCACCAGGAGTGATCCAGCTCCTTCTTGTCCAAGGTGTTCCTCCAGAGCACTGGGACCTTTGCTATCCCTTCCAGGCTGATTATTTCAATGTGTCCCTACCTACCCAAGTTCTTCTCCTCCCCTCCACTCTGTGCTGGACACCTGCAGTTGTTCCAAGTCTTTGCTGTCTCCATCAAGTGTCCCCTTCAGCCCTCTGCTTCCTTACTCCTGCCAAAGCATGCAAGGGTTTCAACCTGACACTCTGTGTCTCATTTACTTCATCTTTTCCTGCAATGGCAGCCTCACTGTATTTGTTTAGAGAGGCAGAGAAAAGCCTAAAGCAAAACTGTAAAAGCTGCCTCAGGGATTCCCAGTGCCTGCTAAAGTGGGTGGAACCAGGCAAAGCTATCTCCTAGACAATTCAAAACCCTGCTAAAGGGCCCAATCTGTCACGATTTCATGCACTTACACTGTCAAGAAGAGCATTAGGAGAGAAAATTGAACTGAATTTCTAACCTGAGAATATTTTTAGTTTCCAATCTAAGCATTTTGGCATTCAGAATTGTAACTGCATGGAATGGGCTGCAATTTCCCTTTTCCCTGTACTGATGTGATTTTTTGCTTCTTAAATCTTCCTAACAATTTTAATGGAAGCTGCAGATTTTCCATGGTTTTGAGCAGTTATCTTCATTCATGTAAATGGGGATCTCTTGATGCTTTCTAAGATTATTCCAAATGTTTAAATATAGCATGTTAATAAAATTTTGTTGTGAAATTGTGAATTTCAATGAGAAGAAGACCTTTGCATTTTTTTTTGTTAAAATTGCTTCAATTATCTGCCTTATTATCTCTCTGATTGTTAGTATTTCAATGTTCAAACAATAATGGAAAGAGAAAGGAAAATAATATGCCTTCTTTGACTATCTTTACTACTTGCTGTAGGAAATTATTTCCTCAAAGTGATTCCTAGGCTATAGCTGCATGATCGTTTATACTGTAGCTCTTCAAATCGTAACCAGCTAAAATGAACTTAAACTGGATCAAGAGTTTACATTTAAACCTACATTTAAATGGTTCTGCCATTTTAAAATCTCATTTACAATTGATAGTTCCTTCAAAATTAGACTTAATTCATTCCAGCCAAACTTGTTTAAAATAAAACAGTCACATAGCCAGACAAAACTGTTTAACCAAATGAGTTTTTGCCTTAAGTGGATTCCTCTAGGCACCAACATGAGCAACTGAAGTTTGCATTTAAAGTTATCCTTGGAAAATCTTGAAAGGAGTCAAGAAATAAAAATGTGTGTTTTGCCTTTTCTTCTGTTCCATCTAATTTCACACTGCTTTTATAATTCACTTAGCTGTTGCTATAAAATAACAACTACAATAGTATGTTGTCCTTTACCACCTTCATCTCATGCCTGGTATTTAAGTCCAGAGGATCCAAACCCATGAGTGGAATTAATCGCAGTGCAAACTTCATATCAAAACAGATTCAGGACTACACATCAGAGCTGATTCTGGCCCAGGTATCCACCACAGATGTGCTGAATTAACAAATAAGCCAGAAGCTACACACCGAAAATCCAAAATTTCTTTCTGCCTAACACTCTAAATCGGAAGAATAAAGAGCCTATCTCTTCCAAAGGAGCATCTGCTTCTTAGAGCTTGGCTTGAAACAGAACACAAATGAGTGTGACATAGGAAAAGAGTAGGGAGAGAGTAATTTCAGTAGAAAAGAAACTAAGATATGCTTTCCATGACATGAAAATTAATTTCATTACTTCATGCAGTTAATTTGTAGGTAGTAGCCACCCTATCACAGCAGGTAAACATAAATAAAGGAAAACTTTTCTCCCTCAGTTTCAACTGTGGATTACTATGCTCAGTCTTTTTTTGTTAGGCTACATTTCTTGCTAATATTCTTCCATCTCAGTAGTTGTTTGCCAGTTTGGCCAGCAAATGGAGAAAAATCAGCTATACATTCAGCACCTTCAGAAGCCACCTGCTTAGCCAAAGATATTTGCAGTACAAAACAGAGGGTTGTGACTGTTCTAGCATAATGCCTCTAATGCTGAAAGAAACATAATATTTGCATATTATTAGGAGCTAAATAATTATCCAAGAGCATAGAAAAACCTTCAGATGTTGTGGAATTGCATGGTTGGAGATGAACTTATAAAAACCCTCCATAATTTACAGAGATGAAAGTAAAAGAGTCATGTCAATTCATATTTGCATTGTGAGAACTTGGCTACACTAAATTATATAAATATGTATTTTTATTAACTTTGGAAGGTACAGGGATTAATTTTTTGATATTTTCTATTTCTTAAGATGAAACCCCCCCCCACTGACAGTGCTGGGATGAAAACTCCTGGGATCAAGGGTAAGTGGTAAAAGGAGACCACTTATTTGCCCCAGTGAGTCTTGGTCCCAGCTGCCATTCCCAAGTATGGTGGCAGCTTGGACCCTGACCTGGAAATCTTTATTCATGCCCAGTTTGGATTACCTACTACTTTTTTCTTCCAAAAGCTGTCAATATATCTAGAAATAGGTGCATTTGTTTTCTGTATTTTTTCTGTAATGATAGTGATTCGCTTATTTGTTTATTTATGAATTTATTTATATTGTGGAAAGAAGATCAAGAAGTATCTGAACTTCAAAAATAAAACCCCACATCTGACAGTTCATCTAGAGGACTTCCATTTCCTCAGGTGCTTTTACACATAGGGTTTGGGTCAGCCTGTTCTCGCTCTTCATCTCACTCTATGTTTATCTGTGTGTATGAAAGCTCATGACTTGACAGGCAGCTCAATACCTATAAATGGCCATTTGTAATTTATGGTGATTAGAAAGTGTCCGTGTTTTCAGACCTATTATGTATGCAGTGATGTAAGGCTTCTATTTAAAAGATAATATTTATTTATCATACCAGAAGGGGCTAATGTCTGGAAAGGTTATATTGGTAAAGTAAACATAGAGCACTACTGAACAAAGTATAACCTAAATGGCCTGTTTGCATTCAGTATTGAATTTTTAATCTCATTTCCCCATTTTGTTACAAACAGTAAGGGGAAAAACCGATACAGAATCCATAGGAGAAAATCCAGGGCGCTGTACACTGTGTGTGAGAAAAAAAGTCCCCCTGATATCCTTCTGCTTTATTGACAACAGTTTGCTCCCTGCCAATAACAATAAGAGCAGCAGAGCTTGCTTTAAATTCTGATTTTCCTGTTTGTAGCTAAGTAAGTTTATTAGGGGCGAAAAAAGCAGGTGGAAAGGGAGGCAGGAAGGAAAGAAGGCCTTTTTGGTGTGTAGGTTGCACACTATAGAATAAATATTTAACACCTTGGTACCCCATAAAGGCTACGTTCCCAGGCAGCTCTGCTCTCTTGGGATGCAGCCAAGAGATAAGGGAACATACTCCACCTTCAAGTCCCTTCTTATTACAACTCTGAAGGTCAGGGTGAATGAGAATTAGAAGAGCCAAGAAAAAGGTAGAGAGAGGGAAGATCCAGATCATTAGCTGATGTGGAAAGGTGTGTGAAATCAGACAATTTCTGAGTCCTCTGTGGACTCAGTGCAACCTAAGACGGAGTCCTATTTTCTTAGAAGATATATGAAAAGAGAGAGCTACAAGTCATGCTGACTGTGCCACTTCAGGTTTCTGAAGCCTTTCCAGATGATCCTAGAGTGAGCCTAGACTGTGTGAACAGCTATAGAAACAGCTCCATCCTCCACTTTGACATTGGTTTTATTCCTAAATCTTCTTGTGTTTTAGACACCTTCTGCCACGGCAGTCTTAAAAGAAAAAAGAAAGTTTCATGTCGTGTTATTGATTTTAGAATCAATAGAAAGTGAGAGTTCTGATATGATTTCTGTGATGGCACAAGGAAGATAAAAAAGACGGTTTGCCATAGAAAGCTCAGGAAAGTGAAGATAGTGTGAAATCCTGAAAGGAAGATTTGTCAAAACTGCTCTGAACAAAGGAAACTTACTTGATTTCATGCACTCAGTTAACACGACACTCTTAGCCTCAGTTTTCCAATGAGAGTCCAACAACCAAACCCATAAACATTTTTATAAACAAGTGAAAGTCACACAAAGTAGAGAAGAACAAGGCAAATCAGAACTGACTTCTATTGATTTGGTGATAAAGGCTCCATGGAAACCAGCTGTTAATTACCTTTTCAGAGGAGACACTTATTTAGCTCATAGAGAGGGTTGGGGTTTTTTTTGCCCCTTTCCTCTCAGGTATATTAGACTCTATTGCTAGGATTAGCATAGGATTGAAACTATAAATGTGTATTGGGACACAGTTTTAATTATTCATCCATTTTATTATGGTACTGCTAAAGACCAGGCAAAAATGAGACAATACACGAACTAGACATGCCCCATCACAACTGCTTTGCTAGTGAGTAATATTTTCAGTAGTTTAGCATCACTTTCTTTCTAGTCAAAGTTATGCCAAAGCAGCACATACCTGTCCATCTTGTTTTCCTTTCCACTGCTGTTTCAACATATGTTAGTGACTTATCCCTGCCAGGTAAATGGCATGAATGACTTAACCCTGACAGGTACAGAGCTCTCCTGATGCCTTCAGGGTGGGGGCAGAGAGGAGACAAAGTGCTGTGTCTCGGTGCTTAGCTCCTCTCTGAATAAAACCAGCAAGTCCCAGCTGTATGATGGCTCTGAGCTGTGCGTGGTGGAAGACAAGCAAATGAGGGGCAAATGAGGCTTGAAAACCATCTGTTCACTCAGCAGAGCCTGACACGGGCTGATTCAATGTTTGCTGCCCTGCCTGGGTGATGTGAGCTGTTCCTTACAGCAATAACAGGTGCAAAGCTTTCTGACAGTAGCGTTGTTTTTAAACCCCCGAGTCCCTTTAATAATCCAGAGAGGCGGCAGGCTGAGCTTTCCAAACCCACAGGACCAACTTTGTACATGCAACCTGGGCAATTACGGATGCAAAACACATCCTGCAAGTGAAGTCACACTGTTCCTCGCTTCTCAGAGCAGGCTTATACACAACAGCAGGATGACATGGTTAGACTTTGCAAACACATATGCTTTTCCTCGAAAATCTCTCTTCGGCTACTAGGACTGATGCAGTTTTGCTGGAAGTCCTGATGCAGAGATCATGGAACCACAGAATTTCTAGGGACACGTTCCACTAGACTAGGCTAGACTCAAAGCCCTGTCCAACCTGGCCTTGAACATTTCCCTTGATGGGGTGTCCACAGCTTCTCTGGGCAATCTGTGCCAGTGCCTCACTGCCCTCACAGTAATAAGTTCCAAATGTCTAATCTAAGTCTCTTCTCTTTTAGTTTAAGATCATTCTGCCTTGTTTTAACACTATCTGCCCCCTCTTTTGAAGACCCCTTTAAGTATTGGAAGATCTTCCAATTTTTAGCCACCTTGAGAAAGAAGGTCAAAGAGAAAGGACTTTGGTGACAGCAGTGCACAAGAAGATGAGCATGCAAATTATTCATTTTATACAAAATCTCCCTATACATGATTTAAAACAGGTGGTGCCTGGAATGACAGCTCACAGCTGCTTTCTGATTACTAATATACCGTCATTATGTAGTGTAAGGGAGAGAGCTATAGCAGATGGGGCTCTCTATAACCAGACAGACCATACAGGAAAATGCATGACTCTGTTTTAGCTTACAAGCTGTAAGTACAAATGGTAATATGATTTTGACTCAGAGGGAAGCCTTTGTGCAGTAAAATTTGAGAGTCTTCAGACACTGTAACCACTCTAAATAGACAGATTTTGGTTAGTCACTCTTCTGCCTATCTTGAATTTCTTTTGTTCTCTGTGCTTGCATAGGAGCACATCTAGTGCAAAATAAGCAAACAGAGTAAACCAGAAACAATCAGCATGATGATCTTGCTTCACACCTCACCTCACACATCAAGAGTCTCTGTACCTCAACAAGCTGCCACTCACAAGGAAGCCAGCTCAATCACAAGTTAACATCCTCTGCTTGGTTTTGATTCCAGATCTATTGTACCTTGAGAAATATTACATCTAAAAATACTCTGCGTTATGATCCCCCAAGCTCTTCATACAAGGTGTTCTAGAAATTATCTATAACATTTTGCATGTTAAGGAACAGCAGGGGCCTTGGTGAAGAACACTTTGCTCATTTGTATTTATATCCATTCCCAGACCAGGAAAGTTGCCAAGGTGACTTTGGGAGGAAAAGACTGCTAGAGTACAACCAGTGCAACTGGGGCCTACAACTTTCTGTGCATGTCAAAAGTCGTTTGCATATTCATTATCTTTTGATGAGCGTTGTGTGGTCAAGGGAAATGTACTTTCCCCTTTGGTACATATCTCAATTTGATCAGCTTTCTGTAAATCTCCCATGCTCTGTATCAGTGTGGGTATAATTTAGTCCATTTGTTGCATGGAAAGATCCTTCCCCCAGACTACCATGGTTTAAACTGTAAACAAAATATTTGGGAAGGCAGAGAACCTGGCAGGGGAGTTTGCTGGGGGCAAATATATAATTGCTAACTGTTTAATTAGGACCAGTCTCTAAAATTTTTCTAGGAGATAAAAGAAGTCTCATGTTCACTAGTGTTCAGCAGCAGAGGTACCAGGCAGGGTTACTAAAAAAGCCAAGAACTTTTGGCATTGGGATCAGTCCTCAGCTCAGAGGTTATTAAAAACTCACAGCTCTTCTGTCCTCAGAAGAAGGGTGATAATTGAAGCAATTAATGATCCACTTTTAAATATGAGACAGAAGCTACAGAGGAAAGAGTAGGGACTCAGCAGATGAGCTAACCAGTGCAAGGGGATTTGGCATTGGAGAGGTCATGTTATTCACATTATTGAAAGCTGGATGTGGTTGGTCTGACTGCTTTGCTCCAGTAACGCAAGGAGCAACCTGGCTTGCAGCTCCATAGGAACAATTCTGTGTGTCTCTGTCAGGTCCACTCTTAGAGGACAGCAATGCCACTTGGTGGCTTCATGAAATCTGTTCTCTTATGAAAAAATTGCCTGTCTTAGGAAGCAAAGTGCTTGATTGAATAGCAGTTTTTTTGCTGAATTCTCAGTATAGCTGCGAAGTAAGGATGAGACATCACCCAAAATTTTTGTTTTCATCTTTTCCAGATATTACCCAAGACATAGCCTCCAGTGGGATGTTATATCCCTGCCCTATCTCTGCCTGAGTGCTCAGAGCTGGCAGCACAAGCCTGCGTGCCTGAGAGGCTGATGGGGAAGGCAAGACTTTGGGCACAAAAGCTTACCTTGCCTTAAGAAGGAGCTCCATCCTAGCAGTGGAATTAGACCAAATAATCACACTTCAGCCGGAAAAGCCATTCTCTGGAAAGGAGAGGAGGCTGTATGGCTCTCACTGTCTGCCAAGTGTGTTCACTCCCAGATTTGTCAAGGTGCTGTGCCATCTAGAGGCATTTGAAAGGCATTTTCCCGTGCCTCTCCAAAGAGCTCATGGCTGCCCCGTGCTGGCTGGTAAAGCTGCACAGGGCTGCCACTGAAGGAGCCAAGCAGCGAGACCTGGTCCTGGGCCAAAACCACTCCTGGCAACCCCTGTGTATGGTGTTCCTGCCCCAACATAGCACCAAGGCACAGAGGGGATTTGTGTGAGTTATACCACATGCCTTTAAAATGTGCTGCTTTAACTGTTTGGATGTGTTTTCTTTACAGGTTCAATTTACATCCAAGTGTGATTTACAGAAACAAGGGCACATCCCTCCCAAACACCAGGCTACTGCTGACAGAAACGCCTGTTACTAGATGAAACAAAGGCTTCATCTCTTTTTTTTTTCCTTTGTCATGAACAGCATCACAAAGGAAACTGCTGTAATATCCAGCTACCAGTGAGTACCGGCAGAGAAGGACTTAATGGCTTTTGGTGTGAGGTAAATACAGAGCACACTAATGCTAATTAACATGAAACGGAAGCTGCAGCCTACAAATACAGGCACAGGGTAAATAGTTGGTGAATGTTGCTATTGACTGAAAATAGCTATTTAATCTCTAACAGTGTTAAGTCAATGCAAAATATTGCCTTCATTCCTTTCCTGCTCAACAACACCTCAGGTTTATTCACCCCTTGGACTGGCCAGCTCAGCCTTACATCCTCAGCTCTTTCCTGCCCCATGTGCCTGTCCTGGTTCACATTTGTCTCCTCTGACTGGGAGCCACCCAAAGCTGATGGGCCGCCTATAGCTTTCCTTTGCATTACCAGAATAACCTTGTGCTCTTGCCATGCATAATTCTTTTAGGCATCCTAATTCCTTATGTGTTTCTGACCATCAAAGACATGAGCCATGAATTACTAGAAAAAATGTCTGTCCAATTTGCTCTAAGAGAAATAAATTTCCCAACTTCTCACAAGTTTTAAAACCATCAGATGAAAATTCTACAGCCCACTTCCTTTTTGACTTGTATTCAGTTTTGATGCCCTCTGCTCTTGATTAGGTTCCCACAAACCTGTGGGGCAGTGCTGTATGGCTCCAGAAAAAGGGTTGCTTTTTCTGGCAGGAGGTGACTGTTACCAAGTGACTGTCAGAGTAGGATGTTTGCTGTTATAATCATCATCCAACACTGTTTGTAGTTTAGCTACAAAAAACTTCAAATCCAACCAACCAGTAATAAAGAGTGGAAACAAAAAAGCCTATTTGTACAAGAGGTAATCCATTAGCATCATATTCTGGGCTTTTAAATTAGCATGTGTCTGGAATGCCCCTTTGTAAACTTTACTTTGCTTTCTTTACTCTGCTTTCTAAGCTTTACCTCACTTTCACAGCAAACCTAGAGAGCTCTTCCATGTCCCACTTTAAAAAAGAAGATGACTTTTCACCTCCAGAATGAATGTACTTTCTCCTGGTTATCCAGGAGATGAGGTCAGGGTCTCTCACAGGCTTGTGATTGAGGTGCTGACATCCCCACCTTGCCCATGTGCTCCAGGTGCCAGACCAAGATCTGTTTCTGACTCTCATTAACTTGCTGAGTAGCTCTCAGAAGTCAGTTACTTCCTTCTGTTTTTTTTATCCATGTCCTGAGTGATAGGGCATGCAGCATGCAGGAGAAAAATGAGCTTTCACTTTATTTTCTTTCCTTCTGGGATTTCTGCAATGTGCTCAGAATGAATGATTTGTTTTCCCCTTGTCTCTTATTTTCACAACCTGCCTGGATCCCTACCTCAGCCTCCTCAGGAGAACAGAAATAATTATTTCAGAGAATAAGTGAAACACTGCGAAGCAGCAAGGGTTTCACATTTTTAGTCTAATCCAGTAGAATCTGAGACCTGTAGAAAACAGCAGACCATATTTTATATTATAAAGAATTAGATTAGGCAAGTACTCCAACCACTATCATTTCAGAACCAAAGGGCAGGTGGTTTATACACATTCAGCTGAATTTTGACCTGAAAAAGATGACATAGCTCCTCTGGGTGTAGCTATTCCTGCCTTCCCCATGCCAAGCCCAGTTGTGCTTGTTCACTAGAATAGACTAGAAAAGCAGGTTCAGTCAGTGCCTGGTAAGAAATGGCACCACTGACTTGAAAGTCAAATCAGTAGACAAGGACAGTACATATATACATTTTGATTCATGATATATTTATCAAAATTACCCTGTGATTTGTGAAAGAAGATTATGTGGAAGAGTATGTGTATGTTGCGAAACAAGAAATTAAAATGTGGCTGAGTAAATGGGTAAATGTGTAGTATTATAAAGAAAGTAGTAATAATAATAATAATGATGATGATAATAATCTAGAATAGAATAGTCAAAGACAACATGTGTCCATGGTCCCTGTTGGGGATAGTCTATGGAAGTTAATGCTGTGGGACCACAAGGTAGGAAGGATTTCAGGGCTGATTGGTGAATAGAAAAAGGTTAAGAGATATAAAAGTGTTCATGCTTAGTCTCACACAGAAATTGTATGGTTTGGGTCCTCAGACAGACCCTAATTGAGGGACACAGAGATGCTGCTCTACTTAGAGTACAGCTTTGAAAGCTGATCAAAGTCTGAACAAGAATTACTACATTTTTATGTTGGAAAACCAGAAAAATTCATACAAGGTGCTATTAAACCAGGCCCTTTAGCACCATGTAGGAGTATACATTTGTCCAAACTGCTGTCAAAAAGGTCTTGCAGGTAAGCAATGAACACTGTTTGGTGTCTAGTGAATCACACAACACAGATGGGGATAAGGGCTGCAGAATGCTGAGTGTTGTACAAACATGAAAGGCATCATTGACCTTTAGGGCTTTCAGGACAGACAAGAAGCTGTGGAGAAGGCATTATTCAACACAATGGAAAAGTTTGCCAGTAAAGCCAGGAAGCATGATCAAGCTTCCCAAATCCCTATCTGTCACCTTATCCTCAACCTCCTTTGGATGATATGAAAGAATTTTTACTGCTTTGTGACTTGCCTTATAGAAGAAAACCATAGGAAGGAACTCTCACATCAATAACATGAAAATTAAAGAACTAGACTGTCTCTTGAAAGAAATTTGGGCAACTGCACAATGTAAATTGCATGCTCTGGCCTGAAATATCTGTTTTGATGCATTGATTTCTTCAGAGGAATTTCAGATTGAAGATAGCAGAATTCCGGATTGTTATCTCTCTGTTTCAGTTGTCTGATGGTCCTGGTGGGCAACAAGCTGTCTGTGAGCCAGCAGTGCTGGGGTGTCCAATGCTATCCTGGGGTAAATTAGGAAAAGCATTGACACCAAGGCAAGGGAAGTGATCCTGCCCCTGTTCTCAGCTCTAGTGAGGTTCAGTGAGTACTGTGTCCAGTTCTGGGCTCCTCAGGAGAAGAGGCACATGGAGCTCCTGGAGTCCATGTGGAAGGCAACAAAGATAATTAAGGGAGTGAAGCACCTCTCTTAGGAGGATAGAGAGGGGTTCTTGTCATTGAGTATCTGAAGGGAGGGTGACAAAAGGACAAAGCCAGGCTCTGCTTGGTGGTGCCAAACAATAGGACAAGAGGCAACTGGCAGGAAAGGAACATGGGAAATTCCACTTGAACATGAGGAAGAACTCACTGTGAGGGTGACTGAGCAGTGGAGCAAGGTGCCCAGAGAGGCTGCAAATTCTTTTTCCCTGGGGAGACAAAAAGCTGTCTGGACACAATACCGAGTAACATGCTCTTAGGAGACCATGCTTGAGCAGGAAGGATGATGATCCCCAATGGTTCTCTACAACCTTATCTATTCTGTGATTCTAATTAAATATCTGAAAGCTGAAATCCTTCAGGAATCTTTAAAATGAGATGTGATTTCCTCCTATTCCAGAGAGTGGAGAGGAAAAATTGTGGCTTCCTTAGTAACACCAAGAAATCAGCCCATGCTCTTAATCAAGTCTATAAATGAGCTTGTGGTAGACCTGTGCTTTTTGGAAAATGTCTTCCAAGCCTCACATCATGTGGTGCTGGACCGCAGCCTGCCCTCAAAGCTAATCAGCATGTGTCCTAATGTGAGACAACTGCACAGCATTGCTTTTGCTACTGGCACTTTCCTCCTAACACTGCAGGTGTCACTGTAAAATAGAAAATCTGCTTGTAACAGAATCTGTTCTGGTGACTTTGCAGGGGGATGTGCACAGCTAGATTTTATATGAAAATGTTTGTCCTCTGATGCTGGATTAGATGCTATCCCCTATTCTAACACTGTTGCTGGATTTGTATTTGGTGGTTGTCATAGTTCTCCCAGGAAGAACAAAATGTTGATGTTATAAAGGCAGATTTCCCCCTCTCCTATGATATTGCCATTTGTGAGAGAAAGGCAGAGCATCCTTGGTCTGCAAAGGTAGTGTTGCTTTGTACAAACGTAGTAGAGCAGGGAAAGTTCAGCAAAATGTAAAAAAGAAGTTTGTTTCTTGGGCATATGATTGTCCATGGAATTTTGTCTTTCAGAGGTGCCAGAGTAATTCTTTGCAGAAGGAACTTCAAATGCTTTAATTTGGATGGATATATCCAGTCCACCAAGTGATTAGGATGATATAATGAGGAAAGCCACAGCAGGCTTCTGTCTGTTATATGTGAGCAGTATTTTAACGTTGCTGTAGCACAGTTCCATAAGACAGAGAGATTGTGTCCTATCACAGGGGTTCATTGTGAGAATAAATGTATTAAAGAACGTGAATCAGATATTTTAGGTATGAAGGTCAGATCAGATGCCAAATGAGATTCACCTCTCAGAAAAGTTGGGTTTTGCCTGTTGCTTCACTATTTTCACTGTCTGATGAAAAACCATGGTGTGAAAGCAAAAAAACAAATCACCGTGATGCATTCCCTTATTGCAAGCAAAATTATCCAATTTACCCACATTTATAAAGATGTTTATAAAGAAAAAAATAAAACGCCTTTTTTTTCCTTAATTGCTAGTATTTATGCCTTTGAAACATCCCTAAGGATATATTTTAGAAATATGGATTTTGGTACAATTAAAAATGTCTTTGAAGCCTCTTTCAAGAATGATGCAAGAATTTCCAGAAAATGTGACATTATCAAATGGCATAAAAGATTGTTTTAATCGTGCAGATATATGAGACACCTAAACTAGTATGCTAGTATTTGTATATTAGTATTCATATATTTCAGTATATTGGGACATATCAGCTCAGATATACTGGAAGGAGAAGGACCCTAGCTGTCTAGGAAAGTGACATCAGCACCCATTTAAACATCTGTATTTAAGAAAACCTGTGGGATGCTGGCCAGAATATCAACATCTCCATACTTGCTGTTTCTCAGGTTGGGCCGTGCTTATTCACAGCCCAGTATTAACTTCTGAAAACTGAACTCTCCAGTTAAATCTCGACCACTGGAGTTGTGCCACTGAACTACACAGCACTCAGTACAAGGATTCCCAGACACTCTGTTAGGAGAGTAATTTCCCTTGACAGCTGTGTGTGAGGGTAACAACAGCATGTGTGCAGGATCTGGAAAGAACAAGGCTGTGAACCTGCAGGAAAAGCAACAAAGTGCAGCCAAATTGTGTTGTGCCAAAATTTCAGTAAGCTGCCTATGTGGGATAAATGTTCTCACCTCTCCTGGTATTTTGCGTTGATTCTGTTTCTACAACCAGGAACATGGAAAACTGTTGTTGCTGTTTATCCACACTTCAAAGAAAATGCTAGCTTCAGGCTGATTTTTACCTTTGGCTTGTCCTGCCAAGTATTTTAACATGTTCTGAGAAAAGGAAAAAGGCACATCCTGATTTCATTATAATTCCTGTGCAGGGATTCCTGTGTAGGGATTCCTTCCACTATTAGTGTGAATACAGCATGCCACTTCAAATACTGTACATATCTCATATAATCTTCTGTTTCCTTTACTCCTGCACTGGACATAAAGACAGATTATTGTAATTTCTTTTATTTCTGATGGCGTGCTGTTCCTAGGGAGTACAGTAGTAATTTTTTGGTGACTTCCATTTACATTTAACTTATAATTTGCACTTACTTGTCATAAGTAGCATATTCTTATAAGCCTGTGGAATGACAATGTTTTTTAGATATTACCCTTAAGTTCAGTGCTATTATTATTATTATTATTATTATTATTATTATTATTATTATTTATGTTGAAACATAAAGACCAGATGGATATGTGTTAAAATAACTTATTGGATTGTCTTTTTTTTTTACTTACAGCCTTAGAAGTCAGTTATAAATTGTATGTGTTAGCATGCTGAAGAAATGAATGTAAAACTAAATGCTAAATATGTGTACATATACTATGCAATTCCCTTCAGGTCACAAACTTCAGAATTAATTATCTTCACTGTATATTTCATCCTTACAGTGTCCTGAAATGACAGCCTTGGTTCCTAGCCAGGGTTTTGGAGCAAGCAAATGAATTCCAGGAGTATAAGGTAAGTAGCTCTTTTGTATTCCTGGATTACTTTTGATCCCTACAGTTCAACAAGAATTTATAGACTGTGAAATGCGCTGCCAGAAAATTTCTCTAGTCAGAGAGCTTATTATCTATTCCCATCTCAGCTCCTGTGAAAAATCCATGAAAGGATGATTTAAAAATCCCAAAATCGTGTGTGACAGCCATCTTTATGTGCCCATATTAGAATTATTTATTATTAGGATCAGGTGGGTTTGAAAGCAAGAGAAAGAGAAAAGGAGGAAGGGAATAGGATGGGTTTTTTAAACGCTCTCTGGTGACTTAAGTCTTTTAATGAAGAACAATGGAAAGCTCATGCTTCTCTTTCTGGTAGTCCCAATGAGTACCCACCCATTTGGAAAACCTGTGGCCATTAAAAATGCCAGTAAGTTGCAGCTTCTATTTCATCTAAGACAGCTGAGACTTTGGTACTGTGCTCTATCATGAACATCTGCAACACTGCAGAAAAAGGTGCAAAACTCAAGAATGGTTTTCTTTGCCATTAGCTTTCAAAAAACCCCCTTCCTGTTCTCTGGGAAAGCACCTTGGGCTACTTTGTATCCACAGATCAACCTTCAGCATCTTAATGTGTTGCAGGATCATCTGATTAAAATCCCATTCCTTTCACTTTTCTTGAGTGAACGCCCCAAACCTGAATTTTCAATGTCCCTTTGCTGGACTGGGCACTTTGTTATCCTTCATACAACAAAATGCTGACAACTCTATCTTTGATCCTGCAAAACACTTAAATGCATGCTTAAACTCACCTGCACATGTGCTTTGATGCACAACAGCCAGTGTTCAGCAGTTTTCAGGTCCATTAGCTACGGGGAATTGTTTTGAAATACTCTGTGAGAACTCCACAAATCAAAATTTGTTCAAGAAGACCAATGCAGAAGAAAATATTTCTGTAAGTTTTTTGCTTCTTTTTTTCCTTGGGCGGGAAGGAAATGGAGTGGAAAGATAGTGAAAGACCTGATACAGAAACAACATTCCTATTCCTTACTGGCATAGCAAACTTAGGACATACATTCAGTTAATAAAGAATCCTGCACTGTGATCTTCTCCTTCTCACTACATTCAGGTTCATCCCATTGCTATATGAGAAGCAGGGAACTGTAAGAATAGCGTAAAAGGAGAAATCACACATAAAATTTATTTTTTCCATCTTATCTAGGCCAAAAATATTGGTACCCTTTTCAACAGGATTGGATAATTGTTTTAGACATGCTCAGAAATGTGACTCTTTCCTCTGATTCTGGATAAGAAAATATACAAACAAACCTTATATACACATTTACACAATGCACAGGAAACCTGCAAGGATAAATATTATGGAAAAAATTATAAAATTGGTTATAGAGAAATATTACTCAGATGTTATTTAGAAATGCACTAATTTACTGCCCTAGAAAATTTATTTGAATAAGCAACATTTTTTTCCATCTACTGTGTGCAGAAATACATAATTATGTCCGGTTTCATAGGAGGTAATTATTTTCACACTCATATATATAGGCATATACTAACAGAATTTCATATTAATCTTTGCCTCTCTTTTCTCCCAGGGTAGAATTATTGACTGGAATATTTTCCTTTGATATTGTTTTTTTTTAAAAAGTAGAGGTTGCCTCGCTCATTTAATTAGAAAAGTATATGCATTTATTTTTCTTGTTTGGTAACCTTGTTTTAAAATAAATGAATTTAAGAATTTTTTTTCACACCCTTCTAAGGTTGGTAGAGATGAGGTACTAATTTGAAGACCTTAATATTACACACAATAATACAGACAGCATTTAGTATTAAGGGCTGTAGTTTCCTTAAATCAATTATAATAATCTGTCTATTATCCAAATAGGAATTTAAAACCCATTTATTCTATATTAATAATATTTAATGAAGCACTATATCTACAAAAGCACTTTGAAACCGTACTACTGCCTCAAAGGCCAGTGTGAGTTGAGAAGTCAACACTACACTCTTGCTTGTTGACCACCTGCCTTCCAGAGGTTTGTAAGGTTCCTGCAGATCAGGGCTTTTACCAGTGAAACCCCAGTGCAATTAAGATTCTAAAGTGCAGAGCAGTGAGGTGCTCCACATCTAGATGGTTCGTTTCCACCTGCCTAGTCTTTGGTATCAAAACTGGCATGTATCCAAAAGGTTTGTCTGAAGGCAATATGATGATCCTACTACAACACCTCAGCCTTTCAGCTACTGACTTAATAGTCCAGGGTGCCAGAAGTTCAACTACATTTCCTTCCCCTTCTTGAGGTAGTTTCACTCTGCATATTTCCCTATCTCACCCTGTAGCAGAATTGCCTTAATTTTTCTTGCTGTTGCATTTTGTGTATGGTAATTGCACATTCATCAGACAGAGAGACTCACCATGTTCATTACTTCCTCAGGCATTAGGCAGGACATGGGAATTATGTGGTGACAGCAAGTCACAGTGCCAGGAATGAATCATGTATCTTAGCAACTCTGCATCAACAAGGAATCCAATTGCAGAGTATGTCCTTCTCCATCCCATCAGCAGCCAATTGCCTACAGAGCCATTCTTGCTTCCCCCAGCCAATTTAAAAAATAAATCAGTGCTATTCATCATTTTCAGAAGTTGCCAAAAATCTTGGAGGCTTAGCACCTGAAGAACTATATTAGACACAACTATTTGTATTTTCAATAATTCCCCTTTGAAAGTCTTGAATTTTCATCTTGTACTGAACTGGCACAGCTTCACTTAGTTTTCTCACTATTACAAGCTGCTGTTAACAAAAAAACCCTCAACTTATAATATATTTAAAACATTGGTTAGCACACCTCCATACAAAAAACAGCAAGAAAGATGATTTCTCTTTCAAGTGAATGCTGCCTGTGAACTTGAGAATTCGGTAATTTTAGCTATAATTAATCTACTGCAGAGATAGAAGGGCTAAATCATAGTGTTTTTTCATGCTTTCTTTCCACTAAATGAAAGAGAATAGCTATCAACCTTTCACCAGCAGCACAAATAAATTGGTATATTCAGCCCACTGTTTATATGGAGCACAGAATAGAAGTGCTCTATAAAACATGCTCACCAGCAAGTCCATCCATTCTAAGATTGCTGCCAACCTCTTCTTTTAGATGCTAAGTTTATCCAAAGGCCCTACAGTGATAGGATTTCTTCACTAATATTGGTAAAGTTTGAAGCTGGACACGGGTTGCACCAGTAAAATAATATCCAGTTTCTGGGATGTGGAGTCCTAGTCTTGCATGGGAGTGGGTGCAAGAGGAAGGATGTCAGCTGTCAGTTGGATGCTGGAATCTCTCCAGGGCACTGGAGGAAATCTGAGCTGTGGGAGCCAGAGACATGCACCAGACAAAATGCAGGTAGGAAAGGCACCCATGCAAACAGGTGTACCCATGCAATCTCAGCAGAAAGGAAAGCCTGAAGAGACTTGGGGTGTAGAGGACATCTCATGGCCTTATTAAATTAATCCTTGATTTATGAGAGGACCCAGGACCTGATGACTTAGTTATAGGGAGTAATCTAATTCATGGTTTGTTTTTTAATTCTGCATTTTTATGCTAGATATGGCCATGACTGAAATGACATATATGGTTTTATGTTCACTAAGCGTTCTCTACTAGTTCACAAGGAGTTTCACTTTGAATTTGATTTCTTTATTTACTGTTGTTTTCCCTGACAGGAGGAGGGGAGTAAATGTTGCTGTCATCATACTGCTGCAAAACTAAGACCAGAAAATAGTTTGTCTCGTGGATACCTCCACCAAAAGACTGAGTATTGCATAAATGAATAGCCTAATTGGTTTTCTACATTTACAAAAAGCAGAGCTCAGTTAGGCAAGAGGATGATTAGCATTTAAGTTGTAAGTTAGACACAAGCTTTTGGAAGAAAAAATTCCTCTTTCATTCTCCCCATAAAAGAAGTCAGGGTATATGGATCAATTTTTTCAAAAGATGATGTTGATTTCTGGTACAGTTGAAAAATAGGAGTTGTGTCCATTTTTGCATCTACTTAAATGATGAACACTCTTTGGAACGGTCTGTGAAGACAGGGCAGGTAGGGCTCATAGAAAAACTCACAACATCTTCCCTTGCTTTGATCTCTAATGAGAGAACTGCTGCAATGTTCATGACTCCTTACAGAAGAGTTCATGTCAAAGCCTATGTAAAATTTATTCTGCAGAGCCCTGGAGGCTCTTTAAAATGCAGAAAAATCCATGAGATGTAAGGGAAAGGGAATGTGATGCCTTAGGTTTACAATTTGTACTTTCTTTTCCGTTCTTATGGTTTTGCTAAAATTAGAACCATAGGCCACTTTGTACAATTCCCAAGTCACTGTAGCATTACACTGGGGGAGTGTACGCACAATGTATATGTTATATGTTATTTAAAAAGTATATAATCTGCTTCTATTATGCATACTATCTCTATATGTATGTCTAAAATGAAAATATGTATGGAAAAGATATATTCCAAAAAAAGGAATAAAAGGAAAATGAACAGGGAAAGAAATCTATTCATTGTAGGGTATCATGTTCACTTTCAGTTTTAAAAGGCTGGCTGATAGTTCATAAGGAAATTTAGACACATGTCACACTACACACGATGTCACTGAAAAATAACCTCTGTGAAGTACCTGCAAAAACCCCCAAAATCCACACAACTCAAATAAGAGACATCCTACATACTCATCTAAACTAAGTGTCTCAAAATGGGTTTTTCTGGGTCAGCAGGTTTTTTGCATGTTTATATCTGATAACTGCAACATTATTCCCTTACTTTTAAAAGCTGTACAGAGTTCCTGTTTCTAAAACTGAATGAGACGCAACCCTTTCCATTTTCTCTACCAGAATTATCAGCTAAATCATGAAATACTACTTTTAAGAGTTGTATCTGTGGAATCTCACTGTATAACATGCTTCATGCTGGCAAGCTGCAATTAATATCTATGTGTGATCAGCAGTAAAATAAATTTGACAGGCAGTGAAAGAAATTCATACCACTTCTGAAGAGCTGTCAAAAAAAATATGACCCATTTCATAATGACTAAAAAGCATTTCCCCCCAAACACCTCTCCCTGTAGATCATTGGGAAAAGCTGTGGCTAACTGCAGCTCTGACTCACAGATAAAAATGTGAGAACAGGTGCTGTAAAGACTGGTATTATCTTTCAGAAGGGTGAATTAGTATTTGATGCTCTCACTACACAGATCTCAAAATGTTTTTAAAAAAGCTAGAGAGTAATTTACTGTCATTCTCCAGCGGATTGATAATGGACCCAGGAATAGCTTAAATTCATTAATCTGGCTTAATACTCACATGACAGTAGAGAGAGAAACATAATTTAGAATGTGATTTTATTTTTTTCCAGATGGATAACTCCACATTTGTTGGTAATGATGGAGAGATAATAATATCAGAACAGAATAGATAGGAATTCAAAGAACTAAGAACCAGTATTTACAGACATCAGCAAGAAAGACAGATTGGCATAAAATATCCAACACTTCTGTCCATTGTCACAAGCCATTTTAAGACAGATTTTAATTTCTACTTCTCATTGAGATGCATCTACAGACCAAGTGGCATCTTTTTTGTAAAGCAAAATAATGTGTGTCTGGCTGCCATCTCTGCATTTGCATTCTGTCACTCTGTTTCACAGCCTGAGTTCCTGAGGCAATGGCAGTGGCAATCCACACACATCAGCCTCCTCCAGAGGTTTTGTTTATTGCCATTTGTCTGTTTCCCCACTCCTTTCTCCTTGCTCCCTGGAAAGCTATGTGAGCTAAATCCTGCTCCCAAGTTCTACTTCTGTAACTCTGCAGTTGCCCACTGGAGGGACAATTTAAAATTCATATGCACTTGTGGCAATCTGCCCACCTTTGCTGGCCCGAGGTTGGTTATGAAAAATGCTGCAACCCCCCAAAGGAACAAGTAACAAGCACAAGTGAGAGTCCTCATTAGATTCTAGAGGTTATAATGGATTTCTTTTCTTGCAGATCAAAATCCACATAACTCTAGTGCCTTTAAGTTTTTTCTGGTTTTTTCTTTTTTGTTGTGTTTGTTTGTTTGTTTGTTTGTTTTTCCCCAGTGCTTATCTGGTGCTGTGAGTGCTGTGGGCACACCAGGAGGCTCCTTTGAAGATAGAAGGCTTAGCTGAAGAGCAGTTTAAGAACATGTAGAGCCTTTTCAATGACACAGGACACTGCACTTGTCCAAACACATGGCATCTTAATCACTAATTGATTTATTATACCAGCAATGTTCAAGGTCATATTAAGCCTTGTTTAAGTGTTAGAGCAGCTTTTCCACGGCTGAATTTACACCTCTACCACATCATCATTATTTGGATCCTCTGTAAAGGCCTAAAATTGAAGACACAGTTTTCAGCTTACCACAGTTCAGGCATGGAGGTCACTGTGTAAGGGAACACACTGGGACTTGAGCTGTATCATTTTCCAGTTAGGAAATTGTCTGCCTTGGTAGAAAACTTCCCTGGGACTTCAGCTGTATCATACTGGTATCCTTGCAATGTCTTCCCCTGATCTGGGACATGGAGGTAAACCTGGAGATAAAAAACCATCCAAAGTCCATCATCTTCGCAACATCTAGCACTGAATCTCAATTTAATGCTAAATCTAAATAGTATCCAGAGTCTTTCCAACTTACTGGCATCATGTTGTGGCAACATGGTAAGGATCTTCTAAGTTTTGTGTGCATATAATTTATTTCCTGCTTCCTGACTCACAGCATGAGGAAATTTAATTATATTACTTGAACACGTAATTTAGCTTTTAAA
Organism: Cyanoderma ruficeps; assembly: GCA_008694505.1. Classification (NCBI taxonomy): domain Eukaryota; kingdom Metazoa; phylum Chordata; class Aves; order Passeriformes; family Timaliidae; genus Cyanoderma; species Cyanoderma ruficeps. The sequence goes on along the minus strand of VZDJ01000084.1, from coordinate 2,971,400 downwards.
GTCTCAGCACTGAGGCGTGAGCTCACAGCTTCTGTCAGTGAACAAAATCAGTCGTGGGTCATGCAAGTTCCTCTCCCCTGTGGCACCACATCAGCCACAGCCTGGAATTTTGTGGATAGCCTGGACACTCATGACAGCTTGCCAGACACAGAGGCTTGGGCAGATGGCTCTGAGACGAAGCAGAACTCAGGGTCACAGTATTGCTTGGGGTGCATTTAAATTAAATTGTCTATTGGCTTCCTGACAAAGGCTAGTTTTCCCCTTGGATTACTCAAGCAAAAAGAAATAAACTCTGTAGGGACCTAAAGGAGTGAAAATCTGTAAGCTAGGTTTTCATTAGGAGAAATTGCTGCCTCAAGAGTGTGTCCTCAAGACACTGTGTCAGGAAAGTAATTTAAGGGCTGTAGAAAGCTCTCTCTCTCTGTCTGTGTAAAGTATCTGCTTATTTGGGCTACTACCAGCCCAGTGTTCTGCACTGGTAATTCCATGGTGGATGCAAGGTACCACACTGTCAATTAATAGCAATTGATTAACTTTGCACATAATTTATAACAGCAGCATGTGCAGAAATATGGATTTTTCAAATGAGAGCTTTCAGGAGAAAGACAGCCTGTCTTACACTCAACACAATTTTCAGGAAATTGCTGTTGTAGTTCCTAGTTAATGTAATTTTATGTAATTATTATCAAAATGAGATTCAGTATTAGACATAAATTTTACCTCAACACTGAAGAATGGACATAGCTATAAACTGTGTGCCTGTTTTTTTGTTTCTGGTTT
>VZDJ01000084.1:2952536-2970614 GCA_008694505.1 Cyanoderma ruficeps | reverse complement strand
TTCTGGATTCTGTGACATAAAATCTTTAAAAGACTAGAGAAAATTGAAAAAAAAAACCCCAAAAAACAACCATTTACCTGGTTGAAACTGACAGAAACCCAAACAAACAACCACAAACAAAACCCCCCAAAAAACAACATAGTTGAAATCAGCCTCAGCTGTAGTAACTGATAATTTGTTGCATTTCAGCTATTTTGGCTTTGAAAGTCACTTTGAACAAAGAAGTCTACTAACATTCATGCAGCTGTCTCAAAGGATAGTAAATAATCTAAAGTTGTTCTAAGTAGGTGAAGACAATCAGATTTATTAAAAGGACATGGGGTGCAATATTAATGGTAACTCTGATAATCTCTTCCAGATTCAGTGTCTTAGCTTTTCCCTGTTCATGAAGGCCTCACTTCACAAATAATATGTATTTGTTTATTTCTTTTCATGTTTGGCAGCAGGATTTTCAGAATTTTCCCCATGCTACTAAATATAATATCCTTTGGTAGCACTAAACTCTCTTCCTGGAGCAGATTTCCAGCAGAACATCAAATATAAACTAATAACACTGCAGGAAAGCCTCTCCAGGCAGGCAAAAGAACATTGCAGCAGCTTGTCCATGTGATCCGCCTTGTTTCTGTAACTGAGGATATTCATCATCTTGACAGCCACACTTGAAAGAAGATCTATAGTTTCTCTGTCAGCCACATGTCTCTGGAGCATGCAGAATCATAAAATGGTTTGGGTTGGAGGGGACTTTTTGAGGTGACCTAGCAGAATCCTCCTGTTAGATCAGGTTGGTCAGAGACTTATCCAGTGTGATCTTGAATGTTTCCAAGGATGGGGCATTTACCACCTCTCTGGGCAACCTGTTCCAGTGTTTCACCACTTTCATTATGAAAATTTCTTTCTTATATCTCAGTCTGAATCTACCCTCTTTTAGACTAAAACCATTTAAAGCCAAACTTGTCCTATAGCAACAGGCCCTGTTAAAAGGCCTGTGTATATGACAGCACACAGTTTTCTTCTGCTTTCTAGGATATTATTGGCATAGAATTGATGTGCACCTTTAGCCTGATGGCTGCTCCACTAAAAAAAATCTCACATCAAATTTATGCAGGGTATTTCTACTGATGAAGATTTCATAGAAAGAAAAGAAGCGCCCATATGTTCATATTTGCACAGTGAGTATACAAAAATACAGGACTGGAGCTGAAACTTTCACATAATCCCAGAGGGAGGACTTAAGTCATGTTTTCATTAAAAACCCAGAAAGGAATTCATGGACATGCTCAACTGATACAAAAATCAGTTCAGGCGAGCCTGGCTGGGCTGTGATCAGGATCTTAATTTCCCTTGAAAATGTGTTTTTCTTGAAAGTGAATTTTATGAAATGGTACTAATTTGGCAAAACACTGCCTGAGAGGGAAAGAATTTTTACAATAATGTAACATGCCACTTTTCATAAGAGCTTAGTTTTAGGTGTTTTATTTAGCAATTTGCAATGGTATAAAGGAACACAAAGTGTTTAAATCGATTTGGTTTCAAGGTCATTTTTCTGTTTAGTATGAAACTTAATTTGGAAATATGAAAAACCCCAGACAATCAGACTTTCCATTCTCTACCTCACTTCTCCTCAGATGATTTGTGTTATGTTTTTCTAGGCTGCTTGCTTTCTTTACATTGATTGGTGAAAATGAGAATTTATAGAAATTGCCCATGTCACGGTTGATAGAAATCATCGTGTATGAGGTGCTTAAAAGCCTTTGAAAAATCTGACTCCAAGTCTCTATGGAATAATGTGGAGATGCATGTAGATAAGATTAATGAACATAAGTTGGGCAGAGAGAAAAACATAATTAGGCTGTTTCTGATGTTTATCAGAGAGGAAGGAGCCATGAATGAAAAGCAGGCATTTAATCAGGGTGGAGAGACGTGCTCATAGCTGTAGCTCGCTGTGAGCAGACCTTCCCTTGCTCCTTTAGGAAACTGTTTGTCAGGAGCCAGTGGGAAGCCACAGGGAGAGGAAGCACACAGAGCAGACCTCAGCTGCCCGGGTGCTGTGCCAATACTCGGCACTTCTGCAGCAGGGCTGTCAAAGGGAAGAAATGGAAACAGAGGGTTTGATGTATCTGATAGTCCCACCACTGCTCCCCTCTCCCATGGAGCTTGGAAAGAGGATGCAGCAGCTGAAGCACCATCATGAACTGCTGGCCTTTCTTAACTGCTGGTGGCACCACTGGGAGTCAGCAGAAGTGGAACTTTGGGTACGCTGGTTTCCCCACTTGGCACCACACTGTGACACCCAGATTTTGAGTTTTTTAGAGATTTTTTTTTCAAAGACATGTAGGAAGAGGGGGAAAAAAGCCGTAAGAGTTTCCTTCCACTCTGAAAACATCCACCCGTCTTGTCAGACTGGGGCAGTCCGTAACACTCCAAGAGGGGAATGGCAGATTCAGGGTCTAGAAAGGACTCAGTACAGAGCAGAAGAGTGGACTGCAGACTCAATCAACTGCAAGGATGGTTCCAGTCAGTATTTGACCCAGTACACAGAAGCCAAGTTTGATAGCTTTTCTAGTGTAACAGTAACTGAACACTGGCACAGCTTTCCCAGAGGGGTTGTGGAGTCTCTGTCATTGGAGAGTCTCAAAAAGCCATCTGGATGTGATCCCAGGCAGCCTGCTTAGCAGGAAGGATTGGACCAGATGACCTCCATGTGTCCCTTCTTGCCTCAGCCACTCTGTGATTTGTAGTTCAACAAGATTATTACTGATATTGTTGTGTCCACTTGCTGTTTCTGTTAGATAGCACAGCAGAAGCTCCTTCTTCCAGCCTCTGAGCTGTCTACTTACATCTGAAGCTGCTCCTAAGGCACAGAGAACCTCTGATTCAGTAAGGTTGTCAAGAAACTGTGACCTCAGACACAGCTTATTGCTCATTTCATAATACTGCATTTGCTCTAACAGACTCCTCACTCAGGGGGAAGGAGATAGTATTTTCACTGTATTTTTACTGAGTATCTATACAGGGTGGCTCACAGACAGAAGCAGGGTTTGGCTGCTTATTCCCATCACCATAAGCTAGAAATGAAATTAGCCTGAGGTGGCTCACATAGATACTATGAAATTGTTATTCACCCTTTAGTATGAGGCATCTGTTTTAAGTATGAAATAATTACAAGCAGTAAATTCAAGCCATTTAATGTCGTTTAGTTCCAGTTCTAGGTTTATACCACCTTAACAATAGCTATAATGATTTTTGCCTTCTTGGTCACACTCAATTTGATAGATGGATGGGAAAAAGTCTGAGCTCAAAATGCACATTAATGCCACACAACCACAGTGCATGGGAGCACATCCTGGTGATGACAAATGTAGGGGTATGTTGACACACAGCATTTGGGCAGTTTTAGTGCTGCTAACAGATCTTAGCAAGTGAGCAGAGGGTGCACCGAGCGTCACACTGGCAGCGTTTCATAATCAAGATTGCCCTGAGATGGGAGGAAGCACAGAGCATTTTAGGCCATCTCACACTGGTAGGTGGAGGTGGTCCTCGAGGTTGAAAACCAGCCCATTCCCCCAAGTCCTTTTCCTTTCCCCATTCTCATTAACTGCAAACTGCCATTTGAATGTCTAACTCTTCATCCCCTCAGATGTAAGCAGAACAGCTTCAGGAACTGCCACAGCAAATGCAGCCTTAAACACACAGGCAATAAACATCTGGGAAATGTGTGCAAGCATCACTCCACAGCTTTGGATTCACAACACTCTTCCCCCTCACAGACACCTGCAAGGCTGACCCTCATCTAGACAGGGTAGGGGCAAGTGTGTCCTCTCCAGGAAAGTACATTAGACCAGTAGGGAAGGAGGGCAGCAGAAAGATGAATACATTGTCCTCTCCCAGCTTCCTGTGGTGTTAGGCACTGAGAGAGGGATGGCAAAAGGTGTCAGTGTTCAGCTAATGCACTTTCAAAAGGCTGTACCAAATACTTACATTTTTTCTGATGAAATATCAAATATTTACACTTTTTTTATTCTTCCCAGATACAGCTTGTTTTTTTGAAGATAGCATGGCTCAATTCAGCCCTGGTGGAATTACAGTGGCTTCAGTTGGCTTCAACCCCCTTATAACCAGGCTAAAATTGTTCTTTTGTCCCATATTTTCTTTTTCCTAACCAGCCATAGCTCCATTGTCCTGGCTTTTAACACTTGTAGCAAACCAGCAATTGCTGCCTGAAGTGCTTTTGTTGTCCATTTGCAAGGGGTGACCTTCCTTTTCTCTCGGCACAAGTCTCCAGATGGAAATGTAATCTTTCACAGTTGACTGGCTTTCAATACAGAATTAAAGGCAGAGTGAAAAAACTTAGCACTGCTATTAAAGCTGCTCTCTGTAAACAATTACTTGTCTTAATAGGGATTAATATACGAAATAAGCATTGAAAGAAAGTGAAATCACTGCAAAGCCTGTCTTGCAGCTGTAATTTCTTTCTGCAAATAGAACTGTGAAGCTACTAAGTCGGGCCTCTTCACTGAGTAGGTAATCAACAGAGTGAGTGCAGAAACAAACTACACTGGTATCCATGGGAAGAAAAGCTGTTTGTTTACTTGTTGTTAATTATGAATACTGCAAATACATGCTGACATACAGAAAGCATATGCTATAAGGAGGTTGGTGGCTTTTTAGCAATAGAAAGTTTACATAAGACTTCAAATAAAGGACAAACAACTAGTGTGTGCAGAGCACTAGAAAAAATAAGAATAAGCTAGGTAGTAACTTTCATTTGGTGAATTTTAATGCACAGTCAGTTCATTAGGAGCCACAGCAATAGAGAACTAACTACTCAGAGATGCACTAGCATAATCAGCTAAATTAAATGCAACCTTTTGAACCACTAATAAGATTACATTTCAGTGAGCTAATCAATGCAATATCGTGATTACATGGAGTTAAAATAGATTTTTAGAACAGAAATCAGGCCAGTCATTTAGATGGAATTAATAGTCTGCCTTTCCTTGTTTTTACATTTCTTAAAATTCAAACTCAGTGCTAGTAGCTTTAGAGAATCTTTTCTTTGTTATATTATGTCTATTTATTTACCATTCACCGGCGCCATCTTGTTAAGCCAAGTGAAGTGATTAATAAAAATCTCATGCTTTGTTGTAGTGTGCGGAAAGGGGACAATATCTGGGGAGATGCTTGTCTCATTTTGCTACAGGACACCAGTCACACAAAGATGCTAATAACTGAGCAACACAAAGACTTTAAATGCTGAGTGTGAACCCTGCAATCTGTCCCACTCCATGCTTTGGTGACAGTGCTGGCCTGCTCTGTTTTAGAGTTACCTGGGTCTTACCTATATTGAGCCAGAGGCTGTTCATGTTCCTCAGCTTCTCCATGGAGCTCAAGAAGTAGCTCTGAGCTTAAGAGATTGGCTGTGCAGCAAGGCATTTGCTCTGGACTCAGCCAGCAAGTGCCCCTGAGCTGCTGTGTGGCTTCCCTGAAGAACACACATGTGGCCAGTCGCAGCACTGCCACAGGAGAAGCCACACGTGCCACCTGTCACAGGAGCATCTCTGCATGTTGAGCACCTGGAATATACAGACATAGCCCATGTCAAGTAGTACCAAATGCTTACCAACCATTGTTAGGTTATGTGATAGCAGCTCATCTGAGCAACCATAAAGGCCCACACACATCATCCCCAAACCTGCTCCTTTTTACCTCCCCAGCCAGGCTGTCTCCTGACTGCCCTCTGGCCTTTGAGCAGCTTATCTGCTTTATTTTTATATATATATATATATACACACACACATGTATATATATCTCTCTCTCTCTATATATAGATATATATTTTTGGTTGGTTGGTTTTTGGCTTTTTGTTTTGCTTTGATTTTTGTTAAATCTTGTCTCCCTCAGTTTAAATAGTGATATTTTTTTTTCTGGTGGTACAAAATCAAATACTGTGCTCTAAGTGTAAGTAGATGAAAACTGTTCTACTTTCTCATCTCTAAAAAATAAAAAATCATGTATGTCATGGATCTTGTGTCAGTCTGCCATATACCACTCCTCAAGGGTTTTATTTTTCTCTGTCAGGTTTCAGAATTTTGTGCATTCTGAGGTCAGAGGACAGGATGCAATGTTTATGCAATTTTTAAAAAAATATTTCTCTTTAAGAAAAACTAACAATTTTCTTTTTGATGCTCATGGTATTTATGGTATCTTGATTAGATGTTCACTTAAAATAAAAAATCAAATCTTTGGCACCTTGACCCAGACCTCTGGGATGGAGAATATCCCATTTCTCTCTTATTTAACCTCTTTTTTAACTGTAGAATCTTTTTTACCCAGTTCAATGCTCAACTATTTATTTCTTTAGGCCAGTGAAGCCTCTTCTGCAATCTTCACTGAAAACTGATGCCAACTGTGCTGGATTTAATCCATCTCTTTACACCACTGTCCCTTTTTTTTTTTCCTCTATGAGACTCTTCCAATTTCCTTTGCATGGCTATATCTGCCTGAGCAGCAGCAATTTTTACTTTATCATTATTCTATAATCTCCTAATATCCTTTTTAATATCCCCCTAGTGCAAGTTTTATTATCCTTTTTTACTAAAATAAACAGCAATCAGAATACTATTATTACTAACTTTTATAAATAATATACATTTATAAATTCTATAAAGAGAATAAGCAGACAAATACAATTGAAATAAAAGGCAAATGCCATTTTTCAGGCAGATTAGTGTGACATTCTTGCTGTCATCAGCCTGCCTTTCTCCAAATCACCAATCTCCTTCAACCAAGAGCTCAGGTTAGGAATCTTCTCCCCATATATGCATGGTCAAGGATTTTGTATTGTTCCTCGAAGCAGAGGGGTTGGAATGGCTTTCTTTGCTCTGCTTGACATGCATTTAAGTATATGTTAAACAAAAGCACTTACTGGGTTTTCGGGCAAATCACAGAAGCTCAATATGCACTGTGTGCAAAATTCACACTTTTCCATCTATACCCAGCGAGCAGCTTCATGGTGGAATAAAACACTGCCTGCAAAAGGTATATTCCGATCATTTTGTTGTTCTCTTGTGAGCTCTTCATAGTAACTGCAGAGGAAAATAGCACATTTACAGAAAATAATGGTATTATATTGATGCTGTCTGAAGAGCTGCAAAAGATCTGACAAAGGTTGAATAAGCCATTGAAATGCAATTTTTCTTTCATGTTACCTGTTTAAAATGCAAATTGCACTTCGTTAGTTTTACATATGTGACGCACCTTCTGCCTGGAAATATAATTTCCTCAAGAGGTAGTTAACTTCTGTGTAAAAACCAGAAATTTAAGTCTCTGAGTGAAATGGATCTATTTACATGATATATTTACTTCCAAATATGGACTTATTTTTTTATTTTGCATTTGTGTAAGCATTGTAGATAGTTCTTTGTTCAAAATGATTTAAGGAGTCCTCTTATTTTGTTTTAAATGTATTTTTTCCCAGACATTTATTTTAAGATTAGAAGGACCTCAAGAACCTTTATTGCTTAATCAAAACAACATTTAAAAAAACAAAGAAAATGCCTAACTTTTCCTGCATTCTCTTCTGGTTTTCAAGCAATGAGAAAACCCCCAGGTAACTCCTACCTGTTGATCCAAGTACAACACAGTGATGACAGGGCACAGCTTGAGTACAGGACCATATCGACAATTTTGGAAGCATGAGATGCAGAAAACTGGGGAGGGTCTGAGTCCATACCCCGGTCTGTCTGCTTTTAATTTGAGCCATATAGAGTTTTGCCACTTATCACTGTCAGACCTTGCAGCCCAAATGCATAAGTCCATGCACTTACATCAAATTACATCTTCAAAAAACCGCAAGGGACCTGCTGTGGAGCAGTCTGCCCGTAGCACAAATATGGAGAGGGCAACAAGCACTGGTACTAAATCAGGTTGCTATTTTGTTTCCTGCTTTTGAATAATGGAAAGCAATCAAGAAAGCACTTCTGGTTTTCTATGGATGAAAAATGAATCCGGTATCACATCAGAAAAGACATCATCAGCTCCAGCAGGGTCTGCTATCACAAGTCTGTCACCAGCACTTCTGGCTGGCAGGTGAGTACAGGAATGATGGTGAAGCACAGGACAACAGTTTTCTACAGAGAAACAGAAACTATTTATTTCTAGTTATACCCATATCTTTTTTGTTTCACTTCAGTCTTCTGAACAAGTATTTGGAAATTTGCTTTTCTCAAAATCACAAGAGAAGCAGATCACTCTTTCAAAGATGAAAATAAAGAGTTCTTTACAATTCTGCATCTACCAATTTCATGAAGAATGGTTTATATATCAACAAATTTCTTCATAATTTTTTTTTAAACAGGTCACAAAGAAATCAGTTTAGAAGGTTTAGCCAAATTTGTCAGCTGCATGTTGCCTCATACTACTCTGTCCAGACATTTTTGTTTCCTTTTCTCCGCTGTTCTTACTTCCTTTGAAACAACCCCTTGCACTCCTCTCTTACTGCATAGAAATTTTCTTTCTCGGTATTTCCACTGTATTTTTGCTTGAAATTTTACATGCCTGCAAGCTGTCTATGAGAAAAAAAAACTGAAAGAGCATAGCTTATCTAGCTAGCAAAATGAAACCTAGAAGAAGGTAGGATTTTTCCTCAGGAAAATTGTAGAATGGTAGCTGCTCCAAATGGAGAAGGCTGTTTAAACTACTGGACTGTATTGGCAGCAAATCAAACAGGCACCAACCAGTTTTAAGTGAATTTCACTTGGATATTTTGAGGGTTCAGTGCTGAGTCTGAGCTTCCAGAATAGTCTTCCAACAGGAGTACAGGGATAATTCACCAGAGTGGTATTAAAACAGTGTTACTACCACCATAGTAAAAGGCTCATCCTGGAGAGTTGTAACACCAAATGACTGGAGGTCCTCTCCAGATCTATTAGTTCACATTACCAGTTGTCCAGTTCCTTTTCCTGTGCTGAAATTCCCTATGATTCTACATTGAAATTCATGCATTCAGACAGAAAAGACAAATAAAAGCCTCCACACCTGAATTTCTCTGTGCAGCCTTAGACTGGCCACATGCACCAGCCACCTCAGTCACAAAGTGGAGCTGGTGGTAACTCTCCAGTGCAGCAACACTTTGTTTTCCCTAGGTGTCCTTTCCAAAAAAATAAAATGCATAAATTACACTAAAATGCAACAGGCAGTAATGCAAAACCCAGGTTTTGTAATGCTGTTGTTACCTCACAAATTCCTGTCTCTTTTTCTGAGGCTCAGAACATCTGTGAGTTAGTTGCTTACAGAAGGTAATTAGCTCTTGATTAACACTTACACCTAATTTTATATAATTTCACATTTTCTAGTTTTCCCAGCTTAGCCTACTCTGATTCTTTCTGTAATGAATGAACAGCTTTGTCTTACCCTGTGCTCCTCTCAAGGGAAGCATTCTGGTGCTTTTCTGCAGCCTGGTTCTCAGACACATCCTGCACTGTTCTGCATACCAGGGTGACTCTTGCTAGTGCTGTATTTCTCCCCATACACAGACAAACAAAAGCACCTTTTCTAACATATTTTCAATGAACTTCAAATTAAGGCAAGAGCAGCCCAAAACTGTTAATTGCGCTGAGGACACAGTAGGGGTTTGACTGAACATGCCTGAGGCAACTGGTGTTGTACTTAATGGTGACTAACCCAGCATAACACAGGTATGAGTTTAGAGCTATGCACATGTCTCATCTGATGGATGTTTCTTTTTCCACATCCACCAGCCCAGCACTCTTCTGGCTTCTTAGATGTCACGCTTCACGCCTATGTGTGAAGTAGAAAGCTCTTGGAAAGTCCCCTTCTATGAAAATACACCCTCCCTCAGAAGAAAGACTGAGTTTCTCTCTTCAGCATCAACCACCTTATCTGGCAGCAGTCAAATACATTTTTCATTTTTCATTAAAGTTCTATTACCTTTGGAAATCTGTAAAGCTCTTAAACAGGTTGTTTTGAAGACTATTGAAGGTAGTGTATTTTGGTTGACAGCTGGACTGTGCTAGAAGAATCAAGTGTCAAATCAGGCTCTGAAACATAAACTTAGTTTGAATTTTTGCTTTTTACTGAGAACACATGTTTGAGCAGAAGCCCTGGGGCTAAATCACACCTTATCTTTAGATTTGCATGCTTTTATATATTCAGACAATTATACCATAAACTCTCAAGGTACCAGGAAAATCATCACTATTGGACTAGAATATTAAATATCAAACTTGGTTAGCTGGTACCTGAGGATACAGCTCAAGCTCAATCTTATGTGGGTACACTTAGTTCTGCCAATTGTCTCAGTGTATTTGTGTGTGCTTTATTTTCCATTGGTCACGATGCCCACCAGCTTTCACAGGAGTTACCACTGTTAAGAGGTGGGTGATGACAAATTGTGTAACTCTGTCACTTCTGATCATACTTTACCCTTCATAATATAGGTAATGAATGGTGACCTCGTAAGTCCTGTCCCTATTTAGTGGTTCAAGGTAAACAGTCTTTTCCTTTCACACTTTTTGTCAGAGCCTTTCTGACATGCTTCACACACAAAGTACTTTGCTGCAAAGTTAGAATGACCTTGATTTTTTTTCCTGCTAAGATTACACTCCTTGCAGGTACTGCTTCCCTTTGAATGGTTTGCTCTGACTTCTGAAGTGATTTTACAAGGTCCTCTTTATCTCTTCATCCCAGACTAATTCATTATAAATGTCTACAGCCTGTCTCAGACCTTGTCAGTGCTTGTACTGCAGTGCCTTTCCCTGCTGCTGCCATTGCAGTTTGCTGTATGTCAGGCAGCTGTTTCACACCCTCCACACCCCTGGCAATCTTTCTGCAGTGATCTGCTAAATATTGCTGACCGCCAGGTTAGGTTGGCTCCGGTTAATGTCAGCCCTTTTTTGCTTGGCTCACTGCTGATACTTACTACAAGATAACACAGATTAACATCAACAGAAATCTTTGGTCTGGTCACAATGTCATACAGTAAAACCTCCCTAGCTCTGTGTTTTTCCTTTCATACTGGTAATATCTCAATTTGGACAGATGAGGCAGTGGGCACCCTTTAAAAGTGAAACTTTAAAGAGCTGCCTGTAAACATGCACTTCTACAACCTAAGCAAGAAAATTACCTACTTAGCTAAAGGAAGATATAAGCTTTTATCTCATCAGCACATCTGAAATATTTTTTTTTGTGGTGGATAAACATCAATCCATTCATGTTTATAGCACCTCTGTGTTAATGACACAGCTAATGTCACAGCTTTCCTGCAAATATGTCACTGAGTCCTTGACATCAGAGCAGACCAATATCTATGTCACAGTTCCTTCTCTTCAATGAAGAAATGTCTATGTAACCCTGTCCTAAACATTACAGCAAGACAAACAAGTCAACATTTCACGGCCTTAAGACCCAGCTGCCAAAAGCAAATCATGGTGTATACAAACCTGCTCCCATTTCAATGGCACTGGGAGGCAAAGACAAACCTCTCAAGGATCCCATTTCTCTGTGTGCTAAACTAAAAAAGACTTTAACAAAACCAACAATGATGGCATGTCACCCAGCCTGATTGTTTTCTCCCCACATTTACTCAAGGTTACCTCCCAAAGTAAGGATCTAGACACGGGAAACATTGCAAATTTTAGACTCCTTAACAGCACTGACAGCCTGAGTCATCTTTTCCAAAGGAGAGGGAATCAAGCTGGGCTGTGCAGTGACTCAAACAGATGAGTACCCTTTGGCTGTACTTCAGACAACACACAAAGCCTACACTAAAGCAAGGACAGCCACTGAAAGAGGCAGTCCTGCCCTTCTCCCCAGTTGTTTGTTTCCACACTCCCTCCTTGTGCTAGCACAAGTTTTTCTGTGAATATTCTGCAGTACTGAGAAGACTGAAAAATAAATATTTTCATTGGTTTTGGCAAGGCTATTTTTCGGCTCCCAGATCCTCACCTGGCTACACAAATATTTGTGCTAGCCCAAAGATGAGGCAGGTTTGAGGCCACAGAAACTACAGCCTTCCTAGCTACAGTAATCTGCACAGACTTTTTAAAGCCAGATAATTCACCAGCTGTCCTTTGTCAGCAATGCTGTTTCTCCAGATGAGGGTTGCAGGCCATGTTCCAAGACCTTTGCCGCACCATGACACAGCCATGCAATACTGTCCCTTTGGTCTTCCGAAAGAAAACTACCAGGAGAAAGTGACAAACAACAACAAAACAGAGAGAGTCATGGGTCTATGAACAGCTTGAATGACAGTTTCTCTACACATTAAAATGAGATTTTGTAAGATGCATGTATTTTTACAGAGTACTCCTAATTACTTTTGCGCAGGCTGGTACTTTTGTTCTTGAAACTTTACCTGGTAGGAACCCCTTTTAGGAGAGAACAGAAGAAAAGAAAAATAAAAGGAACTTCGAAATCTCATTCCTGAACAGCTATTTCATTCTGGTTTTGCTATGTCTTTTCCATTCCTTGGTGTTCCAGCAGTAAAAGAGCAAAACCCAATTACACTTAAAGTAAAGCTGTGAAATGAAAACAACTGAGAAAGCAAAACAGACAACAGCAAGTGGTCTAGGAGAGCACATCTGGCTCTACCCAGGGAACACAAGTACCCCGCCACTTTGTTAGGGTCATGATGACTGGGCAATTGAGCAGCCAAAACCACCTGAAAATGACAGACTGTGGGTACTGTTAAGAGCAGAAAGTGCCTTTCTGTGTGTAATCACTTCATCTTCTCCTGGAGGTGGGATGTCTGTGTGCATGGATGCTTCAGTCACAGCTTAAGTGCTGCCAGTGAAACCAAGGAATGGAAAGGACACTGGTTACAGGGAAACCCTAACAGGTGCTTCAGACTGGATGATGCCTACATTTTAGGGATCTGACTTGTGCTCTGTCTTAACACAAGTACAAGACAGTACCAAACAGTACAACACGTCTAATGAATTCATCTGCAGCTACTTGCAGCCTTACAAGCTTAAGCTGAAGTAAGGGGAGCCAGTATTGCTTTGTTGAGTCTACTGCCCAGCTGTTTAGATAAACTAACTTTCTCCATAAACTACATGCAGAAGTTTTTNTTTCTTTCTTTTTTTTTTTTTAAATAATTTCTTTCCTCAACTACTAATCCTCTAATGTTTGGAGACAGATCTTGAGAAAAGTGCCCTAGTGCAAGACAAGCTATGATTGCTGGTGACCTTCATCCAGCTCCCTGGAGCCTCCTTGAGTCTGTGATCATCCATTCACTTAGCTGATTCACTCTTCATCATGGACAGGGCTCATCCCACTCACCTTTAATCATGAAGGTATCTTACAGAAACCATTTCTCTCATTGTCTTCTGTATGGAGAAAAAAAAAAGTAGTTTCCAATTAGTTATAAAAAACAGAGTTGTAAACAGAAAGAGAGTAGAATGTAGTTGCAAATACTTAAAGCTCTTTTAATTCAGTGGAGGCTGTTTTGGAGTTATTAATCTCTGAAATTTAATGCTCTGATTACTTTAGGACTTGCAAGTTATGGAACAAAAAATAATTTTGCTTTTTGTTATTTTTATATATTAAGTTCATTAACTGCCATTAAAATAATGCAGGATTTACACAATTAAGCAGTACATTTACAAATTACTGTACTATGTAGATTTCTTGAAGAGCAATGGCTCTTTCCTCACTGCTCCCTCTATGATTATTTTAATTTATATAACCAGATTTTTGACCACCAATATTACTTGTCTGCGCCTCTAGGCAATGAAGGGATACACCTCTTTTTCAAGCAATAACATTCTTTAGAGGTGATAGCTTCTTAGTTCATTTGAGTCTAGAATTAATCTCCTCCAAGAGCAAGGAGAGCTTTGTTTAGCTGTTCACAATACAACTGTCTTCTGTTGTAGCCTCGTGCTTATACAGCTCATCCAAAGGGGTTTCCTTTGTTCTGATTTCCCAAAGGGTGTATGAAACTCTGACCATTATTCTAAGCTTCTTCCACACTGGGCACTGAGCATTGTACTGGCAGGTGTTTACAGCACCTTCAGCCAGATTAAAAGAGAGATTTGCTAATGTTACACTTCCAGGAAATCCTTCCACCTAAACATCTGTAGTCATAGCTAACTTTACTCTAAGTGAAGATTTCTTTAGACCAAATTTTTAAAATTACTATTTACTCAATATAATAAATATTAATATAAAACAAATATAAAAATAAAAATATTACTATATTTTTAAAACATGTTAGTACTTGTCAATAAGACTTATCATGCTGATTTTCTAATTAGTGTAATTAATGTGCTCAAATTGAAGTGCAATTAACACCAGGAGCTTTCATATTGCTCTTTATGTAGATAAAATTAATTATCAATGTATAAATATGTTTTATACCTATAGCTGGTCTTCTAACAGGTAATAACTTTACCCCACAAAGAGTTTTTTCCTTCATTCTCAAAGATTAGATACTTTTGACAAAATAAAAATTCAGCTCCTGTATTTAAGGTCCTAGGTATCTTTTCTATTTATCCACAATCTCAGGAGTGTTTTCTGGTTCTAGTAATCCCTTTAGACATCCCAAAGCTTAAATGATTTCTTTATTTTAATATACTAAAGTACTGGGATATTTTTTTTTATTGTTTGGTTGGTTGTCTGTCTTTTTCTGACAAAGAAAAAATATCATGAGTGTTTTTGGTAGTCAGAATGAGCCACCTACCCCTGTCAGACTGAGCATCTTGCAGTCAGGTCGTCTCAATCCACTTGGGCTCTGTCTTCCTCGGTTGGCACAATGTGCCATCATCTGTGATGCATGAGCAGAATGACATAATTTCACTTAATCTCACTTTATTTCTTATGTCATTTATGCCTTTTTATACAAAGGAAAAAATCATGTAGATGAAGAGATTTGTTCCAACTTAAGCAATGCTTCACCAAGTGCTTAAATGTATATATATGTTTATATTTCTCAGATCACCAGCTGCACTTTTTCCCTACATTTTAAGGGAAAAACTCTATTTGGTGATAGAGAACGAATGTGGAGAAAACCATCTTCAAAGCTGACAGAGGAAAAGGACCCTTAAACTGGGAGGATGGGGCAGCAAACAGAGCAGCAGTTTTGAGCCCAAGACCATCACCCTCAGTGGCCACAGCAAATACCTGTAATACCCCTTGGAAAGTTATCCGCGGCATTTTAGCAGCATTTCCCGACGGCTCTCGCCCCGGCTGCCGGGCTGGGAGGGGGACGCGCGGCTGGCAGAGGGGGACAGCGGAGGGGAAGATGCCTTGGCAGTGACCAAGGTGACAAAGACGGGTCTCAGGGCTCCTCTCCCCGCCAGGCACCAGGTGGCGATGCAAGGCCAGCGAAGCTCAGCGCTCCCGGCAGCTTCCCCACGGGACGTGCTCCCGGCCCGGAGAACATCCCTGGGGCCGGCACCGCCCTCCCCAGAGTACCTCGGATGGTTTTAAGTATGGCACAATGTCGGAAAGTTCCTTACGAGCTCTCCTTTTCCCCAGTTCTTACCACTGTGAGATCTGGCAGATCCTCTTCAGAAAGGCAGAAGATTTATTCCTGACATTTGTCTCTCACTTTATTTTCCCACCTATTTCTAAAATATAACAAGACAAAATCATTACTAAATGCAGCAGCTTCTCCTGCACGCGTTCTGTCTGAATATTTGCATTAAGTGCATACAGCTTCCTCGTGAGGGGAAGAGGAGGGGCAGGCACTGATCTGTCTCTCTGGCCACCAGTGATAGGGCATAAGGGAATGGCCTGAAGTTGTGTTAGGAGAGGTTTAGGTTGGATATTAGGAAAAGATTCTTCACCCGGAGGGTATTTGGGCACTGGAACAGGATTTCCAGGGAAGTGGCCACAGCACCAAGCCTGACAGAGTTCAAGAAGCCTTCAGACTCTGAGGCACAGGGTGTGATTCTTGGGACACTCCTGTGCAGGGCCAGGACTTGGACTTGATGATCCTTGCGCGTGTCTTCCAACTCAGCTTATTCTATGACGGTGTAGTCCTTTGGGCCAGCTGAGATGTGGCAGTAAGAATATTCATGCCTAAGAATTCCTTTGGATAATTCAGTCATCTGGAAGTGACTTGCAACAACCAGAGGTCTCCAGTACTCTCAGATGAGCTGCTTAGATCATGTTGGGCCACCCTTACTCTCCCAAAGGAGACTTTCTGTCTGTGCTCTGAAAAGCTCAATAACACCTCAGATCATATTCCCTAAGTTTGGAAGACCTTTGAGCAATAAGCCCCTCTGAGAAAAGTTGCATAAATTTAAAAAATGTAAATGCAGATTCCACCTCTATCTACAATTGAGGATGCAATTAATTTTCTATAGTCTAGCATTAAGACTTCTGTAGCTGTGTTATTACTTATGTCAATCCTTTCCATCTCTTACAGCCCAACAACTATTTGCAATTCAGTTGAAACACTCAGAGCTGTTTCTTGGGAGGGAAGTGAGAAGAAATTTTCATAATATTTAGAAGAAAATATTATCTAAGTTAAATATGGTCCTTTTTCATGCATTTTCTAAAACAGCATGGCTCTGCAATACTTTCATAACCATAAGCTCCCTTCAAAACCACATGATGGGTGAAATTTCAGAGTTACAAGATGAAATATTTTTGTTAGTCATTTCAGTTTTGCTGGATATAGCTCTGCAAAGAAAAATTCACAAAAGATGCACAACTTCTAAAGCTGCCCTGAAAAGATTTCACATGGAGCACAGCTCTGCAAAAATGTTACCTACCATTAATAAACTGTTGATTGGAAGTGCACCTAAAACTTTCACTGACCTCTCCTGGCCTTTCACACCCTGTAATGAACACCTTCTACCAGCAAGAAGGAGGAAAGAAATGAGAAGTGATGAACTGCTCAAACAAAGAAAGTCAGAGAGAATTTCAGGGCACTCAGATATGATAACAATAAAAATGTAGGTAGGTTTATTTTGGCATGAAGAAGCTGTGACTAATCATGCACAAAGGAAGCCTCTA
Source organism: Cyanoderma ruficeps (assembly GCA_008694505.1). Classification (NCBI taxonomy): domain Eukaryota; kingdom Metazoa; phylum Chordata; class Aves; order Passeriformes; family Timaliidae; genus Cyanoderma; species Cyanoderma ruficeps. The sequence continues at coordinate 2,953,631 of VZDJ01000084.1, read as the reverse complement.
TGGAGTGGGAGTTTGAAGTGCAGGTGGGGAAAGAAAAGGACAACACCAGGAGAAAGAACATTAACATGACAGAGAATTTATATTTTCAGTGTCTGTCTGGGTTTTCCTTCATGATGCCTCAGTCTGTGTCAGTGGTATTCATCAAATTCAGAAGTTGCCACGATGGCAAACTTGTACCTACCTTGAAATTTTACAGAGTTCAAAGAAGAACGAGCAGATGCTCATTAGATGCCGGGAGTTTAGATTCGACTGAAGAGGAGGGGGAGGAGGGAAACAAGCCCATTAGCTCCCAAACTTACTAACAGAGCTGTATTCACAATTACAGCTCTACTTAAAAGCAAGCCCAAACTCTTCTCTAGGTCAATATCAAAGTAACTAGTCCACGAGTATGCAGGAACTCCTCCTGAAGTCTGTCCATGCCAGCATCTGGGAAAACCAGAAGGTACATGCAACTCCTGGGCACTGTAAATGTCATCATGAAGCAAGAAAACACAGACCACGGCATTTTACCTCCTCAAGTTGTAACCCCCTGTTAGGTCTTTAAATGAATTAGTTTTTGACTTGGAAGTATAAATTTGCTTGCCAACTGTACTGTAGTCTTATATGCTCTGAAGACAATTATAATTCCCAAGTTTGTTTTACCTTAAAGAAATGAGTTTCATGTGCCTAAACAAAAGCAAGAGTCACTCCCAAAAGTTCAAGCCTGTTTGTTGGTGGTGGGGTTTGTTTTGTGGGTTTTTTTAACCTCAGTTGAAGAAACTGTCACTTTTAAGAGCAACTGAGCTTAAAACCAAGACCCAGCTATATATTGGCCTGGTGATATTGTGATATTGAAGTGGCTGGCTTGGTACGTAAGCAGCTAAAGAAAGGCAATTTAGATCACTTGTGTAGACCACTAGGGAGATGCTTCCAGGGCCTGGAAATCCCAGAAGAGGTAAAGAGAGCTTATTATGTGAACCTCATCTGCGTCCAATGAACACCCATATCAGAACCCACTCATGGTGCAACCTGAGAACCAACCCCAGATTTTCACCATTCCCATGACTGAAATGTAACAGAAATGGCCAGAGAAGGCCTGAATGGGGGGGGGGGGGG
>VZDJ01000084.1:2712955-2952531 GCA_008694505.1 Cyanoderma ruficeps | reverse complement strand
GGGGGGGGGGGGGGGGAGAAAAAGTTCTCAACTGTTAAACAACTGTTGGGAATTAGCTGAATACTGCATTTTTAAAAATAAACCAGACCTGATCTTCTAAGAACTCTCTGGAGGGATTTCAGCTCAAAGAAGCAGCTTGAAAAGATAATAAGTAAAAATGCCTCAGGAGAGAGAAGAAAATATTTAGCCTTTTCAGAGTAATGGGAAATCATCGACCAGGTAAGTGCTGCAAAGATAAAACTGGATACTTTGTGTTGAACATCACAGAAGGACACATAATTGAAATTTGGGACTTCATATAAAGAACAGAAAAGAAGGGGACACCCATCCCCTGTAGATTATTGATTAGTTTCTCGGCAATGTCTGCTCTGCATTGATGGCTCAGAAGCGTAAGCCCAGCTCAGCTTCTCAGGTGAGACCATGCTGGGAAGTCAGGATTATGTGTTCAAGTCCCTCCCTAGATAATATCAGACTCATCAGATTTTCTACTGGAAGACTGTTTCTTCATTTGTGCCTAGAACCAAAATGAAAACTACCAGAAGATGAAGAGAACAAGTATGTCCTGAGCTATGAAATAAATAATATGTGAAAGATGTTCTTGCAGGTCAAAGCAACTGCAAGCAGGCTTGCTAGCTGTCTTATGAACATTCTAGTCTGAAAAATAAAATTATATATTCAATCATCACCATCTGAAAAATGAGAATATGCAGCAGTTTTACATCATGGAGTCAGCAGAATTCTTAACCTTAAGACTATGATTTTCCCTTGAAATTTCCAAAACTATATGAATGGGTCCCAAATTATTCAGAGTTCAGTCCCCTGGCATTTGCAGGACTTTTCTTGACATCAACAGAGATCAGTACTGTTATATCTCTGAGTCTTACTGTGTAGTGTAACTTCAACTTGGCTCTAAAGCTGAATTTTTAACACACACACACAGAAAAAGGTAAGTCCAGAGATATATGAATGTATCCTGAGGCTTACAGACATATTCCTCAGCTGTGGAAGAAAAATAAAAGAAGAAAGAAAGAAACTAAAACTGCAGTTCTCATATCCTTGCAATTTTCAACAGAAAATTTGAATGGAGATCATCCATCCCTGCTGGGCAATTTCTAAGAAAGAATCTGTTTAATTGTGTGGCTGTTACACTCCATATTGCACACACCTAAATTAAAGTAGGAAAGTCTGTATGTTATAGGTCCAACCTAACTATTGGTCTAATCAGTGTATCGTGCTATTGTAACTCAGTAATGAGTTGCTGGAAAAATTTCTCTAAGCTGTATGGAACGGCCTGGAAAAGATCCCAGTCACTTTACATGTCTGAGAATGTCACCAGGAAGACAGGAATTAGATGTACAATGCTATTGTAAGAAAATGTCAGTATAATTTCCAACAGTTTTTTACCACTCTCACAATACACAAAGGTGAATAACTTGCAGTGAAAATACAGGGACTGTGAGTAGTAACATTTACCTCAGGAATATTTTTGTCAGATACCTGCAGCCTAGCTACAGGAAGGAAAACCCAAATTAAACCATTCTTCAGAATTACCTTTTAAATCAAAGTCAAGCCTGCTAGGCATGAGTTGGAAGGACTCAGAATCAATACTGCTGCGTCATGTTTGGAGGCAACTGGTTTGTTTTATAAATCTCTCTGCAAATAAAAAGCTATGCCTGATATGTCTAAGACTGTGTAAACATTCCCCATTTGTGGCATCCAAATTCCATTTCAAGCTAAATAATTTAAAATGCTGTCTGCAGAAACGTTACAACAAGTAATGAAGAATGCAAGTCTGACATTTCACTTTACTACAGTTACTTTGAGATTTTGATTTCTTGAACACTCTTCTAGGTCCCTAGGTACCTAGTTAATGAATTCTAGGTTCACTCTCTGACCACACTCTGCTCCTGCCTCTAGAGTAATAATATCCTGAAAGAGATGGACATAGGGCTCCTAAAAATACCAGTGTTCCCATGAGAGAGCTGGGATGAGGAGCTGGATGTGTTGGACTGCTCTGAAGCAATTTGTACAGCAGGGATGCCCATGGGACAAACACACCAGGGACTCCCTTGCTGCCTCACAGACCTCATGGCCAGCAACAGGAATATCATGGAGGAGCGCTGAGTAAAATACTTACTCAGCTCTGGAGCAGCCACTCGGTAAAATATTTTGCTTCAAATCTATTGCATTGAGATGCTTCTGAAATAAAGTTTTCTTTGATTTCTGGTTCACAGATTTCTGCTTGAAATATAAGAAATCAAATCAGAGAATCAAATAAGGCTCATAAACAGTGGCTTCTGACTGTTCAGTGATCTCCATGTGGTACTGTTCTCTAGAATAAAAGTCTATTTGAGGACAGTTCCCATTACTTTCTGCTGGTGAATAAAACAGTAACAAGCAGGCTGGGTATAGCTGTATTGCAGCTTGCTTTAGTTCCAAATAGCATAAAGTAACTGCAGCCTTAACATCTGCACAAGAGAGAACCATACACAATTTTACCAAAATCAATCAATGCAAGAATCTTTAAAACAATATCTGAAGTGGAAGTACAAAGAATCCATCACTGCTTTCACTCAAATAATGTATTAATTTAAAAACATTGCTTGCAGCAATCCTTAGCAAAGCAAAGAAGGAGGAAGAGAATGAATTTAATCAATGGGTTTTCCCTCAAGAAGAGGCTGGTTTGGTAAACATCTACAGGGACACCAACAGGCACGGTGCTGCTTTCCTTGCTTTTTCTGACCTATGCCCTTATCCCTGAAGAATTTCAGCTTCCTCCTCAGTTGCATCTCAGTGAAAACTGGCACCATGGGCACAACGGTGACTGGGGAATTGTGTTCCTTCCTGTGTTTCCTAAGCAGCGGCTGCAAACCTGACAGTGGGTATCCCCTCTGAGTTATGGCTAAGACAAATATTATCTTGGTGTTTAAAGCACAGGTTTGGAAAGTGAGGTCAAGCAGGTGTCTGGAGCTGAGTTTTCCCCTCTCCCATCATCCCTGGCACCTACCATTTATGTTTTTTGCTCTCGGGGCAGTTTAGTGGGCTAACAGTCATCCTCTAAACAGCAGCAGTAGAGTGGAATTACTTTAGCAAAGACTGGCAGAGGAAACCCTGTTTCAGAGAGGAAAGAGTGAGGGAGGTGGTGTGATTTTCATTTGCTGTCCTCTTGGGCACTTTCCTGCAGTTCTGCAAAACTACTCACACCAGCAGGTAGAATTTGACCAGTGGCAAGGTCACAGCACCAGAGCCTCAAAAGAATTAGAAAAACCCTTGCTTTCTGAGGTATGCCCAATGTTTTCTAGAGGTATTTAGATATAAGATAAATGTAACCAGTAATGCTCTTAAGCAAAGGCTAGCTTTAGTCAGTTCATGGTGTAGAATGACAATTCAGCAGAACATATTCCAGAGGTCCTGGGAAGCTGGATTGCAGCCACTTAAACAATTTCTAGGATGGTGTCCGTCAGTGCAGCAGAGACAATGCAATTATGCACTGAGCCCAAGCAGAGGTCATGACTGGGCTGCCTCTGAAATCACAAAACCAAATTAAAAACAAAACCAGTGAAACATGCAGAATGACAGCTCTTCTTCTGCATATAGTGAATACCACTGCCCCATCTCCTCTTTAATTGAAAACTGAAAAGCCTGGGAAAGAATCCCTGAAAAACCAGACCCTGAAGTCTCAACATTTAGGCTGACTGAACATGTGGGGAGAGTGGGACTGGGAAATCACCTTTCTCATGAAATGTGTGAGACTGCCCCAATACACAGCATGGTGCTCAGTCTCTCCTTACCAGATGGGAACTCTTGTGGCATAACACTCTTCCTGTTGCCAGCAAGAGAAGAGGCCCTACTGCTTGTGCTCAGAAAACAGCCTTCCTGATGAGCACCTGAGGGCCTGACCGCAGTCTGCTCTCCAGAGAAAATTTTAACAGCACAGTGCCCCCAAACAAACACAATTACAAGTGACTAGAGAAGGTCTGTAATTGCTCAGAGGTACTAGAGCCAGTGAAATCTGCTGCCAGGTAACACCCTTCAAGCTAGGAGCTGCCTGGACCCCTAAGCAAGAAGTTGATTCCAGCAGGAACATCGCTCAGAGCCTTTGGTGATGATTTCCTCCACATCTGGAGCCAATTTGGAGATATTATTTTGAGTAGTGATACAACAAAGGACTAAATGAAATATTCAGCTCCAAGTGCTTTAGAAAATTAGCTCCATAGGCATCTTTGGCATGATTTACTACATACATTAAAACTCTAGTAAACATCTATTAAATTATATAAATTAGAGGTAAGGAGAGAAGTTGGAAACACATTTTTGCTCAGCCTTGCCTCCCTGTTGACAGATGTCTGTGAACTGTGATTCATCAATACTGTTTTGGGGTTGGATTTACTTTTAAGCCCAGAAGCACACTTACATTAAATGAACAACTTTGCAATGCACCTGCTCCAGATTTTTCAAGAAAAATTAAACTTGGCAGTTCAAGTTACCCTGGCTGTTGGATAGCCTGCAAAAGGTTTTTTCTCAAAAGCCTTTGCACAGCTAAGAGTGGTCTTGAGGATTGTTTACTTCATTACAAAAGGCAGAGAGGGACTGGAAACATCACTCTCATATCAAAATGTTTCCAAGAAAGAGTTAATATAATTTAAAGAAAATGAATCCAAGGAGACATCGCTTTCATTGTTAATCCCTAAGCAGGAGCTAAAAGGCTGGAATAAACAGAAGGACATAAATATTCTGCCTATGTTTCAACTTGCTTGCTGAATGTTTACTTACCAACACTGTGGGATACAAAAGGGTTTTAGGGTGGGGTAGGTTTTTCCTCCATTTCATTATTCCTATTAATAGTTCAATTGAACATCTAGCTGTAATATAATTGTATTAAGCTTAGTTAAGACATTTGCATTTTGTAATACTTTGATGTAACTTAATTGGTTAAATTCAGTAAATAATGTGTGTACCTTAGGCTGAAGATGGAAAGAAGGGGAAAAGAGAGAACATTGGACTCACTGCAATGGGTGAAGAGAAAAATCACCAGATGGATAATATCCAGGGAAAATTAAGGAACCTTAATGTGACACTGTTTTTGTGAATGAAGGCAAGTACTGCAGACAAAGAAAATCATGAGTTTGAGAAAGAAAGCTCTTGGTTGGGAAAAAGAGAGATAAGAAATTCAGTTTTCAATAGAATAAATAACACTGTAAAGTGCTGCAGGCTTGTCACTAGGAGAAAAGCAGCAAGTGTGTTTAATTAAAAATGCTGCTTTTTCATGTAAGAACGTGCAGCCTGGGCTGTGTCAATATGCTGCCTGCCTAATCTGAGTATAAAAAGAGCTGGTAGCAGTGAGATAAAGTGCAAGCCAATGCAATGGTTTAGTTGTTTATATTTTTTTTTCTTTTCTTTTGGCCTTCTTTTTTTTTTCCTTTTTTTTTTGTCACTCTATGTTGTGGATATTTTTTTAAAAAAGCAGCCTTACCCTCTTTCTCAGATCCATATTAAACTGGACCATTCAGCTAGGAATGATAAAACACCAGAGACGGCTCTAGATGACAAAGGGAGTAAAGACATCCCTCTTGAACATTGAGATATGCTGGACCCAAGAAGTTTTGGAGTGCTCTTGGCCCGAAGACCTGTGAACTTTTTCAATTTATTGCAAATGGAGTATTTGAAGAATACAAAGGAGAGTTGTGGAGGGGGTCTGAAAGCTTAGTAATGCTCTCATATGTAGCAGATACACAGTACATTGAATGTTTTCCTGATCTGCAGAGGAAGTAAATTTCTATGTCGCACCCAAGACTCTTACTAACCTTTAAAGCCATTTGGAGGAAAACAGAACATGACCTGTAGGTCTTTGCAAATGTTGGAATGGACTCTAATGAGTTTTGGCTCAGAGTAAGAGGACTTGCACTGTGCAGAGAATACCCAAACATGGAATCAGTCAGACTAGGGGAAAATAAAAAGAAACAAAGGAGGATTAAATTCCAGAACATAAACACACGCCTACAGCATATTCTGACAAACCTTCTCATCATTTGGGAATTATCCAAGAAACCTGAAGAGTATAAAACTCAGTCAAGCTCTATTCATTAAGCACCTTTTTAATTCCTCTAGTTGGTACATTTCTGTGCCAGTGATGGTACAAACAGTTTTCAAGTTATAGTTACTGCTAGGAAATAAAGATTTCGATTGTTTGCAAATTGTAGCATCCATGTTCTGCAAATTTCAGATTATAATTTTAGTACTATGATCTACTTTGTTTTCTGCATGTACCTGCTTGTTAGGAATAAAAAAACTAAAGTGAAAAATTGTATTAATACAACCATGAGAGACTTCAATTCTCAAATGCAATTACAGTGACTCAAAGCTGAATACCTGGAGCAGAACAAATTAAATGGTGTAAGTACTAATGCTTTTTCACCTTCTATACAAAAAACAACAAAAAAGAGGGAAGAGTTGAGGGAAGAAGTTTTGAAACCCCTGCTCAGTCTCCAATGAGCCACAGCAGGAGCAGCCCAATGTTACCAGAGTCCAGAGATTTCCAGTGGCAGCAGAATCAACAGGCAGTGTAAAGCCATGTATACATTAATGTTAAACCTAAGAATAAGGTAGCAATTTCTCTGGTGACCAAAAGACAGAGAAAACTGCTGCATATATTTTCATCTGCAAAAACATCCTTCATTTAAAACAAACAATCTTTTTTCTTTTCCCCTGGAAATTAAGGCAGCTATTGCTGAGCCAGCGTCCCTAATTTTTTTCCCTGCCGGTATTTTATTCCTGGCAACTTCTGTCAAAGATCTACTGAAGAAAACAATATAGATATACAAAAAAAAAATGACAGAAGTGTCTAGCTGACAAAGAGTTTAATTTCCTTTCGGCTCCTAAACAGAATATAGTGAACTTTCTCCAGCAGATGTAGTTTTAAACAAATAAACAAATATACATCTATTGTTTGACTATCAAGCAACAGTGTTCATTTATATCCACTTTCAGGAGAAGCAAGAAATCATCTGATGTCTTTAAGATTCATGTGAGTAGTGTAAAAACTCATACCTGGGGATACTACACAGGACAGAAACTGGAAAAAATGCTTTATACATTAATTCTGGCATGCAAATTTAGTGAATTTTCCCATCCCAAAACTCAAAAAGAAAAACGAAGATGACCTATAGAAATTAAATTAACATCACTCCCAAGCAAATTAACAGGGAAATTAATACAAGACTCAACTGATAGCAAGTGAAGGATGTAATTAATGCCATCAATACAGTTTTATGGAAAACATCCTTAGGGATGATCTATTATTTGTTTAATGAAAAAAATTACAGGTATGTAATGTAGTGTAGTACAATATACACAGACCTTGCTTGAATACTCAGTTAATCTTTGCAGTGTGTTCTGATAAAAACTGGCTCAAATTAATAGATTTGATGAATTGACAGACACAAATTTATTGAACAGCCATAACTGAAATCACATTTTTTCTAGACATCTTTTTTGCACTGATGTAAATTAGATCTGATATAACTCAATAGTTTTCATTAGTGATCCAGAAGTATTTTTAAAAACTTTGATGATCAGATTTTCAGATGACAAAGATGAGTAAATGAAAATAGTAAGACAGACAAGCAGTCATAGAAAATGACAGAGAATCTGAGAGGGATGAAACTTTCATTTTAACAGGTTACAGTGCAAAGCCCTGTATTTAAACACACAGATTACAGAACAAACTTAGAAGATGACAAAATCCATCCTGGAGCAGCAACTCAAGGAAGACTGCCACAATATTCAGAAATCCCGCCCTGAAGTCTCTGTGTCATTGTATAATAGAAAAGCAGGTCCTGCAGCAGACTTCAAGGGCCTGAACACCTTATTACACACTGCACCAGTGCTTCATAAACACAGAACAAAAGGCATCATCCCTTATCCCCAGAAATTAAATGGCACAGACGCAAGAGATGCAAATTTACTGACAAGCAGAAACAAGCATTCACATATTCCTGTAGCAATCATCTGGATCTGCTATAGATGCCAATTAAAATAGCAAAACAGGTAACAAATCAAACATCACATGGGGAAAAGGGTAAGCATGACAGTCTAAACCCTGCTGCATTTCTCAATCAAGGTGAGCAAGAAAAGAGAAAATGTACAGACACAAAGGTCCCTGAAACAAAGCCCAGCATCTGAGCCAGCTAAGGCTGTGTGATTCATGGCGTTACTGATCCTGGCTTCTGGGAAGGTCTGGGATCATGTGCATAGGCAGCAATAGCCAGCTGGACAAGGATTAACTCTGACAGAAACAGCAGCACGTTTCACAGACGGAAATGATGAATGCTGAGAGGAGGTCTGTGGACTAAATGCATTTATATTAACCTGCACTCCACTGTTTTTTATTTCTGCCCCTCCAACCCCTCCTTGCCAAGGTTCCCCTGTGTTGTTCTCCATGGGAAGGTGCAGGAGCTAGCTCTGATCCTGACTAAACAGCATCTTAGCAAAACTACAATGGGAATCTTCAATGTCAGCGCTCAGCCACTGGCTCCAGTCCTGGCCCTGGCAATAAGTCAGAGCAATCTAGGTTTGTTCTAACCTGTGACATCCCATTAGGACCACCAAGGGACCACTGACCAGCAGAGATCTGACGTCTGTATGAGACACTTCCCCATCCCTCTCTTACTCATCATCCTAACATGCCTTGTCCTTGGAGTCCTACACTAGTAAGGTATGCTGGCAGTGCTCCAAAGGCCACCTTGATGAACATAAAGGACAAGCAGAGGGATCAGGCATGAATACATTTTGCTATTTCAGGAATCCTGCCTGAGGGGTAGAAGGCAGTAATGGCCTCTTTCACAGACAAACTCCACTGTGAAGATTTGCCTACAGCATAGGAAAAGATTGGGAAAGTTTCTATCTCTGGAACACTTAGTAGAGTTTTGATTAAACAAACTCAATTTTTGGTCAGCAGTTCTTTGCTAGCGCAACAATTCCTGTTGTGCCATGCATACCAGTGGGAGTTTGTAGCCTCTATATACAAGCTGGAGAACAGAAAAAGTACTTTTGCCACCTTATTTTACTGAAAAAGCCACCAAAAGACAAGAAGCGAGCAAAATCCTTACCTTGGAAAACAAAAATATTTGCAAATTCTTGTTTAAAATCAATACTCTCCTCTTTCACAAAGACCCAAGTTGTTACCTACTCCAGGCACACAGAATACATTCTGTGCACAGTAGGAGAAAGCTGCTGTATTGTGAATAGGGTGCCACAAAACGCCTCCCAAACACCTAGCTCTAGCCCTCATTGGTGTCAGTGAAGTCAGCAGGGCAGCACTGTGTCAGGTTTGTCTGGAATGATGTTTGAAGGTGCCTTATGCAATCTTCCCCTGTTGGTGACAGCCACTTAGGGGAGGCACAGTGCTATCCGTGCTCATTTCTTGGCTCAGACACGGGAAGTGCAAAGGCACCGTGTCCTTCTGGAGAGAGCTGAACCCTGAGATCTGAGATCTTCTAGATCTCTGCATGAGAACCCCTCATCCCTTCTCTATACATATCATTGCATGTAATTCAGTGAGAGCCCCATATGTCACAAGTTAAGGACAGCAATCAGTGATATAGATACCAGTCACTTAAATCTCACAATACCTGGGCTTCTAAGCAGACGACAGATCAGAAGATATTAGTACTGATGTCAGATTTTCCTCCTCCACTAGAATTAACGAGGCTCACTGACACCAGCCCAACGTCAAATCCAGGCCTATGCCAGAGCTGAAATATCAAGTGGGTTGGAGGCCTTTCCATAAATGTTGCATGAATGTATTTTCCTCAGTCTGAAGTACAAGAAGCATTAACCAGGCAACAATTACCCAGAGTGCCAGTGTCTGTTGTAGGCAGAGCATGAATGCCTTTCAGCAGGCAGTTGACTAGCACCTCCTCCAAGGGAGGCATCACCAAGTTCTGCAACACTTCCCTTTCCTCAGAGACATGCTGAGCTTCTTGCCAGGAGAGAAAAAAACCCTTGAGTTCTTTAACAAAAGCTCTGCAGCTTTGTTTACACCTGACATTTAATATATTACATAAAATCCATTGAGCTTCAATAAATGAAACCAGGTGATCATTGAGTTTCTTGAACATTTCCCTTTACTGTGCATACAGACTGGTACAACGCATTCTTTCCTTTTCCAAGTGTTACAAGGCAACAGCACTTAGTAACACAGATTCACCTTCAAATACTGTGAAAAGAAAACACCTTCCATTACCTGATTCCTGGTAATAGTGTAGCACCTGGCTCTTCAAAAGATCTCTCTAAAGTAAACAAAAGCAAGAAGCAAATTTAGGTATCACTGACCAGTACAATAACCCAAAGGAGCAATTAGAAAGCATTCAGGGCACTAAATGTGTATTTATGACTGTACAGCACTTAGAACAAGAGCATTACGAAGCTTGATTAGGCTGACACCTTTAGACACTGCCACTCAACAATTAATAACCATATTAACACTAAGAATCAAAACACAAGCTGACCACGTTGCTATGGAAATATAAGAATATGGCACATACACCCTCCTGAATAGCAGCCAATAACTGGGAATGGCGGAAAGGAAATGAGCCTAAAATTAATTACTAAAATAAATAGAATTTCTTTAAAAATGGAAGGAAGAAAGCCTTGCTTAGTCAGGCATCAGGAAACACAGGTGCATTAGTATTGGCACTGATCTTTACCTCCAAAAATAACATTTTCAACAGCATAGTTACAAAAACAATGGGAAGAAGAAAAATGAAGCAAACAAACAGAAGGTAGATAAATACAGTTATTAATCTAAAATCTCTTAAAAGCACAAGCTGTCCTATAAGAAACAATGCCACATCCTTTCCTGGTTTGAAAGGGAAAGCTCTACTACAACATAGCAAGATAAACAATTTAAGTGCTGAAAGACGACAAAAGTGCTATTCTTCACTGAAAATTTATACACCAGCTAACGCAGGGATACATCTAGAAGAGAAAGATCCTCTTTGGACTTCCTTTTATCACCACATTTCCATCTGGTAACTTCAAATCAGAGCACATATCCCTGTGCCTGAGTCTGCATTTCTCTTACCCCTAAGGGAAGGCAGCACCTTTCCCCAGGTCCTGAGTCATTCCAAACTCTGTGTCTGATTCCAGCTCATGGAGGCACTTGAGTTGATACTGAGAGTAGTCACAGTGCTTCTGTGGATCAGAGAAGGAGCAATTTAAACCATTTGTGGATAAACTTAACAGAAGGGCCATGAAGAGGCCCAAGAAATGACAATGCTTGTTCAGGAAAGCAATGAGAAAGAAGGGACAGAAATGCTTTTGCTTTCCTTTCCCCATAAAGTAGTCCATCTCCTGAGAGGTTTGCTTTCATCTGTTGACAGGAACTTGCATCCACAATTTCTCAAAGGAATTCCTTCCTTGAGGTTCTGCTGTGCTCCTACCTAAGAGATTTCTGCTGATTTGTGTTTGTGCTCTCCTATTCTCACAGCTTCTGGAAATTTCCTCATGTGTACTGAGAGTTATTCCCCAGCAGATGTGATTAATTTTTCACACACAAAACATTCTGGTGATTTTGAAGGCATTTATTTTTTGGGGGTCATGTGTTCTTGTGCTGATTTTCCCTCAAAAGTTGTGGCTGACAATATCATTCTGTCATCTTTGCGGTGGAAAAATCCGACATATGGGGACAAGGACATAACTTTGTTATCTAAATCCTAGGCAGTACACTGCCTTTTGAAATACTGATATATCACTGCTTGAAGATACCTCTGAGCTGGATTCCCACTTCAGCATGAGGAAGCAGGGAAGACATTTCCCTGCCTTGAAGCACACATTTTGGGCACAGATACCCCCACTCAAAGCAGTGGATTCAAAAGCTCCATTCTTCCTGGATTGCCCTGGTCAGCACCAGATGACACAGATCACATGCAGAGCAGAGGAGCAGGCCAGTCATACAGAGATTTAAAGGGTGGGGAATAGGAAAATACACACATAAACAGTATCTATACACCAACTCCCCACCTTACCCTGGGTAGAACATTGCTGCACATAGCCAAGAGCTTTGCCAGATCTCATGTGAGCAGTTTGGTTTTAAAAACAGATGCCTAATAAATTACATAAATCTCTATTTACATCCCAGTAACAATCTGTACTTTTCTTTGCCCACAGACAGTATGCAGAATTACATTAATAATAATTTAAATGCCAGAGGTTATGGAAACCTTTAGTAGAATAAAGCCTTACATAGCACAAGAGACACAGATTTATGGACAGAAAACTTTTCCACAACAGGTAGGGGGAAAAAAGGATTATTAAAAGTAACTTTTCATTTTTCGTTTAAAAACACCACCATCAATAAAATCAGTTCTTTGCTTTGATGCAAGTTCCCTTAGAGGCAGACTCCATCACTTCACGTTGGGCTTGGAGTTGTGTCTGAAGCACTAAAAGAAGATTGAAGACTGACCTGGAGTAAAATAAACAAATTGAAGTACAAAGCCTGTGGGCATCTAAATGCTGTCGGTTCCTTTGAAAAATGTTACAGTGTATTAGTAGAGTGGCAGGCAGGTCTGCTTCTCATTTCATTGCTCTGAATTGTCTAAGTATTTAAGGGTCATTGACTATGAATATTTTTCACCCAGGACCAAATAAGGAAGTACCCATGGGTGCTGATTATTGAGCACAGAACAAGATATCATTCTTTAGTTCACAGAAAAACTGAAGTACTTCCAGAAAAACTGAAGCTGAGCATCATGAACAAACTGCTGATAAATGACTGGATCTTAATCAGAAAAAGCAAAAAGCCAACAATGAAATATATGTTTTTAAAAAGAAAGGAAAAGAATGATGACTGATGCTACTGTTCTCCATATTTCAACTGATTAAGTTCTCTCTTATGAAAAAGCAACACCAGAGAAAAACAGATCTAGAAAGAAAAAATACCAGCAACCAAGACAGAACATCAGCTAAAGAGGGAAACAGGAGCGCCATGCCAGTGCTTTGAACAGCAGACTCTACTTCATAGAGACTTTGTCTGAAAAGCTGATTTACCATTTATACTTTATAGGCAGTGTTCCAATAACTGGTCTAATCACATAATTTTTTTTTTTCTATTATTTTCAGGAAGCCACACAGGTTGGAAATGTAATACAGTGTCTGATAGCTTGTGAAAGGGCTGTAAACATGAGCAGAAAGGATAGAAGGCATTTGTTTCCATCTTTTCTAAACTGAATTCCAGCCCAGGCATTGTTGGGAATTAGACAGAATACTATGAAATCGGTATTGCCTGGATGAGGCAATAACCAGAATTGACTTCTTACACTGAACGGGAACCCAGTTTGGACCTGAGACATCAAATGCTCTATCAACAAATTTTCAGTTGGGAAGCATTAAAAGGCAAAATTTTATTGCAACTCTCCAGCCCTCTGCACCTGCTTGAGATGGAGACAAACTTGTTCACTGAAACTGGAATAATTACAAAAATGTATAACAGGGGAGGAGAACAACATAAACAGCATCTGTCTTCAGAAGGGAGGCATAAAAAGCTGGGGAAGAAATAATGGGTTTTATGGAAGCAATGAGAAAACAAAGATAATTAAAACCAAAACTAAAACTGTTTACCATTATGATGCCCATGTAATAGGTTCCCTACAGGAAAATAAAGGAACTACATCTGAATATACGTGTACTGGGGATGAAAGTTCTCTCAGCACCAGAAATAAGTGACAAATCTTTTTTGTTTGGTTGGATATTTTTTTTTTTAAATTCAAATGAGCACCAAAGAGACTTGGCCTCAGCTCCTGTAATGCTGGAAACATTCTGCTGCCACTGGCCTCCAGCCACTGAAGGACATCCAGCAGAGGCAGGATCACTGTCACCTTGCTGCCACAGCAGCTTCTCTTTGCCCGTGCTCCCCAATATCCAAGTTGGTATGCTTGTTTCTGTAGTGAGGGAAATATTTGCCCTGTTCCTCTAAGACAGTAGATGCAGCAATTAATTTCACTTGTATTAATCCTTTCCTACAATGCTTATAAGCAGAAACATTGCCTGGCCCATGGAGCAGTGTCCTGGTCACCCTGCACTTCTCCAGCTGTCCCACCATCCAAGCTCCAATACTCATTACCCACCACAAAACATCCCCTCCAGTCATCTAACTGTATGTGGTGCAGACATCAAGCTGTTTTGAGAGCTAAAATGCAAATAACTACCAGTTACATCTTTCTTCCTGCTCATTAGGAATTCTCCAATCTCCCATTCTCACGTGTTTTTAGCTGCAGTTACAAAACACTTTTCAGGAATAATACCACACCATAGCCAAAGTTCTGGCAGATAGAATCCCTGGTCTTGTAGGCAGTGATGGACAGAACTGTACCTGTTTCTCCATCTCTCCAGAAACCCTTCTAGTAGGAGAGCTGCAGGCAACCTCACCCAACACACTGTGCAACACTTCCTAGTGCAAGACAGAAAGGCAGCTGAGAGCATAGGCTGCACATAAAGCTGCTGCTGTAGGGATAGCAAAGATCCCTTTTCAAGGCTAATCTAAAAACCCTTCCCTGTGCATGGAAGTCTGCCAGGGCTGTAAGAACAGGAGGTGACTGTGTGCCAAAGGCCCATTTCAGAGTACATATAACTGTGTGTGCCAGGGTGTAAAGATTGCTTCCTCTTCTTTTACACTCTGCTATTGTTAATAATGCAGCTAAATTTAAAACACTGTGCACCCAAGGTCTCTGGTGGGAAGCAAAGCCTTTGCAGATGAAACAGCTTAAGCCAAGAGCCTCCTTTCCTACAAGCCCTGTCTGAACCACCAGCTGTGTCTGCCAGAGCAAGCCTTGCCTTAATTTCATCTCCAGACAATAAGGTCAGGCTGGCAACAAGACAGTTTTCTTGGAAGAAGAATTTTTTTTAAAAAAGCAAACACAAACGCCAGCCCATTACCAGCTCCAGGTAAGCTAGGGGAGCTTTAAAACCAAGAGTTTCAGCTTTGTCTCCATGTTGCCTAGGACTTCATGGCAGGGCCCACCCCTGCTGCTTCTCCACCACCCCTTCTCTGAACTCACCGAGCACATACTGTGCAGCAGATGTGCACAGCTCGTTCCCTCCTACCTTCCAGCCACCAGAGTCCTTAAGTCAAGACTCTGCTGAAAACTCTCAGAGACTCTGTCATGCTCTTGACCTTTTCTGTTGTGCTCATTTCTATACCTGTTTGTACCACTGAAATAAAATGCCCCAAACATACTTTCTGTACAGTCTTTACCAGGCTTCATCTTTGTCCCTTTCCTTGCTCTCTCCATGATAAAACTGATGAGCAAATCCCTGGAGGTCCCACATGCCCACATCACCTTTGCCACACTGTTCTCTCACCTGAGGAAAGAAATAGATTTATCATTTATCCTTGAGAAACAAGAGTGACTATAATTTTGCTGGTACAGTTGAGAAGTACGTAATCTTATTTATTATTTGCAATAGAAGCCTGCAAGACATCAATCAAAAATTTAAGCTTTTGGGTGCTCATTAGAGCAGGCTGGTAGACGCTTTATGAAGTTTTCTTCACATTTTTGACCAAACACTTAGCAAAGAATATTAAATAACAACAGCCACCATCATCATCAACCGCACAAGCAAACAAAACCCCAAATCCAACAAACAAACACATAAGAGACTGTTTTGGATTCTTCAGACTCTTAAGGAAGCACTTCTTATGAATTCAACAAGGCAGGTCAGGTTGAGCTACATGTTCAAAACAACTTAAAGTTGATGCAAAATGCACCAAAAGCTCTTTCTGTCTGCTAAGGGCACCCATAAAATAGTTTATATGTTTGAGTCATCTCAGTTTTTCTGATGGCATCAGAGGAGACAACAAACCTACCTCCTCCAGACAAACCATTAAAGCTAGCAGATGAACACTAAATTTAAGCAGAACCCATTCTTCTCTCTTGGAAGGATTTGCCTAAGTTTCTCAATATTCTGTCTACATCTGTATGCACAGCACTGAGCATTTACCATTTTCCTGGGCTCATTTTCCTTCTCTTTAAGGAATAACTCAGGGCTGAGAGTGTCAGAGCATTATGCAGCCCTTGTCACTGTCAGTATTATTTCATACTGTTTTCTTAGCAACTCCTGCTGAGATTCATAAACTGTTTGCACATAAGGATTACTAATGAAGTTCAGTCTCATTCTTCAGCCCCCCTCCAGCCCACAGTGCAAAATATAGCTCTACTTTGGATTGAGAAACTGACTAATCATGTTAGATACCTATCATTTATCTGTGGTGAAGGCAGCAGTTTCTACAAAAGGATTCCTGCCTTTTGTCCCTTTGCTCAGCTCTGTATCAAGACAGAAGGACTGTTCTGTGGACAGAGAGATAATCAAAGCTTCTAATCACAGAATTTCAGAATGGGAAAGGTTGGAAGGGAGCATTAGTGGGGCCATCTGGTCCAACCTACCTGCTCAACCAGTGTCCCCAGGAGCAAATTGCACGGGCTTGCATCCAGGTAGTTCTTGAATGTCTCCAGGGATGGAGATGCCACAACCTCCCTAAGCAACCTGTTCCAGTGCAGGGTCATCCATACAGCAAATCAGAGCCTTCAGTCCCAAGGGAGGTATTAGCAGGTTTCAACATCCTACTCTTTAGGAAGACTTTTCACCATTAAGAGGCAAAGAATAATTGATCTAGTATTTATAGTATGAATCTGGGAGTAAACATGCACCTAAAAGTGCTGCCTTAACCTAAATTTCAAATCTTGGTACTGAGCAAATGCCCTAAATTCCAATGAATTTCTTATAATAATAAATTTCTTATAATAATAAATTCCAATAAATAAACAGATCTCTTGGAAAAACTTGGCTAACACAAATAACCTCTCACAGATCAGGTAGTTATTCCTTCCAGGCTTTATTTTATAGTTCCAAAATACTTGGTGTTAATATTCATCCTCTATTAACAATATCAAAGCATCATAAGAAAAGTCCTGCTACATTTTCACACATTTAACAATTTTCACGTTTAGGACCTTTTTTCCAAAGCCTTTGTAGATAAGAAGTGACAGAAAGTTTCAAGATAGGAAATATTTGTCTGTGCATCAAATACTTGTCTGTGCAGCCTCTATGAAGAGCACATCTAGAGCAGAGAGAAGAAAAAAAGTCTTGCAGAAAAGCAAGCCTCTAATAAATTGGTTGCATGTCAGAATCTGTCAGCGGTGTGACTCATTCTGTGCTCGTTTCTACTGTAACAAATTATTGCTTTTCCAGGTTTGAATTTTCTCACTCGCTGTTTTGCTACAGCACTGCATGAAACAACCCAGCACTAATCACCCCACTGCCGGAGTGCCACATGCAGTTCACCATTAGCAACATAATTCTGGCAAAGGATGGATAAGGGTGGCAGTGCAATGCATGAATAAAGCAATATTAAACAAATAAACAATGTGCAGCAGCAGGTGGACTCAAAACAAACGGCAGGCCATAGTTACAGTAAGCCATTTTACACTGAGGCATCGGGCTTGAGCCCTGCCTCAGTTTGTCAATGTTACTGCCATCAAGCAGCTGCTTATTTTCCTATTTCTAAACATGACAGTGGCCACAGTTGTTCTGAGAGGGCAGATCCAGATTTTCAAGGAAACAGAGCACACCTACCAGCACATAAGGGCAGAGAAGAAAGCAGAGTCTCACTGTCTCCCTGCTCTCCCTTTTCTCTCAATAGACCTTCTCTTCAGCATTTCTGTCATGCTTGCTCAGCTTCACTACCATCCTCTCTGCACGTCTCTTCTGTTCTAGCCTTTGCATGGTTGGTGGAAAACCTAAAAACCATTCCCTAGAAGCTCCAGCAGAATACTGTGAAATATCAGTGCATGCTGGACTTTCCCCAAACACCCAAGATTGCCTTGAGCTCCAGCATGGGTAGGAAGAGAAACTGGGAGTACACAAGCAGACATAAAAAATAAAGGAGGCTTCTAGTGCAAAAAGGACAGACTGGAAGACATCCCTTGCTGGGCATTTCTATACTGTTTCCAGAGATTGGAAGAAAAAGAACTGGCTTCACTCCCACACCTTTCTTGGGGACTTGCCACTAGGTTTTTAAGTTGCTGAAAGAATAAACTAAAAACTCATTTAAAAATTGCATATCAAAAGTATTCCCCACCTCAAAGCACATACCTTCTGTCTCCTGTAAAATGACTGTTGAGGTAGTCCAAGGTGAATGTGACAGGGAAGAGGCTTCCTGAAAGTCACAGTTGATGCAAGAAATATGAATTCACTAAGATGATATATATCTGCTACAAAGTTAAATGATTGGTTTTAGAAAGGCTGAAACAGAACTTACCTCTTGTCTTCCATTCTAGTAGATGCTTCCCTCTGTGTTACAGACTACAAGTAACAAAGAATGATGACTTCTAGTCAATAGTAATTGAAAAATCATGAGCCATCCCCACAGTGTGAGTGCCCAAAAGTACCAGGCAGGCTGCAAAGACAAGCACCTGCTCCCAAATAAAAGGAAAAACCAAGAAAATTTTCCTAATCATGTTCATCGCACTGACTTCTGTCCTGACATCTCTAAAGCTAAACACCTGTGAGGTCAGATTTTTAGAAGTGTTTAGAAAAAGCTACTATTTAAATACAGAGGTGAAGCATTTTAGGTGTTAGCACAGGAATCCTGACTCTTGGAAAAATGCTCAGACAAAAAGTTGTATCTATCTGTAACCCTGATACTCGTATTTCTGTGTGTCCACCAGCACATGACCTAAAGGCTTGACCTGGAAACTCCCTAGGCTTCATCAGCCTGTTCAGCTGCACAAGACACTTCAGGCTGCATCTGCACATGTGCCAAAAGAAGGAGAAAATGGTAGAGCAGGATCAGCAGTCAGGCAGAGATGAGCAGGCACTGTGATTCAGATGCACTCATGGCCTTGCCTCACTTGGAATTAATTTTACACCATTTTGTCACTAGAGTAGCTGGAATATAAACAGCATACTATTATCTGGTGAATCAATTGTTTAAAGGTCTCAGCTCTAAACAGACTAAATGCTCCTCAGCTTCTTGTCTGACAGCCTGAATGGCAAATTTTCTTTTCAAAAAGAAAAGAAAAAAACAGGCATGTTGGTGCTACAAATCAGGTTAGAGGGTTTTGGTGGTTTTTTTAAGCACTTATTAATAGGCATCCATTTGAAAACAGAACACAAGCAATGACACACAAATAACATTCTTGGTAAGGTTTTTAAAGTGTATTCAGACATGGCCCAGAAAAGTGATGAGGGTTTTCGAGACATCCCAACAGCAAGGTTAGACTCAGCATTTGGCCAGTCATTCATCTAAAATAATAGCAGTGATAAATCTAAAGAACACCAGAATTTGCTGGGAGAGGGAGGTAAAGGAAAGAAGATCTTGTGGTGGCATCCTAACACAGTGAGGAGCATGCAGAGTGCTGGCCTATCTCAATACCTCGTGTTTTGCTGCCAACATTACTCTTCAGTTTTCCCTCCCTTTCATCAGAAAATTCAAGAACATTGCATCAGAAGGTCAGAATGCAATCCCCAGCAGGTCAGCCTACAAGCCATTTACATTCTTTGTCAGGTTTGTTTCTCCAGCCTGGTATTTTAGAGCCCCTGGGCCCAATCCTGTCTAGGGTGTGACAGTGCTCTCCTAACACCAGCAACAAATAACAACTGAAGCCCCTGGGATTTCTGAAGCTACTGAGAGGTGAAACAGGCTGCAAACCTGTCCAGAGTATTTACAATCTCATAAAACCCACAAAAATGACACCAGCAAGCTAGCTGATAAACTGTACATGACAGTCACAAACACTGATCTTCCTACAACCAGCATCATTAAAAATGGCACTGGAAATAAAACACTGTGAAACTGGGTGAAAGCCAACAGGAAAGTGATAGGCCCCTCTGTGGTTCAGCAAGCTTTTCTCAAGTGATAGGTGAAGCCTTGCATACCCACAAAAATTGTAGCAAGTTACTTTTAAAGGTAAATCTGATAAGCATCAGCAAAGAGAGAGGCAGAAATCTGAAGCCCAAAAGCAGAAATTTGAAGCAGGAGGAGGAAATTACTTATTTGAAGATTTCTGAGTAGCAAAGTACTGTGCAAAGTGGGATCCAAAAGCAACAGCAAGGTGACTCCGCTTCTGGAAAAGGAAATCAGATTGACAAGCGTGGAAATAGAATACTTGGATTTCAATGAGCAGATTAATTAAATCTGGCCTCTGAGGTCTGGCTGACTTTTAATTGTCCCTATAGTTGAACATGGATTTTGCCCCTCTGGTGCATGTTCTCATCTGGTTCTCACCTGGACCATTTATTCCAAGGTTCCCTCTTGGCTCTGCAGACCTAATCTCGCTACATTGTGACACGTAACTAAAATCGCTGACACAGAAAAATGTCTATGGAGAAGCCATTGCAGTGCTGGTTTCCATCCTCTATCTCTGTGGCTCTATTTCCCTTCAGACAGTCAAGACTCCTACTTACTGTCTAATAATGTACCCAGAAAAATGAATATGCTTATAACCATCTAGTTTTGAAATAATATAAATGGGAAAGAAAACCAAAAGTAGAGCAGACTTCCTTTTTAAAAATCGGCACACGTCCATTGTACTAACCCTGCATTGTCTGTACATTATGTCTCCAAAGAGATTCCACTGGGAATCAGGGATGTGCAAGGTTGTGACCTGATAGTCAACACATCCTGGACTCTGTAATTGAACACTATCAGATCAGCAGAAAGACAAGGATAAAAGTTAACGGGGAAAACAGACTTTGGCAAGAGTGTTCTGGAAATAGTGTGTGAGTGAAATTCTTCCTGAACCCTGAAGGGAAAGAAAAGTCTAGGAAGGATGCACTCCAACTCCTGACCCTCGGGCACAGTACCAGAGTTCAGACTGGGCTCTTGCTGCCCCAGTCAACAAGTTCAGAGCTGATGAGAAAAAAGTCACAGCTGTCCTCTAGCCGAGGTGTCATTGGAGTACAAACCCCAGTCCTGGGGTCAGCACATGGCTGTGGCATGATCCCAAGCTGGGGAAGATGGAAAACCAATTATCTTCAGGTACCTTGGCTGCAAACTGATGTTGTGCAAATCAATGATATCCAGGTGAACATTCATGTTCCAGTTTATTTAATGAAAAAACTAGAGAATTCTTTACATTTCACATCTAACTGAGCCCATTCCTTGCTTTCAATTTAAATTAAGAAGTTGGAGGAAAAGACTTGCTGTTGCTCTTTTC
Source organism: Cyanoderma ruficeps (assembly GCA_008694505.1). Lineage (NCBI taxonomy): Eukaryota > Metazoa > Chordata > Aves > Passeriformes > Timaliidae > Cyanoderma > Cyanoderma ruficeps. Next base: position 2,931,319 of record VZDJ01000084.1, on the reverse strand, counting down.
CACCACAGAATGATAAGTGAGATAGTAATAAAAAAAAACCCAAAAACATTTTGGTAATGTTTCCTTTTAAAAAACATCAGCTATCTATAAATAGTATGGCTTGGTCATTTTAAAAGAATATCTGTATGACAACAGGGAAACCTGCAAACTCATTCTTTTACACTTTCCAGTTCAGTTGTCTTGATCTTGTCCTGTGTTTCTTAAAGTCATGAGAGCCATTTAGCCCTGGTAAAAGACACAAAAAGTGTGACAGGAGAAGACAGAGGAAAAGAAACATCAAACTATGGCAACTAGCTACAAATTTATTTCCAGTTCCTTATCTTCTTCTGCTGTATTATGTCCACATTATTAAATGAAGCTAGAATAGCTTCAGAAATAGCAGTTATAACACCTCTCAGATCTGCATGCACTTTGCAAGAACAGCTATTTCTGGTTTACAGTCGGGGTCATAAGTTCAGTTGGGGTGATTTCCCTACCACAACAGCAAAAGCAACTAGCAGAATCTGAATTAAAGTCTGCCTCTGTATCTTGCATCACCGAAGGATGCCCTTGTTTTCCCAGTGTTGTGGGATCTGTGTTTGCCCATTGATTTAGGTTTCTGATTGCAACCCTTCATGCCCAAGACAGACAGAAAAAGCTGAAGGCACAGCCCTATATTGGCTGCACTGCTTCTGCAGGTACTAAAGAAACAGCAAAGCATTACTTCCCACTTACCTCCAGAAAGCATCTGTGTTTTGCAACATTGCAGTGACACACTCTCCTTCCTTTCCTTCCCTTTTCAGTTTCTGAGATAAAGTAAATCCCATTTGAAAGCCAGCATCTTCTCTGGAATTTACATCCCTGTCAGCCAGGTTGAGGTGGAGCTGGTTCAGGCACTAAGCTGGAGATGGAGCTGGTAACACACCAATACACAATTTGAAACAATGCAAAAGTCTTTGACGTTGGGTAAACCCAAACATTTTACGTGCCAGTACCTGTGCTTTGTCTAATGAGAAGTGTGACAGGAACTTAGGCAACAATTTACAAAGGGTTGAAGTAGCCCACAGGACTGAGAGCTGAACTCTGCTACAGCACCACTCATATAATTTTCCTGAAGATTTCAAAAGGGCCTCTAGAGGCAACAGACTTGACTCTGTTCTCTTGACCTCCAGTTTAACACTATTATCCTTTTACTTCACTTAAGTTTCAGTAATATTTGAGGTCCTGTCAAACAAGGATCAATGAACAATCACAGAAGAGGGAGGCAATGACCTTTCCCTCCAGCAACCTTGTGACATGTAAGACAAGAAAAAGCGATTAAAGAGATAAAACAGATGGGCAATTTATCAACATTTATCAACCGCGGTTTCTCCCCAAAAGCTCTCCTCTCTTCACCAGTTCTTGCCTTTCAGATCCTGAGGGAGTGAGCACTTGTGCTCTCACTTCTAGACTGACTTGCATTAGTCATTGCATAGTCAGCTAACATCCTCTCAGAGCTGCCTTGCCATCAAGCTGCTCCAAAGCAGAGCTGTTCTGCTAACACTCATCTATTCAGCTGCATAGTCAAGCTCAGGATAATTCCCTTTATTTAAGCAGCATAGCTTATCTCCTTATGAGAGAGAGGCAGACTACCTTGATTTAACATGATTGTTTGAATGATGGTCTACCCTTGATAGGAAGAGCTTGTTGGCAGTCACACAGGAGCCAATGTCCCACTGGTACTTGGGTTCACAAAACCCATGCTGTTCTTAGGAGCAGAAGCTTTGCCAAAAATTCCAGTGTGTCACTAGGAAATGCCAGGGTTTCTGGGTAGGGTGCTTTTATTATCATGCTCAGTTAAGTGGAACTGGCACTGTGACAAGCACTTCAGAAAGAGCACTAAGCACAATGTGGGGGGGAAAAAATGTGAATCTCAACTGATGGAGCTGTATCACCAAGGACACCTAGTCCAGAGGTGTAGTAGCAACAGTGCATCTTTACTACTCAGTGTATTTCACTGTAAAGGAGCAAATAACGTCAGTAGTGCTGCACTGTAGATAAGCCACATATGGATTTATAAAATTATGTGGTTATACCTGCAAAACTCTGCTAATGCAGGTTTGGGCTGTTGGTTGTGAGGCTTGAATTTGGCAGCTTTCAAGCATGTTACCTAGTATTTATATTAAAAGCCTTAAAAATGGATTCCTTGAATCTGGGATAATCCCCCACCCTTGAAGACAATTATTAAAATAGTATCACTCACAGTATCTAATGATAGTGCCTACACATACTGAACGACAATTAACAGCAAGACAAGACTCATCTGTCTGAAATGCAGAGTACAGGAGAGCTGTCACTCTAGTGCACAGCAACTGCCTTTGCACAGACTGTAACAGACAGGAATCATCATTGTATTTGAATTTGTTGAGCTTTTATAAAACTGAGAATGAAAATGGAAGGCTTTCAAAAGTCCATTTATTTCAGACCTTGGAACATCCAGTTATTCAAATAAAATCACTCTCTTGCTGCAAATTTGGGCCAGAAAGGAACTTGATTTTGGAAGGAGGGAGCTGAATAAATAGAAGGAATTTTGTTTCAAGGGTTTTGTCACAGATGCCATCACCTTCCTCTGCCAAGTAAAGTTGACACTTACTTAGTGGACTGAGATCAGACTTCATTTCTTTTTGGCCTTATTATACATTGCTTGTAAATCACTGTTCTTTATATTCTCCCCATTAACATGTTTTCCTATTTTACTCAACAGCACTGTTATGTCTTCTTATGTTAAGGCTTCTCCTTGTGAGATTTTTCTGGTTTTGGGAAGTAGGCAATGCAGCCATTTCAACAGGATGCTGAATATCTTAACAACTGCTAACATTAGATGAACATCTGTGTTATTTTTGCAAGGATTCATGGAATTTTACAACTGAAATTCACATGAATAAAATGCCCAGCCAAACAACAGAGGATACAATCCTGAGGGCATTGTGCTGTTTCCTCTTCTGTCCAGGAGACTGATAAAATCAGATTTCACACTTCGTTTTTTATTTATTAATCTAGTTCACTCCTCAGTCAACTCCTTTTGTTTTACAGGTACAGAGGATTTCAGAAAAACAGAACAGGAAATCCAGCATTAAAAGCTATGTCTCTTCAAACAGTACAGGAATTCTGGCTCATGGAGAGTGAAGCATCCCAGTTCTGAATTTACCTGGTTCCTCGAGGTGCCTGCCAGTCCCTGGAAGCGTTGTAAAACCATGGACTATTTTCTATCATTAGCCTCTGACACCAGAAGCAGTGCCTGGGGGAGGGAGGCAGGATGAATGCCAGCCAGTTCTCAGCAAGGCCCTCATGCCTGGTTTTTTTTTCTCCAGCCTCCTCTGCCGTCCTTGAACAGCCCCTGAGAGCCTTCCCCTGTCAGAGCCTTTGGGCACTGCCTCTGCCTTGCCATGTCTTTGGTCACAGCAGGGACAGAGCACAGCAAGAAGGAGACACTGTCCTCTTTGCAGAGGGAGGATCAGAGACTAAAAACCCCAGCTCTCCAGGCATGCTTACAGCCTCATCACAGAGTACTAGACACAATGGCTGGAGTAAAATCTTGCAGTAAAATGGACACTCGGCAATGGGTACAGGGTAAGATAAGAGCCTCTGAAAATTTACCAGATTAACAGAGATAAAGAAACCAGTGCAACAGCTGTGAGTAGAAAGGAAAAGTTGAGGTATCCCAGTAGTCGCTTTAGTGGACTGAGATCAGACTTCATTTCTACAGACTTCTTCAGTAGTCGCTTTTTCATAGAACATTATTCTAGTTAAAACTCACATAATCACTGGAAGTACATGGGTGCTTTGACTTCCTGTTAAGAGCTCTCCCATGCTGCAGCTGAAAAATGTACACTTGAAATCTCAGACATTCACCTTCTCTGCAGAAATGTACCCTATAGGTGTATCAGTTGCTGGTAGACTCTGACCTATGCAGAGATGTGAATATTAGCGGAAAATTATGAAATCCCATTTTAATGCATCCACTGGAGGAAGCATTTGTGAAAGCATTTATTCCAACATGGGAAAAATCTCATCTGACCTAGTTTCCTATTCTGTTTGTTACCTCCTGGCTGTCTCATCTGAGGTTCCACCTGCTGTTTCTCCATCTGCCAGTCTTTTTTATATCAGAGGAACCTTCTGAGTTACACGTTAAATGTCAGGCGGGCTGGAGAAAAGTTGTTTATGTCTGCAGTTAAACAGATGATATTTCCATTAAAAGTGCATCATGGAGACACTAAAGGCTAAGATATCATTTGCACTTGTAACTCAAGGCAGGCCTGCTTGTGTGAAAATTCATGTTATTTTTTCAGACCTTCGTACATCCAAGCACAATGACCAAACCCCGTTAAGTTCATTGTTGGTGTTTTTTCTAGTAATATTTAAGGCCTCAAGCTAGGGGACAAAATGTTACCAGGTCTTCTAGTTCAAGTCACTGAAAACCAAAACCACTCTCAGGGAACCATCTGTTTTCTCTCACCTCCTAAGCTATTTCAGAGCAGAACACAAAGAGTTAGTTTGGATTAATCCGTGAATAAACATCAATAACCTTAAAGAGTAATTAACTCTAAGGTTGCAATACTTAAGGGCAACTACCTCATTCAAACCCAGCATCTGAGGTATATTCTGCCAGCATATAAAACCACAGCTATGCTAAAAAAGCCAGGTAAGGACTAAGATATGGGATTACTAAAACATCTATCTTTGCTTTTCTGCTACTTCTGCTATTCACAGATATTTTGCAAAAAACTTCCTTTACTTTCAGCAAGTTAGAGATCAGGGAGCATCACCTCCATCACATATCATCTGCCTGAAAAAAAAGTATTGTACAGCCAGAACCTCAGGGAACTCTAGAATCAAGGGTTTCAGCAGTTATTTTCTCCCAAAAAAGTATACAGAAAAGAACTGGAAACTCATTATGTCAGTGCAGACTGCCACACATAATTTGTATGAGAAGATGAAAGGTATACTGGAGCTATAGCTGCCCTAACACACCCATGTGAAGCCAGTAGGAATCTTCTCAGTGATTTCAGTGAACTTTGGATCAAATCTTAGAAGCAATTAAGTAGTCCTATTTTACATATTAAGATTTTATGAATATGTGTTATGCAGACATTCTTTACCTGTCTTTCACTGTGCTCCTGAAATAATTTCAGCCATTAAATGGACAGCTGTGGATCTTCCAGTCTCCCAGTTCTTGGAGGCAGAGATCTCAACTCTAAGTTTGCTGCAGCTGTTTGACCCACTGTCCATGTTTGATTCTTCCACATGAGAATCCCTAGGCCTAGACTGTCCATGCTATGAAAGCCAGGATGAATAAAATCTGTACTTCCTGTAGAGATGCACACGTTACTTTTCTCTGAGTTTATGACATTGCAGTTTGCCTTAATTTGCCTGCAACTGTCTTGAGGGAATGAAGAAAAGTCTTGGTGGGGAGAGGAAACACTTGCAATTCATTATATGAAAGTCATATAACACAAGTATTAACACTATGACTTTACAGTAATAAAAACATTATTACAATCTGTTTAATTAGGAACCATTACAAGACCAATTAAAGTTGTCAAAATAGAACAAAAAAGCAACATGTGTTTTTCCCCTGGAGGAGTAGGATATGGTGAGGCTCATTATTAACTCTTAATTAGACAACGGAAGATTGCTTTTGCTTTGAGTTAAAATCCAAGCTCTTAGAAAAAAAGAGCTCTGAGTTACAGTCCTCTCTGGCAGACATTGTTTAAAAAAACTTTGGCACACCAGCAGAAGCATTTTTTAATACACAGAGTAGACACTCCAAAAAACCCTGAATTCAACAGTGTCTGTTTAGTTCAGCTTTAGCACCCAACACAGTTCTGACATTTGCAACATGCATGCCAGCACCCATCCCACTGCAAAGAATAAGACACAAAGGCACTTGGTTTACCTGGAAAGGATGGTCAGGCAGCCCTTAAAGGAATCTAATTAAAAAGCAGCTTGTTACCAGAGCAGGGCATCACACTGTGCTGCCATAGTAACCAGGGTCCCATGGACTCTTGGGGGCATCTGAGGCCATGTTTGCAAGAGGCACACAAGAACCAAACTGATCACCTTTGGTACATTTTAGATTACCTAAAAACTCTGAATGATTTGCTGATATTACTAATGAAAGAAACTAATTAACTCTTACATGTTCAGGTAATAGACCAGTCTCAGGAACAAACTTATTCTTATTACTGTTCTTTATGATATAACACTCCCCACAGCTTATTTAAGAAGCGCATGACTTATTTGCAACATGTGAACAACCAGTTTAAATTGATTCCTTAGTAAAGAAACAATAGAGAAACCAAGACCTGTAGGCTGTGGAATTAAAGGTGAAAACCAGAAATACATATCCTATTTAGACTGCTACTTCCAGTGCTATTTTCTGAAGTACCCAGCACAAGACTCATCTCAATTGTTGCTTTTGGAGAATGATTCCCTGCTGCCATACTGGGGAAAAAGAAAAAATCACACTATACCACTGTGCTTTTCTTCCCAAATCCTTCTCCTGGAACAGAAAGATCCTCAAACAACATAAAGATACATATAAAAGCAGTATCTTACCATTGTGATATATCAGTATCTTACCAGCTTGATATAATTTTCCAGGAATGCAATCAATATATTTGTCACTGAGTCAGTCATTTCTCACAGTAAAGTCCAGGTCAAGAAACTCTTTTGACACATCACCTGTGAAGGAGACTGCAAACTGTTGGTGGGTTGCTACAGATTACCATGAAAAAACTTCTGAAAAAAAGCACAGGACTTGAGATTCCATTAAGAAATTAAACTATTGATGAAACCACCTGAAAGTTGTTTGAAATGATCATGGGGATTTTTCATTGTTTTGAAGGAAATAAAAAAAAAAAAGCTCAATAGCAATTCTTCTGAAATAAATCAAAGTCCTGAGAAATATGGGAGTGGGGAAATTGGAGCCCTGGTGTTCTAAGCATCACAAAACCAGCGTGTTCATGTGACTTTGGCTCACAGTAGTCCATCATCAGCTCCCACTGTCCACAGATGGAATGAGCACACAGTTGGAAAGATCTATTTCATGTGGGGCATGATAGTACCAGGAAGGCTGCAGCAAGCCAGAAAGGAGCTCAGTTCAAGAACAAGTTGGCGAGTTCATCCGCCATGGGTGTGTCTCTTTCTGAGCATACCAATAACATGTGTTACATGGCCATGCTTAAGTTTCCACACTTTCAAAATCAGACAATGGTATTTACCTGTTACCCAGAACACTGAAAAGGATAGCTGTGAGTCAGGTTCACAATCCTACTCAAGACTCAAGAACCTTAAACAGAAAACTACTTCAGGGTAGAGGTAATACTTCATCCAAAATAACAAAAAATAAGATGCAATAGATTTAAAACCATCTTACATTTAAATCTTTACGACTATGTGGAAAAATATCCAGGTAGCACGTGTCTAAAAACAGACAGTAGTCTGTACTTCTGCAAAATGGGACTTTATACAAGACAAATACATTGCAACTAAGCCATCACTGTATACCCCAGCAGTTTAACAACCTCGGAACAGTAATTCTTTGAAGGGCCTCATGATTTCCTGATAATCTGCTGCAGCCCATTATTAATGGCTTCATTCACTTTCAGGTTGTCCTTACAACAGCAAGTTTATTAGCCCTACAAACAAATCTATCTGTCACCAAAGCTGCACCCAGCTGTGGTAGCAGCCCTGATTTTCTCATTCTTCACCATGGTTTTTGTACAGACTGGGCTTACATTTTCTGATTTTGTTCCTCCAGTTCCTTCAAAAGAAGCAACACAGCTTGAATGTTTCAACAGGGGCTCTTGGAAGGGAAAGGTGGTGTTAGAAATCATCACTAATTTAGAAATTAATTTTAATGGGTTACATTTTATTTGCTTCAGTTGAACACCATTATTTACAGACACAAGTTAATAAAACACATCACAAAACAAAATCTCAACAGCTAATATTTATAGGTGCATAGTTCATGCTCAATTACTTTTTTATATGTATAATACATACACATATATATATAAAGCTCTCACAATAAGTCATCTCTGCACAGAAAGAATAGTCATAGGAAACAAATAAAAACTGTATCATAAACAATATCAAATTACTGACAGGCTATCGACAAAACATATACAGAATTAGAAATAAGCAGTAGACACTTAGGTGTTTTTACTTAATATTTTCGTTTTTAACTTTTAAACTTGAAGCCACAATATCCACAGCACAATAATGACCCTGCCAACCAGCTTTCATTTCAGCAGGAGGGAAATGCTGAAACAAGGTGGATGCAGTCACAGACACTCCAATCATTGCTGATGGAAGACTTCAAAATACACCGTAAAAACTGTAAAAAAATTTAACAACTGGGCACATTGGAACTCAGCACTTGTACAGGATGGGATGTCTTTAGTAGTTAGTGGATTTCAGGTGGTAGAAAGGAAGGAAAGGACTCTCATGCTTCAGGTTCATAGTCTTGATACTCTTCCTATTGAAGGAGAGCAGAAATCAACACTACTGGAATTTCAGATAAAGACATTCTATTTTCTCTATTTATTCTATTCCCAATGGATTCAATGCCCAAATATTATGGATTCTCACATGACCAGGATATGAAATGTATTTGGATTCTGTCATATTTTCCAGATACTGTACCTTACAAGTCATGGTGCTTGGAGGAGAATTAGACTTTTACAGTGATTAACACATCATTCAGCTGATGCTGCCAGGAACTCCTGAGGCAACCCATGACAATTCATTTGGAGAGGAAGGAGAACTACCTCTGGGCTGAACAGCACACCAGGTGCTGCAGATCCTCATATGAGGCAGTAAATCATTTAAAGGAGTGTTTAACTATGGCCACATGAGCAGCATCTATAATTCCAGTGATATTCAAGATGTTATGCTCAAGCCTTTAAGTCTTACACTGGACCATGGCCTAAATCTTTTATACCTCTCATTTTCAGTCTTATTATCTCACTACCATAAAACTGCTAGTCCAACTACTGGTGCATCATGCCAGGCATCGTAGTAATATTTTACATAGCTCATTCATAAAACCCAACAAAATAATTTACCCCCATAATTACATTAAATTAAGATCATGCTTGACAAACCACGATGCATTGGTGAGTGGCCAAGCTATTAACACAATCTACGAAGATGCAGTTTGTCCTGCATTCCCTATTAAACATACAAAAAAGGATTCCTCAAAACCCAGGCACGAGTACTTTGAAACACTTAAAATATTTTCCCATTTAACTTCCTCACTATCAAAAGAGCAAATTATTTTCTGATTCCCAGCACTATACCTCTGGCAGATCTTGGCCAAAGAGAACATGCTTCTGCTGTGCCCTTGCAGCTCCCAGCATCAGCCTGGGCCAGGCTCACGTAACCAAGCATGCAGCCTCCTCCTGTGCCCTTCTCTTACGTGCATTCACAGCAAATATCACATCAGATTTACCTCTGGAGGCATTTCATAAGCCTCGTTCTCAGGATCCACAGGAACACCTGTATTATTCACCATTCCCTCCTGCAGGAAGCCTTCTTCATTCTACATTTAGAACAGGGAAAGAAAAGTGACAGTGACTGCTTGCCTCATGATTTCCACCAAAGTGTGAGTTTTCTCCCCAGCAGTGGTTGACTTCTTGGCCGGTCCTTTGGCTGTGGGATGTTGCCAGGGGTCATGGAGAGGGAGTGGACATTAGTTGCAGAGATCTCCACGTTTCACAGGGGTATCCATGGGAATGACAACTATCATCTTTTTGAATAGCTGAGACCCCATTTTCCTCTTGCTATGGGCAGGCCAAGAAGTCAATCTCAATAAAAGAACAGTCCCACCACCAAGCTGCTGAATACCTTTGGAAAATATTTTAATCCCACAGAAATGCTTTGGTCCAGTCACAAAGCAAACCAAAGTAAGGGGTTTCTATGCCTTAAGAAACCAATCTGGGAAACAAAGTCCCATACAGTTTAAGTATCACATGAAGTTACCACATTAATTCACATTTAATTGCTTTGGGGAACACAGTGACAGGTATGCATAAGTACCTGTAAAAACAGGCCAATATCAAGATACAAACAAAACAGTAATTTTTTTTTAAATGCTATAGACACATTCACCCTCTCATAAACCATTGTTTAAAGTTTTATTCTTTTCACAATACATTGCAATAAAGGGGAAACATGCTGATTTTTTTCTTCTATTTTAGAACTGTACTGTAAAATGCTTTTTTCCTTTAACGGGTCATACAGGCTTTCTTATGTCAACCAGCTTTACAGGCTTTCTTATGTCAACCAGCATGTTACTCTATGCACTACTGGTATATGATATATGGTATGATACCTTTTACCCAGCTTCTTGCTTTTTTTATTTTGTTATAGGAGCACTTCTATTTTATACAGCAATGTTAGTAAGAGACTCTTGTAATTAACAGGATGGCAATGCTGCGAGGAATAACATGTTGAATAAGATTATTAAATGAAGATTATTATTCCCCCAGAACTACAGATACCCTGTACTATATGAAACAAACACAAAGGGAAAAAACCCACAACATTTCAATTGGGCCAATCCTCTTTGGAGTAGTTACTGCAAAAGTTCAGAGAAGAAACATGTCCTCTGCCAGAGCAGAGGCTGCTGGAAATCATCCTGAACTGTAAGAAAAATGATATAAAAACAGGCAGAGTGTCTCAATGGATCTGTTGTGACCATGCTGATTTATAACAGGTGTCGATCTAGGCAGAAACGCACTAAAAACCAATTACAGATACTCAGGAAGACATTCATTTAAAAAACCCACCTGCAGGCTGCTAGAGTAGTAGACAAATACAAAATTGAGTAAATCATAAACCAGACTAATGAGATAATTCTTCAAAATCTACAAATCGTAAGATAGTGGTGCTAAATTAGATTTAGGATACAGACCAAATGAGGATAAGAGAAGCTAAACCTGAAATTCACCTCTGAAAGCTTAACACAGAATATAAAATGCAAAAGAGGTAGCACTAAACCCTCTTTACCTTCCCACTGTATTTATTGTGCTTCTCCATTTGCAACATATTGGCTTCCTCTGTGCTTTAACCAGGTGACCGTAGTCGTAACACTCTGTTCTGCACCACCCCAAGCACAAACTATGACTTCATCTACTGGATACCAACCCTGTTCTTACTTGGATCAGTCACCTTCCTGATACATATGTAGGTACACATATTCTTCACCCTCATCATCCAAGTTAACAATGTGTAGAATTTACATATATAATATAGATTCTTCTCTTCAGTTTTCTTCAGCTCTTATTTCAGACATGAGAAGGCCCAGTATGAAGAGATATTTGGTCCTATTACTTCTCACTGGGGCCAAATATGCTTTTTCCTTTGGAGGTAAGCAGTACAGTCTATGTGGAATCTGTTCTGCCAAGTTCCTTCCATGCATGTGCCTGCTCTGAGTCAACACCCTGAGCTGCTCTATGGCACAGACAACATGGACAAATGCCACAAAGCCAAAGGACGCTGATGAATAAAGTTGCAGGTACCTTTATTTAGGTATCTAACAGGCACCTGTGTCTTCCAGAACTGCCAAAAATTTGGGGTGTTCAACATGAAAGGTAATTTTTCAGGCTTGAAATTATGAGAAAAACTAGGCCCAATTACATTTCTGCCTCATCTTATTAAAACGCTTGAGCTCCTCTGATGACTTAATTTCAATATTTACTTAACTTAGCCTTTAAACCATTTTTAATAGCATTTGTTCCTGTTTACTTTTATGAAAAATAGCATCAATCCCTACTAGCTTTGACTGAAATAGTGAAATAGAGTGTGTGATGCAAATTATACAGCTATTACTGTGCCCTTGATCTAACAGACCAGCTCCAAGGACCTAAAGCTCCTGTTGCATGCTCTCATGCTTAATCCAAAATATAATTCAATTTCTGCTTCCCCCAGTTATTAAGGAACAGCTTCAGCCAACAATCAGTTCATCAAGTAAAACTGTGCTCAAAATCAGGCTTGAGGGTATACAATAAGGCATGCATACAGCTTAATGTTATCTGTAGCAGGAAAACAGATGGCAAGTAAAATTGCCAGGACCATTATTAACAACAAGGAAAAACACTTCCCAGCTGAATTACAAATAAGGGCTTCAAAGTTTGTAGCCTGTTTTTTTCTGTTAGGAACCTCTGCAATGGATCTGGACTGTCCATCAGGATTACTGAGACACAAGGCCTAAAAGACCGAATTTATCTTTCTAAGTCCCTTCAGCAAGTTCAGCATGGAGATTTCTCTACAGCTTCAAACAAAACAATCATCAACCCTAGAAAAATACAACATCAACCACAACAGCACTACTTTTTTGAAGGAAGTAAATCATAAGCCACAACAAACCTCCAAGGGAACTCCTTGCCTTGGGAAGGTTTATTGCCCTTGCCCAGCTGCAAACAGCAACACAAACACCACCTCTCATGTTGATGTTGCTGCAGTTCAGATGAGGATGACATCACTCAAGGTCATCTGTCACATGAAAATGCACAGCAAAGGTGACCACCTCTTTTTAAATGGTGGCATGCTCTGCTTCTGATGTATAGTCACCGAAAGTAAGGGTATCACAAAGGTAAACCACCACCCCCAGTAACACAGAGTCATCTAAAGTACACCTTAAATCATAATTTACCTCCTTTAAAACAAAAATGCAATCTTACATTGTCATGATCAGTAATTCCATACCCTAATTCAGTTATGGAAGAGGAAAACCACCCAAAAGACCAATTCTTGTCTTAGTATGAAAGACACATTTTTCTCTAGAAGCTGCAACCTCTCTCAACCACACTGAAGGGCATTTCCAGAGGGAAAGATTTTTTTATATTAGATCATCTGAAAAGCTCAACTAAAGCTTCTCAGAGATGAAGTCAGTTTTTAACTGGAGAGCATGAACTCTTGCTGGAAAAACACTTTTAAAAGGTTAAATTACAGCTCACCCAATGAACAAGGCATTAGAAGAATAGTGAGGTGAGGACTTCTGCTTGTCCCCAAAGGATTCCCTTAAGGAAAAATGAATACCCACCTACATATCGGTTTGAAGCATGGTCACTCTGGCTATGTCTTGTATTTTGACTCCAGAGAGTCTCGTGCCCTCAGACCCCATGTTACAGGAAAAAAGCTTTTGTGCTACCCCAAGCAGAGTAGACCACACTGCCATTCTCAGCATTAACAGGAGTGTCACTTTGTGCTATCAGCACTTCTGCCTGCCTTGGTAAAGGCACGTGCCTATCAGACCTCCACAAAGCCCATGTGCTATCAGGCCACCTGGTGAGCCCACTCACACTTTTCCCAGGAATACATTACTCCAGAAGTTCACAGAGAATTGTTACACAGTGTATACCCTCCCTTCCATGAGGTTCTTTCCTTTTGTTCTCACTCAAGCAACTTGTGTCCTTTTATAAATGAAGAGGAGATGGTATCCCATCCCTGTGAAGTGAGATTTCTGCATGACCCTGGGTGCCAGCTGTGACTCAAAGAACAGGTATGAATATAACTGGTTTTCAAGAGCATGAAGCAAAACTGCTGCAATGGCTCCAAAATGTTGACTCCTCTTTTGCTATGGGAATGAATCCTGCTAAGCTCTGTGCATGACAGTGTGAAATGACCCATTTTTGCAATAAAATAGTAATCAAACCAATTAAAAACTCCTCATGAAGACCTGACCCTGTTAAAACACAGAATATTTGACAAAACTTCAGGACTATTCCTTTTACTGTGTAAACTTCACCAAACTTATTTCAGTGTTTTTCATGAAAATTGCACCCCATTCTTTCCCTTCACTCTCTTTCCCACCTCATAACACTCTTGGTGGAAGGGAAGAGACTGTTTAAGATCCCCTTGGTGGACTGCTAATGAAAAACAGATCAAGTGGTCCATATCCTGGTACTGTTCCTATGTCAGCACCATGTAGTGAAAGGGTCACCTTCAGGAGTGTGCATTCTGTCCTCTTGGTGACGTGTTCGTGTTGTAATGCCAAGTTACTGCCATCAGAAAGAAGGTAATTTATCCCAAGTCAGAGACAAGAGCAACTTCAAAAGGAAGCATTACAACTGTAATTTAGTGGCTGAGCTAAACATTATACTTTGCCATCTCCCTGGTTAGTAATATGTTTTTTCTCTCCATTATGAACACTGAGAGTCTCACAGTCATGCATAATTCTCATGATCACTGGAGAATAATTCCTTCTGGAGTGATTCCACATTCTGAGATAAATAAACCAGGCCACAAGACTGCTCCTAAAAAATTTATACTGGCAAGAGGCAATCACCCTTCAGACAACAGAGGTCTGAAGACACCTCCAGAAATTGCCCACCTTGAGCAGACTGCTCAGGGACACTCCTGATCAGGTTTTAACCATTCCCACAGGCAGAGATCCCACAATCTCACTGGATAACCTCATCCAGTGTTCAACTGAATGCACAGTGAAAAACTTCTTTTTCTCCATTTAAGTAAGTGGAGTTTCCTGCATTTCATTCAGTGCCCACTGCTTCCTGCCATTTCACTGGGCTCCACTGAAGTCTGGTTCAATCCCCTTTACCTCCACCCCCAGCAGGTGTTTTTACTCATTGATAAACTCCCCCCCACCACACCACCCCACATTCATGTTGTTTCATGGTTGCTGATTTTCTGTCTGTTCTTGAGACCTCTAAGGAATTTCCCATGCAGATATTGTGGGTGGACCTTTTCTCTAGTAGAAAGCCCTACTGCCCACAAAAAATAAGGTGAGTCTTGCCTTAAACATCTAAAAGATTAATGTAACTGAGAAGTCACAGTTAATTTTTACAAAATAGATTATTAAAACTCAATGAGCACTGGTCACTCTACATCGCTTGTCAGTCTGTTATTGAGTGTTTTATAATGTAAAACTGTGAACCAATTAAATTTGATTAAATCGAATCTGTGTAAATTAATCAAATTAAAACTGCAAATCAAAAAAGCTATGAACCAAGACAAGAGGCATTATGGAAAAAGCAGTGAAGTATAATAGGGAAAAAGCTGGTTTTCAAGGTAATCTTCTGTTAAGCCCTTTGAGACTCAACAAAATGTTCCATGCAAAGCAATTTTAACATAGCCCAATTTGCTGTATGTACACACCAGTCAGTACCTTTGGGAGCTCAAAATAAGAAAATACACATCTAAAAGCATAATTACCTTGAAATATTATCACATACTGATAGAGTAATGCCTTCCTGACAGCCAGGGGCATGTACATCTTTGCAGGGCCAGATGCTAATTCTAGCCCAGTATTAGTGAATTATTGAATTTGTTGTTGCTACAGTCTGGATAATTGCACTAGCAACTTGTCTTTATTTATTTAGGGATAAAATTGTTTATCAAGCCCTTACAACTGCTAACTCCACATCCCTACAGCTTGACTAATCCCATTTAATTTTGGTATTACCCACCTTGTGAGAGCCTTTGTCAGGAGCTGTCAGTCATTATATGGGGGAGCCTAAAGTAAAATTTTGGGATTCCTTTTCTATACCCCCAGTGCAGCTGTTACTGTTCCTGTGCAATTTTGCCTCTTGCTACACACTGAATAACAATTTCCTGTGCTTATGGGCTTAAAATTCCCCTTTGAAAAGAAAACAATTTGTATTCCTTCTTCTCCAAAATATACTCCACCTGGATACTGTACTGAAGTGAAAAAATAACTGTCTTCCCCATTTGGTAACTCATTTTTAAAAAATATTTTGACCTTAAAACCCAACTTACCTGGATGAGAGAGAAACCCTTGAACAAAAAATCCAACAAATGGCAAAACAAAGATATGCTAAAATGGCCTCAATTCATTTACTTTCTTAGCCCTAAGATATTTTATTCATGGAACTGACTGAGTTATACAGTCATAACTGAGTTGCCAGGTCAGCTTAGGATGCTTTAAAGCTCCTGCTCACTCATTGCAATAGCCAGTGCCTCCAACACTCAGCTGTACATGATAAAGCATCACCATCAGTCCACTTGTTTCACTCCAGAGATACAGAGATGTATCTGTGCACTAGCTAGAAATCAAGCAAACTGTTTTAATTATCCACAAGCTGAACACCTAAGTGAAGGAAATGATGAGAAAGCATTATGTGTGAAAAACTAGCTGTTCCAGTGCACAACTCATTTAGAGTACCAAGAATGAAATGAGACTGTCTCCCTCCTTCTCCTCAAATGGAGAGTTGAAATGGAGACATTTAATTAAACAAATAAATATCAACATTAGAACAATGAAAGGCTAACATAGTGCCTGCAAGTTCTACAGGCTGCATTCTGATTTGCATTTTTATACCTTTCAGTTGGCAATGACAAAAGTGAAAAGGAAAACAACCGAGGCTTACAGAGGAATGAAGTCTGTGGTAATCTGTAACCACAGGTCCATCTTGGTGTCTACAAATAGCTAGAAATAATTTGTTTACAACAATTTACAAACTACTGCAAATGCCTTGAAAAACAAATTCCTGTATAACACAGATGGTGTATATTTTTTTTCTTTCCTTCCTTTAAAATTCCCCAGCATTACTTGTACAGAAGAGATGCCTTCAGAGTACAACAGGAACATTTCTGTGAGAAATCAAATTTGCCAAAACTCAGATTCATGTTTGCATTAACCAGGCTGGTAAAGTTCCTAATTAGAGCTGCTGGAATGTTGGTATTTGCTGAAAATGAGGATTACATAGAGAACCTGCTCATTGCACAGGCCAGACCAGAAGTTCATGAGTTCTGCAGCAATGAACATGTGCATCAATTCTAGGTGACTTAAATAAGAGGCTGCCTAGGGCCTGAGTCAATGTGACATCAGAAACACATGTGAATGCATCCAGGACACGCAGCCCTTTCAGCTTCATTCTTTTCTGCTTCCCAAATCCATGGTGACATTGAAAACTCCACGGATAGGGAAAGAAAAAGCTAGAGCACATAATTTGGAAAGACTGAAGCTATTTCTAATTGCAATATAGTGGGAGTGATGCTAGCTAGATGTCACATCGGAGAGGTGGCCCAGATCTGCCTCTCTTTCCATTTTCATGAAGAAGTCAATAGCAATATTTTAAAGTAATAGGTCTGCTCAAACAATATCTCTTACTATACACAACCAACATCCACTATCAACTTCGTTATTTACACTCTCAAAACTGAAATTTTAGACTGCAGTTCCACAGAAATCTTCAGTCAAATAATACTTCTAATTCCAACAAGGAAGAAGAATCAAGGACTGCACTGAACTGTTTGCTCGATCTCATGCAGTAAGAAAGAACAATAAACAGCCTGAGTTTATTTCTATTGTTTTTGCTACATAACTCAAAGACACCTTGACAAACTGAGTAAGTGACTGAAATAAGTAGCATCCTAACCTCAATGGGAAAATGTGTGTCATCTAGACACTCACTAAACCAAAGACAACGGGCAAACAATGCACAGAAGGGAAGTACAAAGTCAGAGTAACACAAGCCAAAATGTCGCCTTAGTGCAAACAAAAGGAAGCTGTTCTCTCATGTATTAAAATGGCCTATCCAGCCCTAGGGGGCCTTCTCCTAAATACAGAATTCAATCTATACAATGCACTTGTCTGGGGATTGGGAGATCCCAAAGGAGAACAGCAGGAATGATCACATCCTAGAACACAGAGGAAAAGGAAGGAATCTGTCAGACACTATGTCTGCCAGGAACTCCATGGAATTAGCTAAACCCATCTGTCCCTTTCTGTAATGGAGGATTCTCCATTCTTTGTGAACCCATTACCAAGAACAACCTCCAAGGACAATATCTGAACATGACCTTCATCAAATAAAACTAGAACGTAACATATAACCTTGACAGATCACAATAACTAGAAGAATGGTACACATCAGCTTGGAAGTCAGCACAGAAAATGAGCAATATTGGTCAGACTTGGCTCAACTACGTCAGTAAAGATGTTTTTAAATAATGTGGCCTCAGCCAGAACTGCAATGTTAATTTACCATACTTTATTTGAAGCAGTTTGAATATTATAATCACATTTCAATGTTAAGTACATTTTTAGTACAGATAAACTCCACGTGTTGTATAGACTCCATGAGTATATATTCTCGAAGAAAAAATTAAAGGAGAATATTTAATTTCTTCTTAAAAAATTCTCCAGTTACACAAACAATTGATTCAATACTATATTATCTAAAACAGCAACCTCTAAACCATACCTATTTCTCCTACTCTTAGAATAAGTTCTCTACACAGAACTGTATGGCCAGCCACCCTTTGGCATTATGAACAGTATGAGTTCCCACTCACATGGCCCCAGAGAGAGCACACATTCCAGCTCTGTACCCTATCTCCTGTGACTGGAGTCACAAAGTACTGAAGTAACTTCACTCACTTCCAAGGAAGTTTTTAAAGAAAGGGGAAGATTCTCCCTTCAGGTAGTGCGAAGAGGGCAGGTTTTGCCCCCTTTTGCTTTTCCCTAGAGTATGAGCAGAAAAGCTAATACAATCAGCACTGACTCATTTGCTTGTCCTCCCCAGCACACTGAGCTGTGGCCTCACAGGTGATCTACTGACAGGATGTCACCTTCAAAGGCTGGAATTGATTGACAGGACATGCTATGAATGAAGTGGTCACCCTTCAGTTATTATCAGTGAACATCTCTCTAAAGCATACCTTCAATTCCAACCTATTACAGCACTTTACCCAGCTAGGGAATTTTAAAACACATTTCTTCTACAGAGTAAACCAGCACTTGCTTTGAAAAATAAAAAGCCACTTGCAATAATTATTTGAACTACTGAGGTTTCAGGAGTATTTCCTGCAATTGTGATCTATTCAGCAGCAGATCAAACACTACAAAAGACTAGAGAGACAGCCTGCATTTTAAAATTCATACTCCTGAAGTGACACTCTTCATCTAGAAGCAAGTACACAACTATTCAGAGCTTTCACTTGAATTGGGAAAGGTTACTTCACAGTTCAGTGGCACAAAACACAAACATCACGAACATCTCTTCAGCTTATTCTTCTCCCATAGAAGAAGAAAGAACTCCTTTTAACTAAATGGAAAGAATTCTTAATAAAGTCTACTCGGTAAGGTGTAGTACACAAGGAGACACTTAAAAGACCAGTTCCTAAACATACAATACTTGAGTATTTGTGTTGCCTTTCCCTCCTCCCCCAGCACTGCTATTGTTATCTTTGCCTTTCACTTCTGGCTCAGATGCAAGAAAGCAGCATGAAGTCTGCCATCTTCTACAGTGCATGAGAGTGGATTTCAAAGCAACAGTTTCCCAGGTTCTGTTTTTCTGCTCTATCTTTATCAGTATAAGCCTGGTGTAGTGCTCCCCCTCACTAAGCCATTCCCATGCTTACACCTGTATGTCTGAGAGCAGCCTGCGTTTATGATCCCCTTTTCAGACACCTGCTGCTGTCCCAAAAGGGATAGACACCAGAAAAATCGTGACTACTACTTCACATATAAGAAATGAGAAAGAGTATAAGTTTGGATGGCCTTTAAGGAACCACCCAAGTTCCACCACTGCTTTAGGCAGGTTCAGCTTTCCCCAAATTGTTCCCAACAAATGTCTGGGAAAAGACACCTAAAAGCCTTAAAGTTACAAAGGTTTGATACTAGAAAAAAACATTATCCTGATTCATTGCAGTGTTCTCTGGGCTAACCCAGCTCCTTCTGCCCACACAACAGAGTTAGGAAAAACCTGTGGAGCATCCACTACCCTGTACCTGTGGCGCTCATTTATGAGAAGTGCAGACAAATTACATCTTGCTAGAGTTGGGATGTGGTCGCTTGGTATTTGGAACAGAGTCAAGTGGGGCAGAGATGCTGCTCACCATGCTGCTGAGAAGGAAAAGGAGGGCAAGCCCCAGTGGTGCCGAAAGTCCAAAAACTACCTGAACCAGTGTGAACTGATGATGATCTCAGCCATAGATGAAACTTCAAAGGGGAACTGTAGCTGCACTGTTTTTACCAGAAGGAGCCTTCTATTAATAAACTCAGTTAAACCATTTGACATTAAAATGCAGAGCTACTTTTAAAGGATCAAAGCATTCAATGTTAGTTACCCAAATTGTTAAAATGACACTTTCCCTCTGGTCCTTTCTTATTATTAATCACATTAGCTCCCCAAACCTCACCAGCTAAGCAGGGGCTGCCCCTGGAATGCATTTAAGTCACAGTGAAGTTATCACCATAAACTGCTAGAATTCACAGGAAAAGTCAGTCCCACAGCCACTAGGAACAAATGGGAAATATCACTTTTCACATCTACTCTTCTGATTTGAGAGAGGGGATTCTAATCATACTCTACCCTCACCCCATTTGTATTTAAGCATACCAGAGAACAAAATGATGTATACACATCACAGAGGTAGCACACAAAAAAAAGTAGTTGAGATAAAAGAATTTATTCTGTTCACAACATCCAGAATAGCAGGTAAAGCCACAATTCTGCCAAGAAGTTTTGAGTGAAATACTGCTTAGTAGTTGTACTCCTTACATCATCTACTTTGGGGATAAATAGGAAAAACCAAACCACTTTTCTTCAAATTCATGGCATAACAGTCAGTTGCATGTGATTTATGGAAGCTCAGATGAAGCTGAGGAAGAATAATATCACATAAGTCACAACGAGATCGATTGCCAGCAAAGCTTGTTCTATGAGAGACAAGAATGCTCCGTTAAAACACAGGAGGAGTGAGAGAACACATGTAGCAAATTAATTACACTTGGTACAGTTCTTTCTCCTACAAGCCACATTTGCAGTTCCTGAACAATACACTGCCTGAAGCAATACATTTCCTCCATCATAGTGAGAAGCTAAATGCTGGTCTTCTGTATTTTCAGAACTGAGGATGAAACAAAGACTTACTCAAGCGTGGACTCATCCTGCCAAAGATGTAGTTATGATATGACTCCCTGTAGCTTGAAAACAACACAAAAACCTATCTGCCACCAGCCATAAAGATGTTTCTGTACACATGCTGCCTGATGAACATTTGCATAAGAATCAGAGCCAGATCTTAAGAATCACCCATGCAGATCTGAACACAACTGACTTGAAAGATTGCCACAGCTGGATGCCCAAGTGTTTCTAAACACTCAAGCAGTATCAGTTAGGCACTCAGCTGGCGAGTTTATGGACAAACACCATTTTAGAAATGACCCATACTAGAAAATACTTTTATGGAACACAAGGCTAAGAGTAAATGTACTTTGACATGAACAAATAAACAAAATAAAATTCAGCATTATGCTGCATCATCTTTTAATAACAACCTCCAAATAATTTTGTTTCAGTTATCTGATGGGTATTTGCGCATTCCCTCAATAGGGGTATTGCAATGGTTTTCATTAAGGTATGATAATTTTTGTAGTTGTTTAGCATAAAGCCAAATGATGTGTTTACTGTTCCATAAGAAGCATTGCTCAACAAGCAGATTCAATGAGGAAACATAGCAGTGCAAAAAGCAGTGATTTCTCTTACACCTGTGTATTATTTCTGATACAAGCAGACAACAAACCAACTGGTCCTTGTTCTCTGGTTTAGTTGCTCATCTGCCTGGAATTACCCAAGAAAGGCTGTAGCACTGGAAAAAGCAACAGTTGGCTGTTCTAATGTTATTGACCTCTTTCCCATACCTGTAACATTTCAAACAAATACGCGAAGTGTGGATGCTTAGTGGGCTACATTTACTTAAACTCACTTCTGCCAGGATGCACTCTGGACCATCTAGCACCCTCAAAAAGTTGTCTACAGAAGAAGAACCAGTCCCTCAAGTACTCAGAAGCATTTTTCTGAATAGATTATTACAGAAAAGAAGTTCAATGCATTCTCTGCAACAAGAACAACAAGTGTAAACCGTATTGTATGGCTGCACAGTGCTTATTTGCCAGCTGGACCAAAACCATGACAAATATGTAAGCAATCTGATAAGAGAAGCTTACAATAACGTTACTACTGAAAGCTTAAAAGCTGATCTACTTCAACCTGAATTATTTTTAAGCATTTAAATTCATTGTAAATTTATTAAATTCATTCATTTGATTCAGCAGATGATTTTCAAGCATACACTAAAGCAAGTAGTTAGTTCCACAGAAGTCAAAGCTTTTACACAGGTTTAATACTAACAGAACACTGTAGCAAATCAAGTATGACCTTCAGAAATCCAAGGTGTTTCAAGTGCCCAAAAAATCAAACTACTTAACATGGTAAGGTAGGACATCTTGGAAATTTGATGCAAACCACTTTCATCCAGTGAGACAGACTCAGCATGCATCCATCTGTAATCTCCCAGATTGAACCAGTGACAAGGGAGCTCTTCTACTGTACCCTCAATGCAATAGGAGCATTAAGACTCAGATATAAAGAGACAGTATCCAAACAAAGTGCATTCCTAACACCAGTTCCAACAACCCCTTGGAAACCAAGATTTAAGTTAAAGCAAACTTAGGAGACAACATTCCCCCAATGACTATTCACTGCAGGAAAAGAATCCCTTCAGCACTTCACTTTTTATTTTTTACTGCTGCTGATTATCCTGTGCAGAGGAAAAATGCTCTAGTGCTTTGTGTTGTGTGGGTGATGCTCCCATTTCCCAGCTGAGTTTCGTTCAACATTTATAGAAGGGATAAACTATTCTGAATTGGCTTCTATCAGTAAAATGACTCAGTGATCACTGTGCAAGTGGGAGGACTTCAAGCATTTGACATTGCTTCTCACATTTTTGCTGTCACAAATGCAAATGTTGGGGAATTTAAACTCGTTCCTATCTTGTCATTTTAAAATCCTAAAGGGACCTTTGATCATTCAGTGGCCTGTTAAAAATTTAGCAGTCGGGAAGAAAGGATTTTTTTTTTTCCTTCTGTAATGAGTTAACTGGTTTCAAATCTAATACTGCTTCCCTTATGTGAATACAATGTATCACCATTTGCTCACCATTTTCCTCAGAGAAGAAAAAAACCCCTTCAATTAAAAACTGATCTGGCTCTAAACTAATGAGAAAAGAAGACAAGTAATATAAACAGACAGAAGATAGGGCTGTGAAGTCCACAAACTATATAATTTGCATGCACAGAGCACACATACATCTTGGGGGCTTAAAAAATAAATTTTAATTACTTTGTCCCCCTTCAGAGCTAAGTGCCTTGCAAATACTGGCTGGGGACACGCTGACCTTGTTGAAGACAGCACTGCCACTACCCTCTTCAGAGGTGTAGGGCTTTGGTCCTGAGGGCACCAATACCCCTACTGCACTTAAACCTGTTAATCCCGCTGAAGCACGTGTGATTGTTTTCATTGTAATATTCATCACACTCCATGAGGAGATGTCTCTCTAACCTAGGAGCTGAAATTAAGCACCAGGGAGCACTGAGCTGTAACCAGCCCTGTTGCTCTGGCTCAACTCCGCCAGCAGCCTGAGGAGAGATTGCTCCTGCAGCCTCCCACACAAACTCTCTCCCGTGCTCGTTAGCATGCCTGGTATATTAATGACTCATCTTCATCGTAAAGCACCAGCTCAGACTTCTCATTAATCACCTTCAGTGTGCTGGCTTCTGCAGTTTGCTCAGAGTTCCCCATAATTCAGGCTTCAGCATTACAAACACGGGGAAGGAGTTTGTGGGTCAGGCCCCGCACTTCAGGAAGGACTTGGTAACTTCCCAGAAAATACCTTACAGTCAGAATCTGTTTTTTCCAACCCAGTGTTGGGTAATTCCTGGATATTTTTTATAAGCCAAAGTAACTGTATTCAAAATGTGATTCTTAAATTGCATGGGTGGCCAGCAGGTCACTGCTGGTGCATTCCCAGTGACAGGCTCAGACAGAGAACTAGTCCTGTACCACAGCCCAGTCCACCTTTCCTGTAGAAAGTCTCACTGACTAGCTTGTTCAGCAGTATGAAAAACAGAGTAAAGAATGAATGTAGTGTACTGCAAATTGATTCATCCTAGACGAAAGAGAAAAAAAGTTATCTCTAAATATTCTGAAAACGGTTCTATAAGTATTATGAGAATGAGAAAGCCACTGAGAAGAGCTGCAGGTTGTGACGAGGAAGCACTTGACTTTTCATGGTCTGTGGGCACTTTCTCTTGTATCCCAGCCATTACTAGATTACATTCACAGCTCCTTCTTTACATCTCTTTGGATTTCAATTACTGTTTCTTAATTATTTCTGTAATAACTTCATTTTTTTTCCATTTTACAGATGACTTTTTTAACAGTAGCTACAAAGTAATACGGCTTCCTACTCTAGCTTAAAATGGGTTTTGCACAAATAAACACCAGAGCAAAGTGCGCTGTTACCAAAAACTAACAGCCTACAACTGATGTAAATTTATGTCCACCCACCAGTTAGCCCATCAATTTCTTCTAAGATGTCAAAGCATCTGTCAATCATGCAGACAATGTGAGATGTTAGTGGTGGGTGAACCATTCAATACAGAGGTTAGAGCCCAGACACAGTGCATATGTATCAGAAACTTGACAGATATGTAAGCAATGCACCAAGGCTGTACCACTCCTTGACACATCATTTTCTTAAAACACACAGCAGATGTCACATATGGGGTATCCATCTAGAACCACACATTTGGCAGGTGTATATACCAGAGCAGTTGCACTGACTTTAGATCTCATGATTTATCACTTATCTATCCTGATAGACTGCTTATCTACCAAGACTATTTGTATTACTGGAGCACCAGTTGCCAGCTAGGTGGTTAACTTCAGCTCAAGAGATGTGCTTTGTCCAAGCCAAAAGCACACATCTTCATGTATAGCTCTCTCCACAAAGGAAGGGGACAGCTTCTTCCCTGGCTGGGACAGCCAGATGGGACCTAAAAAAGCCTGTAACTACGACTGGATGTAGCAGGCCATGGGGATAACTCCCCAGCATTTGTGTCTTGAAAACACTACTCAATTTCCTTCCACGGGACAAGTGTCTGCAGCTACCCTAAAGGAAGTGTTCATTCCTTCTTCCATTGCCTGCCTAAAATAAACACCTTTCTGGCACAGAAAAAAACCTACTTTTAGACATGCTACATATGAGCAATACATTTTGCTGTAAGACAACAGACTGAGACCTGAGCTCATGGCAGCAAGGGGCAGCCCACAGCTGACAACACTCACAGATCAGCTGAGCTCAAGTCACAGGCAGCATTGCTTTTGTGCCTGAAATACATTTTGTTTCCCCTTCTTCTTTAGATTTTTTGGTTTTGCACTTCAGGATTACTAATTGCAAACCCAGCAGCCACATGCTGCTGCCCCACAAAGTCCCAGCTCCTCTGGTCTAACCCTTCAGTGAGGACTTCATCATCCCCATCTCACTGTGCTTTTCATCTTGGGTAAGAGAAGTTCAAGCCCAGTCAGCACTGATCTGCATAAGGCATTTTCCTGTTACACTGGAAAATGTCCTGGCTGAAGGGGCCAGACTTCTGAAGATTTCTGAAGTGAAGCTTCTCTTCTCTACATCCCCAAAGGACTGCCTGCCTTGCTCCAAGCCCTGCTCACTGCTGGATGGCTGTCAGTGCAATTCCAGAATGCTGACCCAGTAGCTGAAAACTGCCAAAATGCCCTACTGACCAACCATGTAACACCACTCAGCACTCCAGCTTGGGCAACACCAATTCTGTGGCTTCATCACATCAACTCTACATTTTACTTGACTCAAAGACTTGAAACTCAGTAAACCATCCAGTGGCTGTTGAAGTGTCCCAGCACAGTAAGAGTACTCATGAAAACACTGAAGGAGCTTTCCAGTTTAAATAAAGCAACTTTTTATTTCCTTCCATAATACATTGCTTTAGTCAAGGCAATCTGACATTGTTCAAAAGCCCACATTTAATCAACAGCAGTTAAAAGCTGTCTTTCTACATGGGAACTTAAAATAATTAACTTTGGCTGCTGTGTTTGTTAAGGACACTTCCCTGTCCAACACTCTCACACCACCTGAGCTGAGACTGAGGTTCCTTCATATCTACACTTTCCACATGGACATAACAGCTTTCCTCACCAGCTGGACCCCAGGATTCCCACACAGCACAGTCACAGATGCCTCCATTTATTAAGTACCTCAATCACGGCATAATGGCAAGATTACAGCTCAAGCTGGTGCCCCTGAGGAGGGACTCAGAACAGAAGAGCCCCTGGGCTTTTATACCCTCACAGTCTAAGGGCAGGAATCATCAGCTCCTGCTGTGTCCCTGAGTGTCTGGTCCCCTGGATGGTCCACAGGTCCCAGGGCCCTCTGTTCTACAAAGGATTGGCACTTGATGGCCTCTTGCCTGGGGCTTGGGCTCCTGCCCCCCAGAGCTGAACCTGTAACTCAACTGTACTGCAGCCACAGCCTGAGCTACCTGCACTGAATACACACTTGCCAAAATGCTGAGTGAACTCACTCTGCAGAAATTCCTAAGTCTCCACAGGAAGGTTTTGTTCTACTCGTGGTACACACTGGGAGCATGAAATCAGTCCATCTTTATTGATATGTCTATACCCACACCAATTCTTGCAATGCAGTTCTTCCACCAGTATAGCATATTCTGAAAAACTTTTTTTTTACTATAAAAGCTTTGTTGACATTTGAGATGAAGTTCCTCAGAGAGCTCTACCAATATCTGTCTACCTTCTAAATATAATCTTTCTTCAGACATCTATCACATCCTCCCATGACACACACAGAATCTGTTCAAGATTTTTGTACAGTCAGTGATGGATTTAACTCTGCATTTGCCAGATTTGGAATAGTATAGGTGTGACAGCACTTCTCTGACAACACTTCTGTCCTTTCCCATCGATTATTAAACTGTGTATCTACTTGTGGTCTGGCAATGCCACATGACTACTGAGAAAGAGCCTATTTTGAAGTGTGCAAAGTGCACAAGCCAAAAAAAAAAAAGGACCTCTGATACTTGTTCTTTACAAATGGCACAGCAGGAACCAGCTCCTAGTCCCTTCCCTGGATAACCTCTCCACTTCCCAGACTGCTTCTTGACACTCACTTGGAAGTGTGATGTGCTTTGCACTGCTACAAAGCAAAATCATCCCAGAGGATTGCCATGGGTTTGAAGTCAAGGGCATGCCACGCTTACTTGTGATTTCTGTTTTCTTTGGGAAGCCTTGGAGAGAAAAGTCAAAAATAAAATGCTCACTGCTGATACAAAGCAGTGCCTTCCGAGCGCAAATGTTTGCACACGTGCAGAGGCACTCTAGGTACCAGATGTAACCATAAAAGCATCTCTGTTTTGAAAACATTATGATTAGTCTCACTTTTTCTTTTTAGTAAAAGAAGGAAAATGTTTAAATTCAGGTAATGTTCTTCAAAAGACTGCATTAGAGATGCAAAGATAAGCAAAGCACTCAAAAAACCATGAAACACCATCTGCTCTTTTATCTTCTAATGTCTATCAGCATCACCAGTGTTGCCAACATTAGTCACCCTCCTCACGATATTGGGTGTTTTTCTTATGCTCTCAGCTCTCATAATCAAAATTATACAATAGCAGTTTAAAATAAACTAAAAAAACTGCAATACACTTGATGCCTGAGAAAACTGGTGCAAGTCAGCAGCTCAGAAAAGGAGAAAAGTTCGAACTATTTAGATAGAATTTAACTGCTAAAATTTGTTATGATATTAAGTGTACTCCAGGAGCTATCTTTCAGAGCAATTCAGCTTCCACAGATGGATAACCACACTTAAGACCCAGGATAGCATACTGAATCTCTCAAAAATCTCCTTTTAACTATGACCACAGAAAATTCAAAAAATCCTGTTGCAAGCCACATTTTTACACCAGCATAGCTCATTACAAAGAAGTCAACTGAACTCTGTGCCTTTGGGAGCCAGGGAATACTCAAACACCAAGCCCTATATTGATTACAGTCTCATTATCTCCTCATAGGAACATCCAGGAGAATAAGTGCAGCCTCTGCCTCTCTTGCCAACTTTACATTATCACGATTACATCTTACCCAGTCGCTTCACACAGCTTTTATTTTTATACAAAGTGAAGAAAGCTTTTGCTATTCTGAAACACGAAGTGTGTCACTGCCCACTGCCTGCTGAGACCAGGGTGCCGCTCATGACAAGCAGAGTAGGCACTGGAGAGGCACCAGCACACCTTGGTTGGCCAGTGGAACAGGACAGCCCAGGAAATGGTGCTCACAGGTGTTTTTCAACAACTCAGCACAGCTGAGCTGGGACCCAAATGATTTGGGCCCCTTTGTGCGTAGCTAGCAGCTGGGAAACACGTCCATTATGATCTGCTCTGTCTCCCCATTGCATCCCTAGCACAGGTGCCAACCAAAACCTCAGCCTCATCCTTTGCATTTAATAAGATCCAAAGTCTTTAACCCCATCGTCCTGCTCCTCCTGTCTGAACTGGCAAGTAGGGGCTGCACTGTGTGAAAGCGTTCTGTTCTCTGCACACATGTTACAGCCTGCATGTCTGCAGGAGGCTCTGTGACTCACGTCTGACTCATGCAAGACCTGTACCACCAACAGCATCTATCACAGCCAGAAAAGAGAGTACTCACTCTCAGGGTAGGAGATATTTTAATGCCATGCGTGTTAAGGAAGAAACATGCACGAGCCAAGGTAGCTGGCACAAGGAGACTTGAAGGAAGATGATACTGCCCTGAGCCCCACAGCCCTCACTCAGCCCAAGCACTGGGGGTTCCACGGGGAGGATTAAACTGACAACAGCCACCACCTGAGCTTAATTTAACCACAGCACTCTGGTATACAAATCCCACTCAGGACTTTTTGCTTATGCACACTTGAGTTCACATACTCACACAGAAGAATGAACCCAAGCACACACTTGGTCTTTCACACAAACAAGTCCTGGTCTTTCTGGCACTGTGATTTGTGCAATGCGTTTTTCAAAATTTCATGTCTTTTCCTATCTATATTTTCCAACATAAAACAGCAAAGTTAGTAATTTTCTTACTTCTACAGCTTCCCCCCTGCCCCTGCCAAGAGAAAGGGGAAAACCAGGATTTCAGAAAATCAGAGTATTTCTTACAAAGTCACCTCCCTTTCTCCTGGCAGCCTCAATAAAGCAAAGCCATTTCTCCCTCACATTTAAAACCACTGAGCTCATTAACTATTTAATGAATTTTGTGCTTTCCTGCTGCACAAGCAGCAAGCCTCAGTCTATTTTCCAAGTTACAACTTTTTTTGTTGTTATTTCTAATACACAATTTTGTGCACAGAGGTTTCCCGAGAGCTGTGTGGACCAAGACATGTTTTTTCACAGTAGGAAATACAAAAATCGGTAGAACAGCAACACTAAAATTAAAACATTTATTTGATGTCAAACAAAACCTACAGCACCAAACCCAGGAGTTCCTTATAATATTACACTAGATTAAGAAGGAACGGGCAAAATGTGTAAAATATGGAAATATAAAATTTAAAATCTTATAGGGCATATTATATTTAGCAATATAATTTAACTGCACTGTAAAGCAAAACTGCTTAAAGATTGGACATGTATATCATTATAGTTTATCCACTTCAAGGAACTCTGCCAGTAGACACAAGAAATTGTAAGTTGCCTGTAGGGAATTCTTTCAGATGAAATATCAGAGGGTAGTTGAATATTCAAAACAAGACACATTTTAGAAACCTTTTTTCCAAAGAATACCTCTTCAGTTATTCCTTCCAGAAAAACAGGCCAGATTTTTAATTGGGTATCTGTCAGTGTAGATCATCTAAATCAATCATTTAAATAATGCTCAGTTTTTAGATATTAGTTTTAAGAATGAGAAAAGAGAGGAGAGATGACCTGATGACCTGCTTGGTTGATCTCTGGCCACTACTGCTAGTAGAGTTGTTAAGGGGAAGCAGACAGACATCCACACATGCAGGAATCCACATTTTTAACCTACTGCAAATTAAGTGACCACCTACCTGGGCAGCATTCAACAACTGCCATCAACAGGAGTCATCAATACATGTCTAGAAGGCATCTTTGAACTAATTAGTCAGCTTCCAAACTGCAACTTTCCAAGCTTTCCAACAAGAAAACAAACATCTCTTATATTGCCACTTTTTCAAGTTTGTATTTTACCTGATCAAAACCATTTAGAGCTAACATACTTGGCATTAACCAAAAGGCTCAGATCCAGAGTCAGTGCCATAACTGCCAAAAACTTAGTTTTGGACTGAGCTGTCATCCATGTCATAGGCTTAACAGTCTTAGATGCTTAGAAATGACAATAAAAAGCAAAATATGATGCTGTTAGCCTTAACACAAGGTATCTGCATCGTATGAACTGCTCTAGCATTACCAGAATTCCTAACTCGAATGTTAGTGCAGGTGAAAGCAGGTAGGAAACAGCAGTGATATTGGGAAACACAACAATTTCAGGAAGCACACAGTAGCTGAAGAAAAGGACAGAGGCAGCATCTTTCTCCACATCCCCAATCCTTCAATTACACAGTGGTGAACCACGAGGAAATCACAGCCTTGTTCCTAGGAGGGAGAGGATATGTAGTGGAGAGTGAGGAGGAGCAGAGGAAGTGGTTTTTAGAGTAACCATGTAAGCAGAATCCACAAATCACCACCAAATAGCTACAGAAGAACTGTGAGAAAAACCAAGAATGAATCCCTACCACAGGCAAAAAAAAGTATGGTCCTCTTTGTAGTAACTTTTCCTGATTGGAAAAGTTAAGCCAAGTATCTTGTTGCCTGCAAAGTGGGATTAATTAGGGATCCCACGCAGCCATTTCCTAGCAACAATATACAAAGGGAAAAAGTAGCTTCTTCTATCAATTGCAAAAATAACATCTTTTTAGAAGAAATTTATCCTGACATCCACAAGTTTACAGATTTATACTTTTTTTCCTTCTTCAAAACATTTATGTACTTAAATATAGAAAATAACTCTACGCTTTTTGGCATCTAATAATTTGGCATAAAATCAAAGAAAAGAACACCTGTAAACAAAATGCTTAAATAGCACAGGAAATATTTAATCTCCTAAGATCTTACTGGGTTAAATCAATATGAAAAAAATGAATGAAATAGCAAAAGGTATCCTTAGTCATCCAACAACCATGGTATAATCAAAGGAGAAGTCTCATAGTAGGTTTGATGAAACTATTAGTCTTGGTTTTGATCACTCTGTTTCTCTAAAGATTCTGATGGGAAATATGCGAATGAAGTGAGGAAAGGGATCTGTTAACTATTCAAAACCATAAAGAAATGAATAAAAGCAAAACCCCAAAGCTAGTAAGACAGCTTCAGACACCTTCTTATATTCAATCACTCTTCCCATCACTTCCATGTAATGCTTCAAATTTTTTTTTCCTAACATTACCATTATGCTACCTATGAGCCCCAGTGTTTGGGGGAGTCCATCTTCACCTAATCACCTTCTGGCCAATAGATCACTCAGCACAAAACATCCAGGCCTAACCTGTCTTGCACAGGAATGATTTCTGGGAAGAGTGGTGCTCAAGCTCTGTCATGGAGTTAAAGTGAGATCAAACAAAGTCTATAAATCTCAGTCAGCCACATCCATGAATTTCAGCCTTCTGAATGCTTTACTAAACACTGTGTTGATGTTCACCTCTGCAGAAGTCTTCCCCTTGCCCACAATGGCATGCCAAGCTCATATTTGACACAGAAACATCCTACCAGCTCTGCAGGTAGGGAAATAGACTGATTAGATTGTCAGTGATGAAATGCAAAGCTTCAGCCAGTTTCTGATAGACCAGAACTGTTCCTCCTGCTTCCCCAGCAGCCTCCATCCATAGATCTAAATTTCAAAGCTCAAAGTGCATCCAAGGCATTTTAAGCTCTGGAGTTAAAAATTAATTTTGCCTAGCAACATGCCCTTAAGTTATCTTACTTTTATGGAAATTATTTCAGTGATCCTTTTTGTTACAGAGGCAGCTTGGGCTCAGTGTCAGCCATTTCATTTACAACTGGTACTGAAGGACCTAGAAAAATCTTCATCTGTCCAACCTTGAATTTTCTTCCCTGCTTCCTGCACTAATCCTTAACTGGGCATCACTGTCCCCACTTCCCCCAGAACAACAATTCAGGGAAACTACTTGATTTCTTACAGTACAACACAATATATTAATTTCTGGTTTTCTCTTGACATCTGTGAGGATGCACGGGGTTCACTATGGGGTCACCAGCTGCAAATGTCACCTCCCATATTTTTGTGGAGCTTCTCTTGACCACATGCTTGTCTGCCATCAAGCAATTTATCCTGGACTATTGCCAGTATCCCTGCTTGTTTCCCAGGACAGAACATCTACGTATTAATGGTCACATGCCCAAAATTCACCAGCTTCATAACTACACTCCAGCTCATCTAAAGATGCTTTGACAAAGCCTTCACATATTCTATCTTCCCCAGTTTCACCATATGAAAAATTGTCCTTGTCCTTTGAACACCTTCTCTTTGAAGAAAACCCTCCTGGCATGTGCTTCACACACACACAGCTTCTTCCCTGTCCTTACCAGGGAAAAGGGATATAAATCCTACATACAGAACAAAGTTTTCCTCATTTAAACAGGTTTTCAGTGGGAGCCATATGAAACTTTGTGTACCACCCAAATAATGTGGTACAGAATGAATATTCCTTTTTTATTTTCTTTGGCCAAAGCTCCTATTGTTCCTGAAGAAAAAGGAAGCCCTTAATTGTTTTTCAGCCACATTCTCTGCATTGGATACCCTGCCAGATCTTTGCTGATCACTTCACATGCTGACATTGTTTTTATTTTTTTTTTTGTCTGTTAAACTAATGGGCTTTATTTATTATTTTCACATGCTGTCCTTTGGAAAAATGCAGATTGTTTTCTCAGTTATGCAGCTTCCATCATTACCTTAGCCACAAGTTGTGTATCTCTGTTTTGGCCACATCCCCTCATTACTGAGTGTAATTTATGAGCTCCGATATTCACTCAGGTCCCATGCTTTCAGCCAGAGAAAAACAGCCCACTAAACACTTGCAGGAACTACACTACCTGTCATTCCTTCCTGGTACTTCTGTTCACTGTCCTTAGAAGAAGAAAAGTTAAGGTGAGCACACACTATCAGTGGCTTCTCTTCTGTTGAAATGACTATGTGAGTTTATTTTCTCTTCCTGCAGGATCTGGAGGGGTTCCTCAAGGTGTAGCTAAGCATATCACCTGTTGTTGCATGTTCCTCCTTGGGACATTTGGTGGCCATGCCACAAAAGCAAAGCTCTAGGGCCAGGTTTCACCAGGTAGCTGATGCTCAGTTCAAATTGCTCACAGTAGGGTTATGCTGGCTAAACATGCAGTCCCAGGTTTTACTGGTGCAGTGATTTCTTCACCAGTTTCCAGCAGGAGTCATAACTCATCACTAGGATGTTCACAGAAGAGATTTTTGACACACATTGTGGACATTTCTTGTTTCCCTGCTACCCCCATTTTAGATCTCAGTTTGTCTTGATTCTTTTCAAGTCAGACTTCTCAAGAGTTTGTCAGGTCATTCAAAAAATGACCAAGAACCCTAATAAAACTTGCACAATTATATATCAAATTGTATTTTAACAGGAAGAAACTTAATTGAGACATGAAAGATGCTGAACTCTAAGCAATTGTAAGGGAAATTATTAAGCCAACATAGTGAAAAGCTCACCTCCTCAACTCCCCAAATCATGATCACTCCTTTTGCCCTCGTGGCTATAGCTACAGCCTTTAGAAAACTCAATTTTACATGCTCCTTGCTTTCTCTCAGTCACTCTGCGGTGGCAAAACCATTAGTATTTAAAGCTGAAGGGTCTGGCTAAGAAGTTTATCTTACCTAAAAGAACATTCCTTTCAATTAGAAGCTAACAGTCCAGGATGGCTTCCAACTCTCCACTTGTGATCTTGGGTAATACCAGAGAGGGAGAGATGCCATCTCAGTGCTCTCTCACTAGGGTCACAGTCAGTAAGGTTTCTGTCTGATTAGCCCTCATTTGTACTCGCACTGTTACGCACTTGGGGTCCCTGGAGCCACTGACAACTCTGTACCACATCTGTTCTGAACACAACAAAATCCCATCTTTCCCAGAGGCCTGAACAAATGAAACCAGTGACCTTATTTCATTTCCTTTTCCCCAAAGGAGCACTAATTTCAGTGCTGCATTGTAGCTGGCAGAACAGTACGTCTTACAAATTAAGCAGTGAGAAATAACATTCCCAACATCACATTGCATAATGCAAGACACTGAGATTTACTATGTTATTCACGAGCCTTAACATACTGTACTCATCTATTCACAGAGCACTGAATCGTCCTTTTTAGAAAAGGCTCCTACATGTCCCATGCTAACAAAGATGACATTTACAAGTTTTACCATCAGTCTTTTTTCTCCTCAACTAATTTTGTCATGGTAGGAGTATGTCACTTATTTATGGCACGCATTTGGGTGGAGTGTGGGGTTTTAATCATCAGCTGGAGGAACTTTTGTTGTTGGACATTTTGGCCAAAGCTGTATTCATTTAAGAGTGGTTTAGAATTAGTAACACTGAGGAGCCCCACTGGAAGCACTTTAGGAATACCTATTTCAGAATACGTAATCTCAGATTAGACACCCTGAAGTTAGAATCCTAGTTATGGGTCACACAACAATTGCCTTGGACAGTGACCTAATTTTTAATGCTGAAATGATATCATCTATTTTATTGCTGCTGAGAGGGAAACAAGTAATTAGTTGGTGCTTTTTAAAAGGACAACCAGCAATTTAAGATTCTTTTACAGGGAAATAGTCAAAATTGCAGAGTTTGCTGCAAATAAATCTTCACTAAATTGCTTCTCCACTGCCAAAAATAGGCCCTCACTGCACAGTAAACTGAGGCTGATAGGACAGAACTCCATCATTAAAAAGCTAAAACGTGTATGTTATCCCACTTTTTCATGCTAACATCGCTTCTCTTTCACAGCCTTAGAGTAAAAGCATCGCATGTGAAGGAAACCTTCCCTCTAGTTGCTTTGGAAGAAGGAGTAAAATAACTAGCACAAGCCTANAAAAAAAAAACCAACCACAAAACACCCCTAGAAGTTTATGACTTTTAAAAAGTCTGGTTATCCTCTGACCAAATATTCTATCAAATACTTGACCAGATGTTCAGGTGGTCCAAAATGAGCATCGATGAAAGTCAAGTGACAACCACTGGCACTTCACGAGCATAAAGTCAACAGTCTGGGTGGGGATTTGCGAATTGCAGCAGATGCATTAAAGTTTCTCTTACAGAAAATCAGTAACTCTTGCACTGACTGCAATGGCCAACAACTACATGCAGGTGAAAATCCTGCTCCTGGATGGAAACAGAAGCACAGGAAATAAAACACCAGACCAAACCTTGCCCAACAAGATTGCTTCTTTTGCACAGAATCATAAAATCAGTCGATTAGGGTGCACAGTTAAATTAATCTAGTTAGATTTTACCCAGGTAGATAGTGTTGTACCTCAAAAATCTTAATTTAAAAATCAGTTCAAATTGATTTGAAATAAATCAAGGCCTTTTGAATTTAAGCTGCAAAGAAAGAATAACAATAAATGACAGTGTTTCAATGTGAAGGAAGGTGTCTCATCAGTTGCTAAAAGGATTTTTTAAAAATATCTTCTTTAAAAGATCTGTGATAGAAAAGACAGCATACTAGTCACAGATTTAGAAGTGGTAATGAAGTGGAAGAAATTCTGATTACTGGCAGCAGAACAGGAACACAAAAATCTAAAAACTGAATCTCAAATATTAAACTCACAAAAATTATCCCAGAAAGAATTTGTTCATAAGCTTAAAATCTCACTTAAAAACACCCCCAGAACTATTTGTAGCAGGAAATCTTGAAAATGTGAGTCAAGTGTAACCGTTACATACAGGTGTAAAATCCCAACAACACCCAAATAACAGCTCAGAGACACCACATCTCCCCTTCACTTCCGGCTGCTAGGTCAGAAAACTAAGAACAAGAGTTTAAAGGTCAGCAAAATTAACTAAATCTCTACAAAACCAGCATCCAGCTAAAGCTCATAATAAGCGCAACTTGAAGACACTGTCTTTACAATGCCTATTTTTAAAAGTATCTATGAGAAGCTGCAGTCACACTAAGCCATTACAAAATATTTCAGAACACTCATGCAAACACAACTCTTGTAACTATTTCAACAGCATTCATCATTCCTTTTATTTACATTCTATTATCATACATATGAGAAGCCACTGCAAATATGCATGCAGTAATGTATTTGCACAGTTCCTTTAAAAAAGGCCTTGTGGGTTTGGAAGACTTTCTATCCAAGAGCAAGAACATTCCGTGCAATCAGTGACCAAATGCACAGTGCAAATAACAAACTGCAAACAGCAGACAAAGCAACTGATAGGCTGAAACAGCCAAATAATTTTGAATAAGGGGCAAATTAATGGAAATTGAAATCTGTTCACACATCACTTATGGACACAACAGCTAAAATTCCTGCATAACAAAGTTTTGAAATAAGTATTTAAAAATGTTACAGGAAAAAGATGAATACCAGGACCAAGACTGGAACATGATCCTTTCCTCCATCACCCCCACCCTCCCCCCCCAGTTTCTTATAATCATTCAGTCTAAGACAAGAACAGCACAGCTCTACTGGATGAGCAAGTTACATAAAAATGTCGGATTTCCTCTTTCCCATTTTATTGCAAGGTGTATATTTTTCAAGAAGCGCAAATAGAAACTCAGTTAACGTCAAAAAATATCAGGATGAAGATCACCTCAAAGAGCTCAGATTTGATGTTTCTTTGATCATCAACTTGACCTTTGCCTGCTAAACAGCACACAGATAAGGAATGATAGATCAGCTGTCTTCACAGATGAAAACTGAAGGACATCAAATACAGCCACCAGTGCCACAATAAAAAACTTCAAGTGGGACTCTGGCTGCAGAGGGTTACATGGATTTAAATAACTGCTTGACAAGCTGAGAGGTACCACAGGGAAACAGCACTTTTCATACAATGATTCTGACACCTCTAGTTAGGAAGTCCCCTAATTGAAAATAACTTCTGGCAAGAGAAGAGTGAGACCTTGCCCTGCCTGTCCTGCAACTTCAAGATGAGATTCACATGCCACAGCAAGGTTTATTCCACTCCATCCAAAGTACACTCTTCTGGATACAGTGTGACTTCAGACAACCATTACAGGAATCTTCACCCAAAGACCCAAAGAATATCGTGCTCTACTTACAGTTCAGACTGCGTGTGATGAAAGCATGGCGGCTGCTTAGAGGATGACCCCCATGACTCAGAAACACGGGTTTTATGGGTCTGGTCCATGCTTATACAAGTACAGAAAGAAAAGTATCAACACAGAAGCTTCAGGCCGACACCGGTCTGCGTATGTTCCTCTTCAGTGCAACCCACCAAGGCAGGAGGCATCCTCCTCCCCAGCCATGCAAGAGCTGAAGTGATTTACTCTCCACAAGGATTGGACTCAGAGGTAACTAGTTAATGCTGAAAGACTGACTAGGACTCATGGGCTCACCATCTTCTAAAATGGTGTAGGCTCATGCAAACACAGTTATTTCTACAGCACCTACGTCTATCATGTCTGCACTGATGCCTGTTCAGGTGGTCCGAATATGCACTTTTTAACTGTATCTTTAAATACTAACTGGCACTGAACACTTACTTCAGTTTCCCATCTTTTTTCTCAAACAGAAATTGACATTCATTCGTGGGCGCTTGAGCCAATGCTGTCTAAATAATGTGACACAGAACGAAGAGATTGTTGAGAAAAACGTGCACAGAATGGTACTGCTATCAGATCTCATGGTACTGCATGTGTGTTCTGGTAGGAAACACTTCAAACACAGCCCAACCACTAAGATGAGACTTAAGTCACGAGGAGGATAGAACTAGTAGATGCACTAGAAGGCATGGTAAAAACAAGTAAAGCAGAATTCTTTCCCTGAAATGAAAAATGTCATTATTTTGGTGCAAAGTTTTGCACATCTCACAATATTTTAGGAGCTGCACATCTACTCCTCTGAAATGCCTCCCTTTTGTAAACATGTCTCCATCCTTAATTACTAGTAATAAGACTGAAAAAAAATCAAATCATCCAAACTCCATAGGAACCACAAAATGCCCTCTGTTTCATTTCCACTTAAACACACTTTTTTCCAGTGATGGACGAGGAAAAGGACTAGAAGACAGACTATTCTACCATTCTGGCTTCATTAAGTAACTGAAAACTCAAAAGCCACCAGCCTTGTGATAACTATCTCATTTCAAATCAAGAACTCCCATCACCTCACAGTAATTGTCTGCTTCTCTAACAGTATGAAGAAGATTCTTATAGCTTACTGTATTTCAGAGTCTAAGGCAGTGAAGAACCAAACTGCTTGGCTTAGGAAAGGTGGAAGGCAAAGCAGTTAAAAAAAACCAAAACAGTAGAGTTCTAAATTATTTCTACTTGCCTCAGAGTTAATATAGTGATCTTTCAGAAGGGAAAAGGCGTTAAAAGGCAGTACGTGCCATCACAATAGACTAAATGCATATAGATACAACAGAACTTCAGGAAAGCAAAGAGACGACAGTCTGGATGATCTGTCCAAGAGCATAGCTAACATCTGTGCTATTTTTTTTTAATTGCAAAGCACTTCTGTGCAATGCTTGACTGATCATTATTTTATATGTTCACAGCTGAAGAAGTAGTTTGCCTGACAAGAAGATCCTGCTGCCTGGCATTTGTACTTTTTACTAATATCCCAATTATGTTACTACTGATGACCAAGAAATAAAGTATTCAGTAAGAAATATGGCCATGCACCAAATTATCTCAGATTCTCAGATGTTCAGTCTACACAGTCTTTAAAAACAAAACTATTTATACGGCATAATGAAGTACTCCAGGATCAGAACAATTTTGAACAAAAGGCAAAATAGAAATCAAACACCAAGTAAATGGAACAAGTTTTCTGTTGAGTAGGTTTGACTGACAAGATCATCCTTACTTGCTGTCAAAGAGTGACAGTCCATGCTGAGGTGGCTGAACAAGCAGTGAAATAAAAACTTACTGTCAAAGGAAGTAAGAAAACTTAACTGCCACCAGCTGTCACTGTACCAGCCTTACCCTCTTGTTCCTAGTCAGTTCTAGTTGCTTTCAAACCTTGCCAATCTAGAAGACATACCAGGTTAATCAAGAGTACAAGACAGCACTGACAGCTGACGGGCTCATAACAGCCCTTCTTCATGCAGCCAGACATAACAAATGGGAACAAAAGATGAATTTAAGAACCCAACACCATTTTGCATGGTAAGACTATGATGTTATTTGCTGTTCTGTACTATTTGAATATTATCCTCCCAGTGCTTAATGCCTCCAGAAGAGCAGCAGCCCAGATGACGGATGTTGACCCCCACAATGGAGAAGGCAACACTCCAGATGCTATGGAAGAACAACACAAGGAACAAAGAAGAACAAAACATTTTCATGTCACATTTAAAGCCAGAAAAATTACACATACCATTTATTTCCAACCTCTAGAGACTTACTCAATAATGCCTGGTGGCAAAACTCAGGGTTTTGGTTTCTTGTTTTGTCAAGGACAATTACTGTAATTTTTCTCTCATATACAACTTCACCAGACAATGGTTCAGATTTTTAACAAAAATCTGAACACTGCAGCATGCACTGCTCCCACAGTAAAAGATAAGCAGAAACAAGTCACAAATGTTCAAATACAGAGTTCAAAAAAGCCCAGATATGGAAACATCCCAAAGGCTGACTTTACTTAATGAAACTAACTCTTTTTAGTTAGTACACTTGGAGACCTGACTGAGAAAGCCTACTGTTAATCAGACCAACTACAAAATTATGTACTAGCATTGTTAAAATATGCTAGAGTTGTACATAGCCAGTTCTATAGATGTAAATGCTATCAATATGCTCATTCACTTCTGCTTGTTTCTGCACTTCTGCAAACACCTGTCAAGTTTTCCTGCATTCTTGAGTAGTCCCAGTGCCTGCAGTTCTGTTTATCTGTTCACCAAAGCACTGTTGGGTGGCTGAAGAAGAGCAGAGTCTTACCCTTGATGAAATTTCAGTTTTAACATTAACATACTAAAGCACTTAAGCCCGTTTAGCACTCCTGAACGAAGACAATCACAAGAATCACACACTCAAGCATGAGCATGTTTTTACAGTGAATGATTCTCATGCACATTCCAAGTCTTTCCAGGGCCAGTCCACAGAGCATGCAGGTGTTGCACTCCTGTCCTTTGATTTTGGAACTGAAGCAATCTGCTTCTAGAGAGAGATCAAATCACCAGCCAAAACAGGAACTTCCTGGTCCATCTCCCTCACTCCTTGCATAGCTTGGATCCTACTAGCAGCTTTTAAAACCTCCATTAGCTACCCAGCCAAAACAAGTGAGGGAGGGAACTTCATGCAGTGGTTCATTATGAGGAAGATAGCTCCTCTTAGTCAAAGATAGCTGGTATTTCTGCACTTCTTTGCCCCCACTTCTCAAATCAGTCTCAAATATTGGACATACACAGAATAAAGCTTGGTGAAAGCACAGTGTGTTCTAACAAAGAGCAACAAACAGCTAGCTGGGTGTTTTGAAAGACAAGCCACAATGCCTGGAGATGAGCCAGCCAAATTCCTGCCTCTCCTCCAGAAAAAACCCCGAACAATCCAATGCATCTCAGATATCATAATCAGAAATTACATTATGGCCTTACAATAAGGGACATAACAGATGAGATACTACAACACAGAAGCTCTTCATAAATATGCTACATACAGTAGCTTGAAACACAGTCATGCTTTTAACAGCTACATTGAAATGTTTTTTGCAAGTAGTCGACAGTTCATGTCAAAACAAAAAAATACAAACGATTTCAAGTTTTCTTCCTTCTGAAAAATGTTTGGTAAATGCTATGACAGGTTTGTTCCTCTCCTTGAATGCCAGATATATTCAACTAAATGTAAAGAAAACCCTAAAAGTCTACATGAGCTCTTACTTCTCCTGGACCATCACTGTATTTTAATAAAGATATATCTAGCAAAGTGACATACTCAGTTTCTCCTGCATAACCACTGTGAATAAAAGTCTTGTACCTGTTCACCCATAGACAAGCAAGGTAGCCTTTGACAGATTTACAGAAATGAAGCTGAGCATTAGGGTAATAAGAAGCCAACCTTGACTTGCACATTGATGATTTGTAAGAAAAGCAGGAAAGCACCAATCCAGTTCTGATCTCCTACCAGTCTGTCTGGGAGATCGGGGCAGGAAATGCCCATAACAAACACTCTGTGTAAATTCTTTATACTTTGTTGAAACAGCTGGCATTTCCCAAGTGTCAATACCACTTCTATTAGTACACAGCAGTCATTATTACTCCCACAGGACTGCTGAAGAGATCATGGCAAAGGAACAAGGAAGATAATGACAGGGGGGCTGGAAGCAGACTATCTTCAAGGTTCCTTCCAAGCCAAGTCATTTCATGATTCTCTGATATGATGTTGTACTGGACTGATGAAATAGCTGGTCAAACACTGTGCAGCCGATGGAAAACAAAAGGACAGGGCTGCTCTAGAGGACACAAGAGTGTTTGTAGGACAGATGGACCTAAGGCCCAGATTTTATCAGGTTATAGAACTCACTGGACACATTTTAACTCTCTGGAAAATTTAGAAGGTATTCTGATTTTATTTTTAACATGGATAATCAACAAACACAAAGCACACAGCTGTAGATTTTTCTTAGATTTAATAATCTTTGAAAATTCCTTTTGTCCTTCTTTCATGCATACAAACCCATTCAAATTCAAAATCCTCAGAATCTGATAAGTTTCCTTCTCCTTGGGGCAAGGGGTACTAATTAGGTGAGCTAGTGAGATACCAGCATACAATCTAGGAATATTTGGGTGGATGTGATGGTTTGCAAAGAGTTAAAAATATGCCTCAGACATTGAAGGGTAGAAGATGAAGGCAGGAGTGGAGGACATGGCATGATGGACCCCATACAGATCCTTTCAAATAATTTGAAATCTTAGCTGAATCTATGTCCCTATAAAACAACTCAAATGCCCTGCTTTTCCAAACTACTCCAATTTTAGGTGCTAGGATAGATATTCAACAGCAGTCGGCATGTGCAAAGCTCTGCTACAAATAATTGCCTGGCAATTATCGAAGGGATCAACATCAGAACAAATGCAGAGCACTTATAAAAAAAGGACCTAAAATGCAAGTTCTTCCCAAGGGATTCACATTTATTATCAATATTAGACAAAGTTGGAATCCATTGCACATCCCATATCACAGTTTGAGCCCTTTTTCTGTGTTCCCAGAGGTAGGAAAGATTTCTGGAGAGTGAGTTTTGTGCCAGCATCCCATACCCCAGGGAAACAGAATTAGAGGTTGCCTCGTGGTGCTTGAATGCAAGGGGAATCATGAACTACCCTCTCTCAGATATAGCCACTCTTCTCCCACTCATTCCCTAATCATCCAATATCCTCTACCCAGTCTTTCCATCCTTCCTTAACCCCGCTCATTTCCACCACTGGCTCTGATTCCACAAGTAGACTTTTGCTAACTAGAGGATGCAGAGGAAGGCCGGGTTTACCATCTGTCCCAGTCACATCAGTTACTGTTTTCTTAGGCCAGCTTTTAATCTGACACCTTGACCAGCTATGATACTCCATTTTATTTCAAGTACAACCAATGGGTCTCCACATTCTCTTCATGCGGCCTCCATACCAGAATGAATTCCCCAATCTGATTCTCCTTCAGGAGGCCTGGAAAGGCTTCCCTTCCCATAATGTACCACACACAATCTAGAGGCATAAAGCTGAGCTAAGGAACACAGAAGCTGGTAAAAGAAGAAAAAACAAATCCACCACTACTCAACTGTCAGGAAGATGTTTACATTACTCCAAATAGATTCCAAAGCAAGGTCTGAGCCTTGCTTTTTAAAGTGATTTCATTACTTCTCCCAGCCTCCCCTATTTCTCAGTTTGGACAACAGCTGGCATATACAGCAGTCCAACCAGCTGCATTATAAAGCGTGTAAATCCGAAATGTAGCTCAGGGAAAAATCTACAGAGACAGCTAAGACTTAAAAACTCCATTTCATAGATGGTGTGTAGGAGGTGGAAAGAGGCACTGCTAAATCTGTTACCTTTCCTGTGAATGATGAGCACACCACTCCTTCCAAAAATAGACTACAGAGGAAACATTATGGTGGTGACTGTGAAAAAGCAAGCTCACTACTCTGGCTCAGACATCAGGTCAGCTCTGTGTGAACACATGACCTCCTTCAAATCTACTGGAATAGCTATTACTTAGGTTTTTGCTAAAAAAGTAAACACATGGAATCTGTTGAAAATTATGGTGCTTAAAAAAAATATACCCTAATTTCAAGAAGCTGTTTCATAAACTCCACGCTACCAAAAGGTAACAACAGACATAAGGCTCCTAGTAAAAGCTTCCATCTTCCACCTGTTGGTCTGACAACCCTGCACTGCATTCTATCACAACAGCCATCAGTAATCCCTCCTGCCTTCACCTTTTAAACTTTTGC
Source organism: Cyanoderma ruficeps (assembly GCA_008694505.1). Lineage (NCBI taxonomy): Eukaryota > Metazoa > Chordata > Aves > Passeriformes > Timaliidae > Cyanoderma > Cyanoderma ruficeps. The sequence continues at coordinate 2,887,750 of VZDJ01000084.1, read as the reverse complement.
TATGCAAATATATGCTCATAAAGCCTGTGTCCACACTGTGGACAAGGAAGAGAATTTAGCTGCTAAATGCATTGGTCCAGCATCATCAAATACAACAAATGCACTTCAGAAAAAATTCTAAGACCACGGTAGGAATGAGGAGGGAGGAAATCTTTCTTCCATCTCAAGATCTGTGAGAAGCCAGTGACTTCACTCTTGACCTGTTGGAATAATTAATTAATTCAGCCTCCAGCTCTATTTGATCTCTGACCTTTCTCTACAAAACAATTTGCATACAGTATGTGTGAACTCGGTCAGTTATATCTTGAGGGATTTGTAAGATGATCTGCCGCATGCACAAAATTAAAAATGACCCAGCCATTAAAACGGATGCTACAAGGAATCTGAACAAAATCATTTGTTCAGATCAACCATATGTAGTATTAGCTAAGTCAGACAGGAGTTAAACAAGCATCTCTGAGTGCAGTTCTTACATGGCCAAGATATGCTGGTTGTTAAGTAATGAACTGAAGTGTTTGATGCCACCAGAGTAATGTTATTATTTTTAATTGACATAAGTATATTCATTCAGCAAAGTATAAGTGTTTCATGCACACATTATCATCTTTAAACTGCATTATGGATATAAAGTCTACGAAACCAGCCAGCAACTGCATACACACTTACAATTAAGACACACATTTCAATACCTTTAAAGTACTAACTTATTACAAATTATTAGCTTAATAATTAAGAGCACTTTAAATTAGAAGCAATCAGAAGCTCAGTGAGTTCTCAACACCAGATATGCTAACAGGTTTTACATCCTCCTTCCTGAAAGCTCACACAAAACCAAGAGAACCTGTGAGTCTTAGAAGTGTTCTGTAACCCAGCTCAATTACCCTTGTCATTTCCTTCCCCAAGCACATTTTGCATTTCAAGCTATAAAAATAACTTTCTTTAGATGTGATAGCTTGTTTTAACCACTGCTTCTTGCCTTCATCCTGAATGGACATTCCCTGTTAGAAATACTGTCTACATGGTTAAGTAGAGATTTCTCATGACTGACCTACAACCTGACACAATAATTGAATTTTTAACACCACTCCAGGGCAATGCATGTTTGTTTAGACCACTATGAACCCTTTGGGCCTTAAAACCATCACAGGGAATTAGTAAGGAAAAAAACATTCCACATATCTTTCCTACAAATACAAGCACATGAAGAAAGAACTATATTATACAATTAAAAGGTATAGCAGAGGTCAGCCAAAGAAGCCCAGAAACTTTGCTTCATCCCACAGCTCCTGAGAGGAAATATGCATGGCTGACATAATAGTGACAGGGTATCAGCTGCTCTAGGTGATGCCCCTTCCACACAGGATGGAGTGGGAGGTGGGATCGAGGGATTAGGATGCCTCAAAGGCAAAAACCCTGTTTAATATGCTTCTGAAGGAGAGGCAATTACAGACAGCTCCTCTTTCTGTTCATAGCTAACCCACTAAGCAGGGTAAAAGTGGTTTTTTACTGGATGTGTCTCCTCATCTTGAGGAGATTTTGACTTTTTTGACCCAAGCCTGGCAAACCTCCAGGGCATGTGCTAATAAAGCACAAGGAAACAGCTCTGAAAACTAATACTAAAAGCTTGGAGGGCAATCAATACACTTCAGAATCAGGGTTTCTGCCTGCTTCAGTCTTGCAAAAAGCATGATTTTTCTGAAGGACAGCTTTAGCAGCTTACACCTCCCTGTCAGTTTCCTCACAGGGAATATTTTGCATTAGATAAGCCACTGGCAGAAAAGATGTTTGCAGTCTAAACGTTCCGATGCATTTCTGAGACATTCAATGTAGCTTCGTCCAGCAACAAATTCCAGCGTCCACATATATCATGGAAACTTTTGAAGCACTCTGAGACAAGTCCTTAAAAACTGAAAAATTGCTACCAATCATTGTTATCCAGGCCACTTAACTTCCTCTAACAAACAAATTAACACAGTTGAAAGCAGGTGAGAAGTCAGAGTTTAACAACAGTTTACTGCAGAAAAGATGCATCATTTCTTCTCTTCCATTATGTCTTAGCAGCTTTGAAAAAGTCCCAGACATTTGCAGGCTCTGTCCAAGCTTTTATCTATTACTCCACAGATTCTTTAGGAAGTTCTGTCGGTAGTTAAAACAGCCACAAAAAATGGTGTATATCGTATGACAGCAATATTTGCTAATCATCAGTATTCTCATGATTCTACCACCAGTATTCTGATATAAACTTACTTTCTTCTGATAGTAGCAACAGCACTGCCAGTAATTGGGTAATTCCAATAAAGCATCCCACCTTACTTCTTTCATCCTCCTTCTCCCTCTTAACCTACAGGATTTCTTTGGGAGGGAGATGACATTGGATTGACATTCTGAAAATACAGATTAAGCTCTATCTCCACAGAGAGGTATTTACTCCACATCTCAGTTCTTGAAGTTTATACAGCACTCATCATCACATCAGTCTAAGGACCCCAATTTGCTACTCATGCCTATTAAACATTCTGCTGCAGTGCTTTGCTGAATAGACTGGCAGACATAAACACACATGGCAGTGCTTTGCCAAAATGTCATTTCAGCACCATAAACTTCTACTGCTAGCTAAAAAAACCTGCCAGCTGCTGTCCTTGGCTTTTACAACATCAGCAACCAGCTACCATCACAAATCCTCTGGAGACAATGACTTCCAGATAGGCACAGAATGAATCACATTTAAGCTTCTTACCTTCCAAGGGTTATAAACTCCTACTTGGCCAGCAGAGGAAAGGAGCACTGAAATGTGGCCACACATTTGCTACTTCACAACCCGCCCATCTATCCTGGGTTACATGAAACTATTTCCCAGCTGAAATTGCTGAATCTTTCACGCAAAGTGGGCAAGAACAGAAATAGCTGGCACAAATATATATCTTCCCCAAATGAACTTAAAAAGTATTCCTCTCACCAAGTAGCACCTTCCTGAATATTTAGCTTAGGAATGGCAACTATTTAGAACAGGAAAAAAAAATCTGTGAGTACTGCATGAAATCCTGTAGATGGACGCATAGAAGAGACTGGGACACTGTGAAATGGAACTGTTCCTGAGAGAATTCCATAATGCAATGGCCATACCCACACATGGGAGATCAACACAGAAGCCTGGAATGTGCTGTGGGGGCATATTAGGTAAGTTACACAGAAACTGGAGATGGAGAATATAGGAGGTGGAAGGGAGACCAGAGCAAAGAAAAGGGAGGAAACAGAGCAGACCGCAGACAAGCAAACCCTTGTAATAAATGCAAAAGGCAGACTCCTGGTAAGGGATGGGAAATATCTTTTGCTTCTCCCTCATAAGTTAAAGAAAAAAATTAAAAATTATGCTCTGCTATTTGTATATATTACAAATACTAACTCATTAGCATGACATGAACAATTCCTAGTGGAGAACTTTTTATCCTTCTATCAGCTGGGAAACAATTATTCTTGGAGACCACGGGAAATAGGCATATGCAGTTTAAGACATGGGTATTTAATTTCTCCATTGTCAAAGATAAATCTGAAGTTAAGAAATTGCTAGAAAACAAAAAACAATATGATACCACCCAAAAGCTCCTCAGTCCAACCTCTCCACATGTAATTGGGAATATATTATGGTCAGAAGTAGTGAAGGCAGCAGATAGACCCTGAACATCAGTCTCCACTGTAATGTTCTCACAGCATGGAAGCCATTAGGAAACCAGGAAAACTCACAGGACCTTTATATTACACTGACATTTGCTCCTGAATTAATGACAAGCAATAACCTCCAGGATATTTTGATAACACCTTACAAGTTCTCTTTCCTCAAGTTCTGCTTAAGTCACAGATACCAATGTATGGAAATGCTTTGACAGAGAGAACATGGTCTTCCTTCAAATACTGCTATTTTGCCTTCTGAGAAAAAATATGGCAATGTGCCCCACAACAGGAAAAGTATTTTCTCTGCCAACCAGGGAGGTCAAGCAGAAGTTGCTATTCAAAATCCTACCAGCACTTCAACACACTCTTCAACAAACACAAAAACTCTAGCACCTCTATCTACAGTCACCCATCTTCCACCTTCTGTTTTTCCCCCCAAGTATTGTTATTTTTGGTGCATATTCATTGCTGTATTTCCCAGCCTAATTTTAAATATTTCAAACAATGGTGTTCAAAGTGACATAAAATTAATCTACTCATATCCAGAAACACTACCAAAATGTGCACATACCTACCAAGAGGGAAGTGACAGGTAAGAAACTCTTACAAAGAAAAAGAAAAAGAAAGGCAGAAGAAAAACATTGTTTTTACTTGCTGGCTTTGTGACTTCTGTACCCTTCCCATTAATCACCGTATTTTCTGTAGGGATCATTAGCATATTCCATCAAATAAAATTTTCTGTAAACATTGGAGTCTGCTTCACACTCCACACTGTTCTTTACTGTGCCATTAGGCAGTATCAACATACACTAAGCTACATATGGGAGGCTTACCCATGTGGAAACACCAAGAGAAAAGAGAACTGCATTAATGAAATCACATTAAGGGGCCTCAACTGCAACTGAAATGTATTTCCAAAATAAACTCAAACCACTAAATCAAAGCCACTTACATTCCAACACTCAGAATTCATACTGGATTGCAACACAATTTCACATGTCTACTGACATTCATACCTCTGTACGACCTGGATGAGTCATGAGTCTTCCCATCAAAAAAACACATGTGCTGTCATGAGGACATGAAGCAAATTCAGAATTTTAATATCCCCTGCCTATGGGGGCCTTAGAATTCACAAAAAAAATCAGTTTGCTGTTCCTAGACTATGGATTAGCTTTATAGAATGAATTTGTTACAGATATTTTAGTACAACGCACCATCATTAATTCTGAGATCGATAAGAAAAGCTCTACCAAAATAAATCAGTCCAGCTATGCTACAACCAAAGAGATATGTCAGCTCACTGACAGTTCTACTTCCTTGAAGAACTTAAAGAAACAGCTAACAAAGGCTTTCTCTTAAGAGGGTCTTCTGTGAATCAGCTCCTGAGCAGTGTGGCTCCCCTAATGGGAAATCCATCCCTCATTCTTCCACTCTCAATCAATCTACAGACATTAAAAAAAGGAAACACTGCTAATAGCTGCTAAATATCCTCTTTGTTTTGCAGCAGTCACTCATACATTATGCATGGATCAAGAATGAAACAGTAAGGGAATAAGAAAACCCACCCAGACTATATGCTCTGCACATTATGATTCAATAGAAATTCAAGAGCAAGTGTTGTCTGACTGATGTTCAGCTGTGGCTATATGAGCAGGCCTTCTCCTATAAATCTAACTCGTATAATAATCTCGTATAAACCTAAACCACTTTGGTTTCATTAAGGAAGATGGACTGTGTGCCTGTTATCCCACCAGACACCACACTATGCAAGCTTGCAGGGCCAGGTTGATGGGGCATTGAGCAATCTGGCCTAGGGAAATGTGTCCCTGCTTGTGGCAGGGAGTTTGAAATTAGGTGATCTTAAAAGTCCCTTCCAACCCAAATCATTTTATGCTTCCAAACTGCTGCTGTAATTGCACCCACACACCAGCCAGGAGTGTCACATCAGAACAATGAAGAGGCCCACCCTGAACAACCAGAAAACCCATTTTTCTGCATTGCACAAGACAAACTGGCACTGCGTGCCTCAGGTGTAAAAGGCTAGACCTAAAACTGCCTGGCAAGCCTGTTAGGGAATCTAGATTATTTAATATATTTAATCAAACTTATGCATTCTCTACTGTGACTTTTATTAAGAGTCATAAAGGGTAAGAAGTAGTTGAGGAGGGCAATTAGATGCTGTACCCCTAAAGCCTGCTTGCTCTACAGTATCTACAGAAGATATTTAACTCCAGAAGTTAATTGGGTGGAGGCTACTTCTGCCTTTGGCACATTAAAATCTTACTGAAGTTTTCTCAGTTAAATCAAGGCTTGATGTTTTGGTCGTACTAAACACGCTGGGAGATCTGCTTGTTCCAACTAAAGAACAACAGTTGAAGTCTCATGCAACTTGCACTTACCATCCTGCTTTTCATTGGGGTCTATTAGCCTTTTGGGACACATCTGGCAAATAGCAAAAAGAGGGAATTCAAAGGTGAAAAAACTCTGATTCCCTTTCTGAAAAAGGAAATTGGACATCTCTGCTCCACTTTTCATTTGTGTTTTTAGCCAAGCTTTTCAAAATTAATCGGTTAACTTATAGACTAGACAGATGAGGAATGGTGATTCTTCAATAAGCCAAGCATCCTGTACAGTACACTGAACATTAAGATGGTCAGAGATCCAGGAGATCTTCATATTCTATCAAAATACATGGTTCCACCTATACCCAAATTCTGCAATAGACCTACTTCCTAAATCTTATTTACAACAAACAACTACATTAGAATTTATTTTAAAAGTTTTAGGAATTTTCCATGTGGCACGTCAGTATTACGGCACCGTAGCAGAGCAAATGTACTAAACAGATCTCAAAAAGATAAAAAAAGAGACAAAACAAGAAAATGACTGTTGAAGCTTTTTAATTGCCAAGCTAGGCATTTTTACTGTATGCAGGTAACAAGGAGAGCACTAAAGCAGTGTTGGGAACTTTATTGTTGGTATTCAAACTTTGGGAACTGATATCCAAGATAACTTCAGTAGAAGTCAAATGTCATCTCTGGTTTTTTTGCATAAGATTTTTACAGAAGGGTTTCTAAACTGATCTCTGTTTCTAAAAAATCAAAGTGCAAAGCCTCAGGATTTCATATTCAGCTTTTTTGGTTTTTTAAACTGCAGATGGTAATCAAAACTTCCTTGGGAACACACAGGAATCTCAGTTTCCAACAAGACAAATTTTGAAAGAAGTGGCATCACATTTAAGAAATTGGTGCTTAATAAAGCAGAAAGGTCCCCTTCCTTCTGCCACTGAAAGACAAATTTTCAGAGACACTCAGAGGGTTTGCATTCCTTCTACTAGTAAGATTTCCCAAATGAACAAGTAACAGGTGACTCAATACACTAATGACCAGTGTCTTAATCAGAACTGAGTTGCTCTCACTAAAATTAAAAGATGTTTCATCATGTCTTTAGTCTCAGCAATGTACCATGTCTCATGGAGCTCCCCCGTAAGAAGGATCAAAAAGGCTTTTACATATTTTTATATTTGATTATGCTGATTCCTCAAAGCAGATTCATTCACCCTGGCCCTGAAAAAAGTATAATGTCTCTGGAAAATTCTGGTGGTTCACAAGATTAGCTGTTCTAGGAAAGAAAAGTAGTAAGTAAAGCAAGAAAACTTGTGGGTTCCACTGCACTCAATGTTTATGCTATGACACTCTTTGAACTCTAAGGAGTGCCAGGAAATGCAGGGGATGGGAAGGGGAGATACAGCAAACTTGCCATTACTTTTCATCTTCCATATTAATTTTCACATTAAATGCAATTAACAAGGCCTCCTGGTTAATTTGTATTTTCTATAGAAGAAAATACCTAATGCCTAAATTGTCAGCCTTGACATAGAGAGACTTTTTCACTGAAAGCTTCATAATTAAACCCATGAGTTTTATTACCTGTTTGGGAAGTGTATCGCCTACGTACTTGTTACCTGCTACTGTAATTGTGTGTTTTCAGTGCTATTTACAGCAAATGTAATAAATTAAGAGACACTAGGAAAAAAAAAGGATTTAGCACATAGAGATACCAGACATGATCCATACAGAACCCAAAAATCTGAAGGACAAGACCAGTCTGTCTATTTAGTAAACTCTATAGCACATGAAATCTGTATGACTACAGCATCATAGGGTACTCAAAGAACCTTGACATTTCAGCTTGACTGGGAATTTTGGTGCTAGAAAAGTAAAAATAAAATTACTCAGCATGGAAATCATAGAAGTTGGCAACTGTTTACTCTTGACATTCCAGGGAAACAAATGGCATGGATTCAGTGAGGTTAAGAACTTCAGTTTGTTAATTACCTCTCTGAAAACAAACTTGGTAATTCATTTTTTTTTTTTACACAATATTATATACTAGATACTCACTTGCTGGTACCTCCCCTTTGTGTCCATATATTCAAGCTAACTTGCAAATACAACATTCATGTTCATCTCTGCACTAAATGCAGTTATCATTAATTTTTACTTTTTAAAAACTCATTAAGAAGACACACTGTACACAGAAATAAAACACACAGAGGCACACAATAAATGTTTTGTCATTCAGTGAAATACTGCTTGCAGTACATCAGCCCTTTTACAATTAATTTGAGCCTACTAACCACCACTACCCTGGCTGTGCTTAGCAGTGAGTTCTGCCAAAGCAGAACTCCCCCAGGCAGCCTCAGATGGGCACTCTCAAGTCATCCCTGTCTCTCACTGTCTCAGCTGTCACTCCACACTGCCTGCTTATACCAGCTGCAGGGCAGGTGGGTGACAGTGGGGTGTCACAGCAGCCCTCCAGCCTGGCCTCACTTGGCTGCTTAAGCTTGTGCTTCATGCTCCAAAGCACACCAGTTTTAAGGCCACACTAGGCCAGCTTGGCAAAACTTCTCAAGAAAGAATTTTATCATGAATTTGCTAAGCATTTCCTTTGCATAAGTATCATTGTATCCACAGGCTAAAAAAAAAAAAAAAAAGTGTTTTAAATTAGTTGAAAGTCAAAAACAAACTTCCATCATGGCACAAGAAAAATGCCAGTCACCATGCAAGACTGCAAGCTCTCACACAGGCAAGCAGCCTTAACGCACATTACCTTACAGAGATAAATGCCACAAAGTTACATTGATACTTGGAATGCCTGGTTGGCACCTTCTGTTATCTCACAAAGACTCACCCTGCTTCCTTTAACGGACCTGTATCCCACTGATATTCTGGATTCCCACATCTGCCCTACCAAACCATCAGTTTAGCTGGGAAATCCAAGCAAAAATCTGTCTCATGTCCCTCTGAGCTGCAAAGGAATGCAAACCCACTAGGTTTTAAAATAACTTTATGTGACTCAGTTTTGATATTAACATTTTTGAAACGGCTACTCATCCCTTGCAAAACCAGTAAAAGACAGATGCAAGGCAGTCCAGGAGGAGCCACAGATACTCATCAGCTACATGGCCATACTGCATAGATGACTGAGAATCTCAGTCTAAAAATATTGCTATGAAGCCTCAAATGAATGATTTTACATATCTAAAGAACAAATCACCAGTTCAGAATAATGTTGCTATTAATAGGAATAATATCCACGTACATTATGGATGTTCATTTCACAGATGTGATTTTATTCTGTTACAGCCATCACAACTTACACTTAAGCTTTACAATACAGAGAACAGATTTAAATGAAAGTCAGCAGACATTTGCTTTATACTTTATAACTACAGGGATATCTCTCTACAGAAAGAGATAACAAAGGTATTAGTTATGGTCAATACTAAAGGGGGATAATTGTGCATTTCAGCAGTGATGCTTGTAACACTGAGTTTCAAGAGCTGTGGACAGAAAAGAATATTCTCAGCATAAAACTATTCAAGAGCTTTAACAGAGATGAAGGGCAGAGACCACTGTGGCCATGCCATATTCATGTATCCCCTGACAGTTCATTAGATTGTCCATCTTGCAAATCTTCCCACACAGGTTTTACAAAGGTCCATGACTACATCAAAAGCAACATATTACTTATAACTAAATAAAAGAGGACTAAAAAAACCCCCAGGACTATTGATTTGAAACAGAATAAAACTGCTTGGGAGATGTTTTCAAGACAAATCACCACAGTGAAATGAATGCCTACCACAACTCCTTTCTGCTCCCCATAGTAAAGCACCAATAGGATTTGTTAGACAGACAGGACTACACTTCCATAAGGATGAAAAACTCCAGTTTTTAAGGATTCAGTTTTTACAGCTCCTCTGGACACTAAGTGCAAACAAGATACACGAGAGAACTTCATGCTAAATTCCATGACAGCCATATTTTTGTGTAAATACTAAATACTCTTCCTAATCCTATTTTTGTCTAACTCTTAAATGCTCATACAGAAAACCACACAAAAGGAGATATTTGTGTCTTCTGGGTTATTTTTGTCTCCAAAAAACCACTATACATATTTTGGAAAGCATCATTCCCACCAGCTAGGGTCACTTTTCACCTAGTGTCAGTGGAAGAATATTAACTACAGAGTATATGAATAAAAATACCTACAGCATTTTATTGGATGACCTAGAGAAAATTTAATCTGAATACTTGAGGGTATTTGGAGGCATTTTTGAGATAGTGTCACTGCATTAATGGAAGACAGTGATCCTCCAGCTAGAACTTGCCTTTAAATGCAATGTGACTAACAACTCAGTGAATTGGTACACAAACCATCCTCTCTACAGCTAGAGAGGATACAACCTGTACTCTTAGACCTAAGATCTGCTGTTTGACCTTTCACCTCTAGCAGACTGCTTTTCAATCCCAAATTACTGGGTAACAGTTATACTTCCACAGCTATCCTACAGCAGCTGGCCTCCACTAGAGGCTGCTAGGTTCAGAACCACCACTAGATCACACTTTAAACCATGATCCAAATTAACCAAGACATTTCAGAATAGTAAAGTTCCATGCCTAATCCCACTCAAGTTCCCAGATCATGCAAGTCACTCAAAATACAAGCTATAAACGGCAGACATCATCTTTGCTGTTCGTTTGGCACAACACAATTCATCCTGCACTCATATGGCTGAGAGACAGAAAGCACTCCATCTGCCTCTCAGTTCACGAGCCCCTCACTGCTCACTTCTTCACCTGGAAAAGACTGTAAATAAACAAACCTGTTTGGCCAACTGATCCTTCTTCACCAAGCCAGTGGCTGCAACGATGTTCCCTGCCCCTTCCACCGTCTTCTGTGCCACCGCCGTCACTCCTGTCACCACAGCTCCCCCAACATTAGACACCTGCTCTTTGGTCNCTTTGGTCTTCTCAGCCACTGAGGAGAAGCAGAAGATGAAAAAAAAACACATTATGCCTCTGGGAGCTGTAAGTTTTTCAGAGAATTTATCACTGTCAGCCCAACATCATGAAAAGCCATAAGGCCATTACATTTTCTGTACCCCAAGTGGATCTTAAGAAATTAAACTATCCATCTGGTAGTGCTGGAGCAGCAGAGGTAAAAATAAGCCTTAGCTGGGGCTCAATTTCTTGCATGTGAAAGACAGCTGACATTTTCATTCATGTCTAACTGCACTTCAGGGAAGAAAAGGCATTATTTAGGAGCTCTTATTACATCCATCTTACTGTATAATATATCCTAATTTAGAAATGCATTCCAATTAGTCCACCAAACACTTGCTGCATGATACAGGGCATGGAAGACAAGATTTTTTGCATCAGATACAAAAAATATTGATTATTCTTTTAATATTTATTTTCTAAGATATATTTCATTAAAAGGCAGATCTATCAATGCTCAACCAAGAATTTCAAACAGAACCTTTTATCTGACTCCCTTGAAATTTTTGCCCCAATGCTGATACATAATATACAAATTTATAAAAAGACTGAATGCCAAGGCAAACTGGATTAATAGCTAACTTCCAAGCCCCAGGGAAACAACAACTCATTTAGCCTACATATACATCTGCAGCTGCCATTCTACCTTTCAGAATATCACAGGGGTTTGTCTGCTCATTCATCCCCAAGGGCTCTTTCTGACAGCAGCTCAAACTACAGTGAAACTGCTCTAAGAAAAGGGATGGAATGACTTCATGCCTTGAAGTTACACACCCAGATTTTTTAGCAAAACACACATGCACTCCTCTAAACAAGAGAATGTTCTTCAAAAACATCCATCATATACTTTTTCCATTCTAACTAATCCTATGCCTTCCTTCAGGCTAAATCCCATTTGATCCATAAAAGGTATTCATTGCTTTATCTGCATCCTTTATGAACACAGGATGGATTCTGCTTCAAAGTTTGGACACCATTTCTGTGTCTTTTTCTGGGAAGCACATAGGAAAATTAGACATTCTGTGGATAAATTACATTTCTTTAATTCCTTACATAAAGAGCATCATATCCATATCACAGGGCAGGCAGGATGCATTACTATGACTGATATTAAATATCAAAAATTAGGAAAAAGCTAGAAAGTTAAACATCATGACTAATACCCAACTTTAATAGAAGATCCAAATTATAAGTATCTGCTGACTGAAAATGGAGGCAGATAATTTAATGCTCATTCTAGCTAATTTAAAGGGAAAAGTTAGTAACTAATTAAGTATTATCTCTATTATAACCAGGAGCTTTCATTAGAGAGCAGAATAACAGACTACACATTGTCTAAAATTAGAAACACAAAAAGGCTGTTTCAAATATCTCCCACACTATACATACTAATAATCTAAAAGTTCATGAAAAATGTTACTGTATACACCAACTACTCTACCGATATGTTTTTTCAGGGGAAATAAAAAAAGATAATCAAATGTGGGCTTTGTGGAAAAGCAAATGTTGCCCTCAAGGAAGGTTTGACTTAGTGCTAGCAAGTGCAAAAAGACATCTATTAAGCTACAGATCACAAAAAGCTTTGGGTTCTACGCTTGAAATTCATATAGGAAGCTTTCCACTAGTTCTTGCAAATATATCTTAAGCTGCCGGTCCTCATAACACACTATATCTTGCAAAGCCTAGTGAGACCTAATTGTGCTTGGAGCCTTTCAGAAAGAAACTGAGTATCATTATGAAACAAACTCATTCATGTTGCTCCAAATGGCAAAAAGAATTCTAAAAAAACAAAGGAGCATCTTATAAACGTAGATTGAAAAATCCAATTTTCCAATAAACATTTAAATTTAAAAAAAAACTAAAAGGAGTTATGTTTTGGGTACATTTCAGTACTGCTTTTTATTTTTCCTCTGTTTCATTCATTTTCTGGGATAGATCATGGGCTGCATTTAGAGCAGCATAACCAGCAAGTCAAGGGAGGAGATTCTGCCCCTCTGCTCTGGTGAGAGCCCACCTGCAGTGCTGCATCAGCTGTGGGCCTGATGGAGTGAGTCCAGGGGATGCCACCAAGATGTTCAGAGGGATAGAGCACCCCTCCTACGAAGACAGAGAGAGAGCTGTTGAGACCCTAATTGTGGCCTTCCAGTACCTACAACCCTACAAGAAAGGTGGAGAGGGACTTTGTACAGGATCATGTTGGGACAGGGGAGGAGTAGACAAATTCAAACTAGAAGAGAATAGGTTTACATATGGAGGAAATCCTTTACTGTGAGGGTGATGAGACACTCACACAGATTGCCCAGAGAAGCTGTGGATGTCCCATCCCTGGAAGTGCTCAAGGCCAGGGGGCCATGAGCAACCTGGTCTAGCAGAAGGCATTTCTGCCCATGTAAGGGGGTTAGAATCTTTAAGGTGTTTTCTCACCCAACAATTCTATAATTCAGGGTCCTTTCATTCTGTTAATTTTTTTGGTATGGAAGTGACACATTGTTTTGAAAACTCCCCTTTCCAAAAAAAACATTGAATGGCAGAACATGTAAGGGCAAATTCAGTAGGCTTGATGCTGACAAGGGCTCAGTTGGCCTTGAGCAGACTCATCCTTTCTGATAAAATTATAAAGAATGGTTGTACTGTGTTGATTGTCACAGGCACAATTATTTTCATTACCTCAAGCTCTTAAAGCAACTGCACCTCAAAATATCAAGAAACAGAGTGGAATCGAGTGCACTGTGGATGCTGCAGCATAAACCACCTGATTCTCAATGCCACTATTATACCCACATTTCTTATACCGTGTTGTCATGGCAAGTACAACCACCTGCCAAGAGCAACTATCCAGTGGCTGCTGCTCCCATTACAGTATTTTGGGAAGGCACTGTCTCAAGCCCATTTCCTCCTCCCAGAAACACATTATCATAGGAAAGGCTTAGTACATACAAACTCAAATGAAAAAGGAAAGAATCAGGGCACTAACTGTTACTGGCACAGCAATAACATAGTGATAGAAGCAGTAACAAAAGCAGTATACTTTAAACTGCTTCTATTTCAGACAGCCATAGTTTAACCCCAGCTGCCAACTAAGCACCACACGACTGCTCATTCACTTCTTCCCCCAGCAGGATGGGGAGGAAGAGAATTGGAAGGGTAAAAGTAAGAAGACCCATGGGCTAAGTATGGTTCAATTGAAATAAAATAATAATAGTAATTTTAAAATGTAATAAAAAGGAAAATAAAGAAAGATATAAATCTTACAGGTGATGCAAATTAAAACAATTGCTCACCACCAACCAACAGATGCCCAGCCAGTCCCCAAGCAGATGACCCCCACCAACCTTCCTCATGGTTTTACTGCTCAGCGTGATGCCATACAGTGTGGAATATCCTTCTGGTCAACCAGGGTCAGCTGTCCTGGCCTTCCCCCAGTTCCTTGTGAACCCCCAGCCTCCTCACTGGTGTGGCAAGTCGAGAAGCAGGAAATACCTTGATGTGTAGTCCCTGTTCGGCAAACTACGGTATCCCTATGTTATCAACACTGGTTCCAGCACAAATCCCAAACAGCCCCATACCAGGTACTATGAAGAAAACTACCTCCGTTGATGGAGGAGGTAGGACTGACACCGAAGAAGGCTCCAAGCATCAGCACTTTATTGTTCTTCAGTACAACCTTTTGTACTATTCATCTTGCATGCATTACACCTGTGTGCCCTCTCTACCCTTCTGTGATTGGTCAGGTGCACCTCAGCATTCCACGTTTCTTTGCCTTCAATATTGTTCACCTGTCCCACACGGCTGTAGCCTATTAGGGATGAGGCTCAGCCACAGCCTCATTCCCAATCACTACAAACTGTGTGCCTACAGTCCATCCCAGCCAAACCCAGGACTCAGACACAGCACAAGAAAACTGTCACAGGAGTTACCACAGAAGATCTCTCACACACTACTTCAGAAATAAGAGCCATGAAGATAAATTCAACAAACTACATAAATCACACAGATTGGCAAAAGCAATCATAGTTAGGAGAGAATCTTATTTCCTGTCTCTAAGGAATAACTAAACATCTACATCATTACCAGAATGACTCTGATAATGAGTTCCAGCCTGGTGACCCTCCAGCTCTGAAAACCCCACAACAGAAGAATAAAAACCAAAAGAGGTTTCCAGTCTCATGTATTTTATTGCTTACACTGAGTAACAATAGGGAAAGCGTTAAGTGTGCACAAACAAATCAGTTCAGAGTACAGGGGATTGATTCCAACTTATTAAATTTATCTGAATACCAGGTTGCTTAATGATCTTAAGCCATTAAGTCTTTGTAAAATTGATATCTGCTTTGCATCACAGTGTTGAGAACCAGAGTTAATCAGCTTCTGCAGAGCCTTGCTGTGCTATCCCCTGGTTACTTCCTTTATCTATGGAGACACTGTCCATTCCATTAAATGGCCCTGGGACAGTGTGCAATGACTATACCAAGGCTAACTTTGAGTTTAAATTCAGTACTGACCACAGCACCATGCAAAAACTATTAGTATTGAAGTTGTCTTTTCACTGCTCATTACAGATAACTGGGTAGCATACAGTATCAATGTAAAACCTCAGGAGCAATTCAAAATAATAACCAGCTATTTTAAACCTTGAACAAAAGAAGTAGAATCAAACCACAGAATTTCTCTGAATTAATAAACTTACTCTTATTGTACCAAACATACTTTTGAGTAAGTATTTCAAACAGTAAGTTTGTCATAAGTACTTGAAGAATTCATTTACAAAGTGCCATAAATATGCTGGGTCTTTAATTTATGCAGTTTTCTGTAAGATACCCATTGGAGTTAAAGACCAGGAATACCAATGACTAAGAATGTTAAGAAGAACAAGAATGATCAGATAAAAGAATTAAGCAAAAACCTGACTATGGTTTACTATTATCAGTATGGTGTCTTCACTCACAAGACTGAAGGACTAAGAGCTTTTTTGGCCTGACTTATTTACAAATAGTGCTTTATTTAGAATATCAGGAGATGGCCAGTAATTTTTCATCTTTGATACCATTCATTTCTGGGAGATAAGTAAGATCAGTGAATTATGCATTTGCAGTCAAAGGCCAGGAGATATTTTCATTAGGAAGGCAACTCTAAACACAAGCATACACCATAAAACCAATATGAAAAGCTGTTTTATCATCAGAAGTTCAGAGAAAAGGTGACCTGACAACACACTCACCATATTTCTGTGAATCACAGCCTGGAATCCTCATTTCACAGTACCTTGATGTCACTAAGCCTGGTATGATCAGGTCACATTTAAAGCAAGAAACACCTCAGTCTTGTAATTCTGTGTTTGGAAATTAACTGACTGAAGAATGCATTTAGGTTTTTTAGCCCTTTAAGGTGTGTCATTTCACAGTACTTTCACCAGCATAGAGAGTTGAATCACAATTTATTCAAAGCTAGAAAACCATCAAAATTTTGGAGCTCACATTAAGAAAACACTGGCTGCAAAACTGAATACTCATTTTAATCTGTGATTCTAGTTTGTATCTGACTGTCTCCAACCTCTCAAACCATTTTTATTTACATAAGGTGTTTATTTCACCTCAGGTTTCACATTATGTACTGGGGACTTAATATCATAAGACCAGCACAACTTGTGAACTTCCAGGCATATGAAAAGAGACAAGTAGGTCTTCACAGGGGATTTAAACGGCATTTTTGTCACATCAACTTTAACAGCACTGATTTAAATGGATTTGATTTCTACAGCAACTTCACTAGCATCTCTGTCTTCATGTTATACCTCATTGAATCACTACAGTGAACCTAAAACTGTTTTTATCTACCTTCTCTTCCTGCCAGAGGAACTATTTATAGGCTTGCTATTAATTTTTTTATTCTTAAAATGTTTCCAAGCTGTTCCTCTGTTCTTACACTAGCAAATCCCTACTGTTTCATTTTGGAAGTCATGATATCTAGATTTCGCCTGAAGCCTTCTCTTCTCACTGCCATATTTCAACCTGTTCATTTTCCACTTTCATTCAACAGCCAAACTCATCTCAAACAGCTTGAATGGCCAGAAGGAAACTGTGGCACCATACCCATTATTCCCAAGTTTTGGGCATCTCACTTTGTGTCACCTGTTTCCTGAAGTGTGTGAGGAGCAGCTACTGTTTTGCCTAACATCAACAGTAACTTTTTCAAATTTTCTATTCACAGGCACAGCACATAACAGATGTGTTCCCCTTATGTTTGGCTTTACAGTCTGTTTTGTACCTTCCAGAAGAAAATTTAACATATTTTCAAACCTATTAAAAATTCTGTTCACCTACTCAACATTTCCTGGCTAATTAAACATATTGCCATCACATCAAGAGAGGTACAGCATTTGAGATCAGTCGCTTCTTTCAGGATGAGGAAGAGAAGTCCCCCACTGAGCTACCCCACTAGAATCCCAGTGCTTCAGCATGTTTCATGCACGTGCAAATGTCCTTGACTTTGATTCTACCACATCCCAGTGTGGGCAATGTCACCTCTATTAACTTGCTTCCTAGTACTGTCAGTTGCTGCTCCCACTTCTGTGATGATATCGGATATATGTGCCCCAAATCTCATTCTACTGCAATCCTCTACTGGTCATAGTAATGATCCCTCTGAATAGTTCTCTTAATTGAGGTCTAACAAGCTGAGATTTCAAATCTCATAACAACAGAGCATGCTCAGCCTGAGGCTAAACTCTGAAGCACTATCCTCAATATTCTGCTCCGTTTTGTTACTAGAAATACTCTTGACTGACTTTCCAACCATTTATGTGGGTTGTGGATTAAGTACTGACATTTGTTTACCTACCATTTGGTTATCCTCTGCCTTGGCTTATGCAAGCACAATGATGCACTGATATGCGAGTTGAATGATACACTGCCTGTACACTGAGGAAAAAGAAATCCTTTTCTGTTATTTTATTTGTTTCTGAATTTGTTAGGGGAAAAACAACTTAAATTTCTTGACTATGCATTCTCTCCACATCTCCAGAACTCTCACATTCTAAAGCAGAATATTATACATTTTATTCAATGCCCTATGGTCAACTAAGGCTTTTCTGCACTCTGTAGATATCAAAGATTTCCATTCCTTTTGCCCCTTAAAACAAATTATTGGTTACTGGTTTCAGTTCATGCCTAAAATGATCCCTGCAAATCAATTTAAAATGCAAATTTACTCTTTCTTGGTGTAGAAATGCTATTGTGAAGATACATGCCTGGCATTAAATTCTAAGTTTGAAAGTGCTCTTGCATTAAGAGATCAGTCACTTTAAAAAACCCCATTTTGAAACACTCATAATTGTGATAAATTCAAATCAAAACTCTGAAATTTGTTTCTTTCTTGTAAGTCATTTCCATTCAGTCTTCCCACCCAAGCAGATGTCTCAATTTTCCTATGCTTTTCCAGCTTTCATAAACTGTAGTGCTCTCAAAAAAACAAAACTTTTAACAGCTAAATGGCTGGTTAATCTTATGCAGGAAAGAAGCTGAAATCAAGAGATAATTATCTTACCTGTTGTAACACCATGAACAACTCCTTCCTTGGTCCTGGAACCTAAACAAAGAGATATTAGTTTGAAAACGCATATTCTTAAGTACTGGTAAAGACTAGATCAATGATAAACAGGGATTAATATGTAGACTGCATACTGTTGCATACAATATTTTTCAAGGTTATTAAAAGAAATTAAAAAGAAATTCAATCTAAGGGAAGAGGCAAAACCATCAGTAAAGAACAACTGCATGGATGGGTATCGACTGCAGAAAGGTGAATAATACCAGAAACATTTCAGCAGTACATACGGACTTCCTTGCCACTTTCGGAATAGCTGTATTAGGCCTCCCACTTGGCACACTCACACGGATGACTCTGCACAGAAACCATGTTAACAGCCTAAGGAGGATCATGCATGGATTTGTAGAAGCTCTGAGCCACAGTTTCCAGATGATCCTTAAAATTTCATCTTTGCCAGATCTCAATTTGCAGGGCTTGACAATCACTACTGAACTACAGAAAGGCCTAGAGGTTAAATTAGAGAGGCCTAGAGGTTAAATTAGAGAGGCCTAGAGGTTAAATTCATGGGGAGATGGAAGGGCTAGCCAGATTTAGATATCAAATAATCCAAAAGAACAACTTTAAGCAGTAGATAAGATTTCAACATGAAAATGCCCCCCAGGTCACACCCAAGGTCTGCTGTATCCACTGTCCTTGCTGTCACAGAACATATATGAAATGCAGGGAGCACCCTGAAACTTGTGCTAGACTGAGGCATAATACAAGGCCTGTGTAAGCAATGGTCTTCAGTGTGGTGGAGTTACAAACTGATTTCTGCAACACCCATGCAAAAAAACTATGACTTTTCATCATACTGCCCGAAAGGGAACAATCTCCTGTGTCTTTAAGGGGAAGAGAAACAAAAACTAGCACATACTGCTGTTTAAAACATAACTGGGTGTCTTTTTCCCTACCAGCCCTCTACTTGCCCTTGTCAGGTTCCATAATTTGGCTACATTTCAGGGATTACTATCCATTTGTGGACTGTGACGCTTAACAATGTGCAATTAAGAGAGTTTATGGCTCCTAGTTAATCATCTTACCTAGTCTGCCAGAGATAGGATGACATTTTATTTCTTTTTACCAACACAGAAATGACCTCACTTGTAATGCAATTTTTTTGCTGT
Organism: Cyanoderma ruficeps; assembly: GCA_008694505.1. NCBI lineage: Eukaryota > Metazoa > Chordata > Aves > Passeriformes > Timaliidae > Cyanoderma > Cyanoderma ruficeps. The sequence continues at coordinate 2,868,018 of VZDJ01000084.1, read as the reverse complement.
CATTCAGTATTTGAGACATTATAATTTATACTTCCAGCTTTATATCTCTAACAAAAGAAAACGCATAAGCAGAAAAAATACTAGAAAAAAGCAACTTTTTCTTCAAAATTTTTTGCAATAATACAATTAAACACAGGAACACAACAGAAGCTCATTCATCAATATGTCCTACTTGCTACTACTGCAAATTTATGGAACTTTAGCCATGTAGTTCTGACACTATTAGATTGATTACACGATTGAAAAGGCTCTCTTACCCATGAGCAAGAGTAGAATAATAATTCATGAGAAATACAAGGAAAAAACATACAGCATCAAGTAAAAGGAAATGTTCCTTTACCTAATTATGAGGTTAAACAGCTGAGAAGTCTTTTTCCCCTCTTTATTCCAATTTTATCTTTAAAACAAGTTTGCTTTCTCTCACTGAAAAATATTTACCATTCAACAATCAGAAGTTTCATTATATGCAAAGTGCTCACACCTAAGGAGTTGTTTTAGGACTTTGATTCTCAATTTCGTACCACCATAAGACCTGAAGAAGAAAAGCATGTGATGGAATTCAAGCACATGAGGGTTCTACTGACTTCTAGCAACTAAACACCACTGCAGGCTTACAGTGTGTCTACTGGAATACTTAATGTTAAGCACACGCTTTTGAAGGCATTGTTAGACCTGGCCAATATCTCATCCATGTTGTTGAACTGACTGCAAGCCAAGCCATTAAAGACATGGAAACCTGTGAATCAGCAAGTACTCAGTTGCCTAAGGCCAGAAAGGGATGGGTGGTATGACAGAACTCCCTGAAGACCTGTGCAATGCACACATCTCCAGAGGGACCTATTCCAAATCGATTCTCTCCTCACTTGCCCAGACATAACACTGCAATAACCACAACTCAAACAGAAATGTTGGTCTCTTTAGTAGAAGACAGACTTCTCTTTAAAAAAGCTCAACTCACAGACCCACATGGAACAGGGATATGTATAGCCAGATCCATTAATTGGCAAACAACCAGCTGGTTGGTGTTCCAGACCCTACAACATATGTTTGAGCTCAAAGAGTACTTGCCCCACTGCTGCACACTTGCATGCAAGTAGCTGTTCCTGCCATTGCAGCTACAACAGCATCATTAGGATCTGCCAGAACAGGCTTGTAAATAACAACAATTGCATTCAGCAGGACAACTTCTGGCTGGCCACAATGGAAAGCTGGTTGCCCACATTGTTTCCAGGAGAAACTAGCTGTCTTTCATCCTGGCATTCCCAACATACCAACAGTCTTGCTCACTGTACCCTGCATAACAAGGGGACCAGAGGAATCAGAATAGGGATAATATAAAGAGCAAGAACATGACTCTAACCTAAACTAAGAAGCAATAGTAGTACATGGTAATGCTACTTTTCCTAGCTATAGTAGGCATCTGTGTGAGGAGAGAACACTAAACAGCATTTTTGGGGTTTTTTTTCAATTATAAAAAAAATACCACATTGTCTCTTCATGATTTATTATCATTGCTGTCATTGTGCCAGAATGAAGGAGTATATCAGCACTTTGCAAATACACTCATTTCTGGACTATTTGAGACACCGACAGATTACTCACATTGCTCAGTCAGAGCTGGTTACAGACTGGAAGACAAACTCAAATTAGAGGAAGGGGCAATCAACATCTAAGGAAAATACTCACTTCCAAGTCCTGAAGCCCATTATTCCACCAGACCAACCCTGAGTCCCTCAACTACTCTACTGGCTTTTCTACTACCACAGGAAAATAAGCAACATTATGAAGAGGGAGTGGAGGAATTTGGATGGCTTTGCCAAATAGGTCATGACTGCTCTGCTCTACTCTAAGGCCATGTGCCAGCACAGGGAGTAGTAAACAGCTCTGTCAGCCATCCGGCTGCTAACAAACTATTCCTTTGTTCTGTGAGCTTATCACATACCAAAAACAATCAGATTGGAAACTTCTATTCCTGAGCACTGAACATGTACTCAAGAGTGAACCAAGCAAAAACTTCAGCTCCCTGGAAGCACACATGAAACGCAGCAGGCATCCTGAACACTGCACCGCCAAGAGCATGTTCACCGTGGAGGAACAACTGACACTGATGAAGGCTTCAAGCATCAGCACCTTGTTATCTAGAAGACTTTCATACCGTTTTCTATGTAGCCTCCCATGGGCAGCTCCACAGAGCTCTGGCTCTTTCTCTTTTCCTTCTGAAGTTCCAGCTCATTGCTTCTGGTCCTTAGCACCACCTAACCCTTTCTGTCCCTTACATGACTGCCAGTCCCTTCCTCCTCACAGCACAGCCAGCAGACACCAAATGATTTCCTACCACCTCACTCACTCTTTTATCACAGCCATAGCTATGAGGGCAAGGCTGTTCCCACTCTTTGGTAATTAACACAGCTGCAATATATCAGGGGCAAGACTGCCTTTAGCACTATCTCTATCTGTCCTCCCACAGTGTGTGAGCACATCCTTCTTACTCAGTTCCTGGTTTCAAAGCCAGTGGGGATTAGAGCACTGCCACTCACTTCCTCTCTGCTTCACACTAAGAGCTCTTGAAGAATACAGGAAGATGCAGTTTTAAATTTACAGCGCACACAGACCTGCTGAGCCTCAGTCCTTTTTTCTAAACGATGACCTGGTCATTTTTTAACATCTAGAAAGGTCCTGATACTGTGCTCGAACAAGTTAAGAGAGAACCAGCAATTTCAGCTGGCCAATGCTGAAGCCAATTGGCAGAGAAATTTAAGGGGGAAAAAACCTCAATACTTGAAAGCATACAAACATATGGTGGACATTGTAGACTGTACTGAAGGTACCGTGGGTACTTAAAAGGAGACCAGACAGTGGACTGAGGGAAGAAAGTAGAGACTTCAGCATGGACAGGGGAAAAAAACCCCTTCCTTACTTAATCCTCCATTATACTGCTCTCCTACACAGCTCTAAGTTTCTCCGTTTTGCCAAGAGAAATTTTTCTCATGCCAAAAAAAATGCTAAAACTAAAACAAGAATAAGAGAATTACAATGACTGCATTTCATCCCAAACAGCAGCTGTTGTTAATAGAACTCTTACCAGGTAGAATTAGGTTATTAGAATAACTTAATTCTACCTGGTAAGAATAACCTAATTAGGTTATTATAAGAACCAGGTTATAGTGTTTCACACAATAGCTAACAGCAGCCTGGACAGAAAGGTCCAGATGTTTTCCACATTTGCTTAGATTGCACTGATTTCAGTGGGAAACGGCATCACCTACGGGATCTGGACCAAAGACATCATCTTAATTCTCCAGCAGCAATTGGAGGCTGAATGTTATGAAACTGAAAATGATTAACAGGTCCCACTCAGCCCAGTGTTGTTAGGTTCTTTTTTGCAAGATGTCAGGCAGCTTTCACAGTATTATCTGGCTGTGAATCTCAAATCTGAAAACCCAACTATAGAAAAAGGGAGTGAGAAGCCTTCATGAGCTCTAATGAATTGTGCTGCTCCTCCCCTCTGCTCATAAAGGGGCTCTACCACACTTTGCATTTGCACTGCAATCATTACCTACAGAACAAAAGATTATCACACTGGCCTTTGCTAATGCTGCACAGGGGAAGAGACACCTCTGCTGTGTGCTTGGGAAGTAGACAGAGAAACATCCAGCTCCTCCTTTCTCTGTTTGAACTTGCTGAAATGTCCTACCTGTATGGGCAAGCACGCAACTGGACACAAGCTGCCAGAGCTTCGGGAGACAGCTTCCAACCAAAGGCTCCTTTACCAGCATGACAAACTGCACATAGCCCTTGCCTCCTGAAAAGGAGGCTACTGGTGGGAGAAGGATCCTCCACCATTAATACCGTCACATGCACAGGTCCCTATCATGGCTCAGGGCTCTGCTGCCCCCAGTGATTTCTTGAAAAAAATAGCAAGCCTGCCCCCCAAAGCTCAACCTCAGCAAAAGAACCTCTAAAGAAAGCAGGAAATCTTTTGCCTTTGGGAACAGAATTAGGTTCAAATGTTATTATGGTCTGGAGAACAGGTCAGACATAAAGATTACTTTAGCACACAATGCAGGTTTCTAATATAAAGAAATCGATGACCCCAGAAGCATGTCCAGCACTACAAGAAAACAAAATACAAGTCCTACTTTTGGAAAATAATTCCAACATCAAGCACAATATAGAGTGGAAGAACATCTATTTTGATATCTTGAAAATGAGCAGATGCTCATTTTAAAATAGATTCATTTTATAATTAGTGTTCAAAATGACTGCCATCCCTGTTGGCAAGAGCACTGAGCTTTGCTATGGCTTAAAAGGGAGGGAAGTATATTCCAAATGAGTAGTCCACACTATCTGGAGCAGAAATAATTTCTTACAAACTGGCACTAGCCTGCAACAGTAGAGGGAATCCAAAAAAGGCACTGGAATACCAGAGAATTCAGTACTCCCATTGAAAAGAAATGCCTCTGGTTTTCAGCTCTGTTTAATTTCTCCCTGTTATGTGTGCACATTGCCCTCAGTACACACAGCGCCCATTACAGAACTGACCTGCTGCAAAATCAACAGAACAGAAACGAGCTACAGAAAAGAGTATCTTTTTCCCTTCCATTCTTTTATAGACTAGCTTTATTTGATGAATAAGAGAAATAACCACTTACTCATATAGTCTTGGCAGATTGTTTTTCTGTGAATTTTTTATGGCAGCATTTGCAAGACACTCATCTAAAGCCCAACACTTTCTAAATGAAGATGACTATCATGCATGAAAAGTACCAGTCAGGGATTTGAAAAGAATTTTATCCCAGGCTCTACACAAGACTTGTGTGGCCTAGAATAAGACACTAACCACTGCTTTGCTACCTTGGGATCTACCTGTCCTAGTTCATTAGCTGTAGAGGCTCTTCCTTGAAAAGTCATGGAAAATATCTGCCATGAATTTGCCATAGTAATTACAGAATTCGAAACTAATTTCAGAAGATAATGCTTTGCCATATAAAATGTTACTGTAAACATACCAATGTCTGTCACTCAACTCCTGAGCTAACATCTCAAGTGTCTTCTGAAATCCTATTCAAGCCCCACATGCTCTGTAGAATGCTGTGAAGCCACCTTCACCTCCAGCTTTTACATTTTTTTGTATTTATTTTTACTGTACCAACCATCCCTTCAGCCTTGATCTGGCAAACTTCTTGCATGGAGTGCCAGGCAATGACCTGCACTGTAAGGCACTTGGCTTCAAAGAACCGGAGCTCAGGAAGGCACAGCTTTCCTCTTGTTTCTTCTGCAATCCTCTCCTATGAGCAATCACATATTTTTTTTGCAGAAGGACAGGTCTGATGAGGATCCAGCTGTGAATGTCTGGGTGTACCGATCAGCAGTGTGCTCTCTGTTGCGCACCTACCCACATAGAGGACTCCCTCTTTCGTCTTTCCTGCTGCCTCTGCCACACCCTGCTTGGTTTTTTCTGCTGCTGCTACGACTCCCTCCTTTGCCTTGGAAAGCCCTTTCATGAACACATCCATGGCTGAAGACTTTCTTCACACAGCTCTAGAGAAAAAAAAAAAAAACAAAACACAGTACACACTTTCAGTAAGGTTTTTTCTCAGCTTTTTATCCCAGAAAGGGGAAAAACATTCTAACTGAATGGGAACACAACTAATTTAGAATTATATTCTTTATACCCCCAAATTGTATACCTACATGAAACAGATATCTTATTTCCACAGACTCCTATGGAGAGGTTGCCAATAATGTAATTCTGGTTGGAAGATGGTTCCATTGATATAAGTTCCTTCCTTGCCTATCAAGGCATCATTTCTCCCAGAGGACAGTTCTGTTCATGTGCTGAATGCAAGATTTAGCCCTGTGATTTGATAATACTCCACCTCTCATCCAGAGAAAAAAGCCGACTTAAATAAACACCAGCAACTTAAAAAAAAACAACAAACAAACAGTCCAACCTGAAAACCAAACCACATAAACCAAAACCTCTCCCAAATAACAAGTGTTCACTTCTGGCAAGAAAATGCCATTACAACTCAAAATTGGAAGAAATAAAAAATGCTGCATTTCCATTAGTCCAGCATTTTACACACAGTCCACATAATTCTTTTGGAAACTGAGGGTTTTTTTGAATGGGTTCTCTGCATGCATCACGACTGAGAAAATATTTTACTAAAAAGCAAAAGCAAGAACATAGGATTTTAAAAGCACTGCACTAAAGCTACCAAGAGAGTCCTCAGGCAGCAATTCAATCCAGCCCTAGCTACACTGAAACAGTAATTAAAACCCAGAATCAGTGTCCCTTCAACAAATCCATTATCAGTAGTCCTTTCTCTTCCTCCACCCACACAGACAGAAGTGCTGCCTGTTATCTTCTCTTCTTTGCCAGAGGCTGAGTAGGAGGAATGGATGTCTAGGAAGGCATCTGGGCTGTCGCAGCTTTCCACTAACTCGTGACGAGCGTGCGAAGAAAGGCAGCGTTTGCGCTCCAGCCAAACAGCCCACGGCACCTGCCGCCCCGGGGATGGCGAAGGGATGCCTTACACACAGCGCCGGGGGCAGGCAGGACCGGCCCGCGGGACCCCCCGGCTCCTCCACCCGCACGGCCCCCGGGCCCGGGGCAGCGCCGCGACCAGGTGCGGGGGCACCTGGGGACCGCATCAAATAACACACGGACACCTGCAGAGGGAGGCGGGAGGCAGCAGGGCGTCGCGCCCGTATATATGTGTGTGCATGTACCTATACGTGCACACAGACATGCATATAAATACACACACACAGTGAGGCACCTACCGAGGAAAGCGGAGCGGCGCGACCACCTGGGCACCCACGGGCTCCCGCGGACACGCCGTCGGCACACGGCGGACACGGCGCCCGGCTTCTCCTCCCTCCCCCGCGCCCACACGAGAACGTTCAACAGGATGCACCTACCTAGCTGTCTTTAGTATTATATACATACGGCTATAATTCCACGTACACACACATGCCCTCCGCCCGAGCGGCCCCGCCCTGCCCGCACTCACCGCCGGGCTCCTCCGCCACCGGCCGGCGACCCGTTCCGAGCAGGCGTGGGGCGGGCGGGCTGCGGGCAGGCGGGAGCGGAGCGGCCCAAGGGAGCGGCCCCTGCTCAGCACATCCCGAAGCGCGGAGCCGGCCGGCTCTGCTGGCACCACCCCGGCGGCAGCCCCGCAGGCGGCGAGTGCCGGCGAGAGGCGAGGGCGGGGGGCGGGAGGATGCGCCGCGGGAGGGAGGAGCGGAGGCTCTCGTTCCCTGTTGAGGATGCGCCCCCCGCCCGGCCCCCTGCACCCACCCTATCACGTCCTCCGTGGCGGGGAGGTGGGATGCGTGATAAACTGGGAGCACCTGTTCGCTGGACGCAGACCAAGGGAGAAGCGAGGGTGGCAGGCGAGGTCGGCGACTTGTTCCCCCCCGCGGGACTCCAGACAGTCACCACTCCCTCCAAAGGCTGGAGCGCCTCATCTTAGAAGTGTAAGGAAGCTGTTGATGCAGCACACCCCTGAGTCACTTCACGCAAAATCCTTAGAAAATCTCCCCCAGCTTTTAATGGCTTTTTCGTTTACTTCCAGATCTTCAACCCTGAATGACTGCAGTTCAGTGTGACTGTTCTTGCAAGATTCATGATCTCAGCTCATTTTAAGCACGGGAGGTAGTGCTCTTGCAGGTGTAATTTGAGTCTTAACTCTATTGCACATACAGAAGAGTTTTCATCCCAAATGAAGAGCAGTACGGCCAGACTTGCCCAACCCTTACGCCTCTGCTGGTATTCACCACATAATCCCTGGCCACTGCCGCCCGAATCTTAAACTCATGCAGAGAAATAATTTTCTCCTCAGAAAGGGAAACCTATCAAACTTCTCTATTTTGGTCACAGAAGTTAAGCATGAATAGCCAAGACCAGTAGGAGACAAGGCACTAGAACAGATGGACCTACAGCTTCACTACATCAATTCAAATCCTGCAAGACTTAAAGAAACAGCTTGGGTTTTATTGCACTCCAAAAGGAGAAACAGAACATGGCATAGATGAGATACAAGGTTGTGAGATGCGAAGAGCATCTTTTATCCATCATCCTGTGCAGACAGCTGATGCGTCCCTGGTTTTGTTTTCATGCTGAACATGTGGTGCAGGGTCTTACTCTTGTCAGGTTTCTTTGTAAGTCATAATATTTCTGTATTGTTTGGTAAACTTCCTTTTGCTTCATTCTACTAGTAGTTTTAATCAACCAAGCATTAGGCAACAGATTTTACTTCTTTGTGCAAGAATGTTCAGACTGGTAATACAAATCATTTCTCATAATTCTGCCCTCAAGAAAAATTTTTAAAAAACCCGTAAATTAAAGCACAGAATTTACCTCACCTCACTCATTCTGTGCAGCACATTCATAGTAGTGCAACGGCTAGATTTCTCTTTTTCTTCTTGTTTTGGGGAGAGGACAATAGGTACAGTTCCAGACAATAAATAAAATTTAATCAAAATCATATTCTTTGCACATTGATTGGCCCAATTTATGTATTTTAGTATGTAAACTGGCTCATTGAAAACCCTTCTGTCAGTCATTCTCTCCTACCCTGAGCAGTAAACTTAGACCCCAAGTTAGAATTAAAGTGAATATTGCATTCCTTATATAAGAAGTACTATCCTCCAGATATAAAGAAGGCTTTTGCTTTTCCAGTATGCAAGTAACTATAAGTATGAAATGTTGCTTTTTATTATATTGATATAAATCTAGATAGACTTACTGCATTTAATTATGTTAGGAGAAACAGTTAATCCAGTATGATAAACAACCTTGTACATTTATGGCTCTATTTCTGAAAACTTTACAAAGAAGTGCTCAGATGTTTGCAACTCCTAGCTTTTGCAAGCAGTCTTTTTTTTGCCTTATGTTTATCAAAGGCAGGCATTATGTTCTGCTGTTAAACAAAGTAACAGCTTGTCCTTTAACAAAATCATGCAACTAGAAATAGAGAGGTAAAAGCAAGAGGGACCAGTTGCTGCAGCAGAAGTAAAGCTTAAAATTTCAGCTGTAGTATTCAAACTAGGCAGCTGTTAAATTCTAAATCATAGGGTAAGAGGCACAGTAAGAAAAAAACAAAGTACAAATGTTGACACAAGAAATTATTCATTCTGAAAATGAATGGGACTTAAGTGGAAAACAGATTAAATGTGGTAGAGATTGGGCATTGTGTCTCCAAGGCAATTCCTATTTAAACCACATTGTCTACAACAGCTGGTTGGGCTTTTTTTAGGTTGTCTCTTCAGTACTATTAGGATCACAGTAAGTTCTCCCCTGAAGCCTTTTCTGTCTGAAGAAAGGATAGTAGCAAACAGATTGCCCACTGATCACATTTAAAACAAATCTTTATTTAATGACACTGTTTACTTCACATGAGCATCTAGAGCAAAAATCAATTAAGTAGTACTAAAATCTTCTTTAATCCATCTTGCCTTGCAGGCTAACTTATTGGTTTAGTTGCTAGTGATCAAGTATATCTACTTTATCACTATGAAAAGAACAATTATGGACAATTGGTAAAGATTGCAGAGTAAAATTGATCAAATTTTTCTGGTTTTGGCTTACTGACTCACACAGGCTCCCTGTATTACCACAGAACTGATAGGCGATGCTCCTCAGAGGAAAGGTACCTTTGAAAACCTGAAAGGTGCAGTATGAAGGGAACATGTCTAAGGGAAGTCTGTTCGTGCTTAACATTGATTACTCCACTGCAAGGTCATTCTACTGATTGCAGATAATCTGAAAATAGTCTTAATTGGATAAATGCATTAACGGTGAAAAACTCTAAACTCTTTATGCACATATAGTCCAGTCCTTAGATTTCTTACAGAACAGTTTACTATGTGGATTGCTTTAGAGGCAACTGGGAGTTCAGATCAGTTTCCTAGACTCTTGCAACACCATCTTTGCATTTCTATTCCCACTCAGCTCCCTCTGTGGACTCTTGCCTGACCATGCTGTAATCACCTGTGTGCATGGCCCCTTTCTGCAAATTCAAAAATATGCTCAATTAAAAAAAAAAAAAGATGAAGAAGATCTCATCTTTGCTTATAGGTAAGCCTGAGATTTAGCAAACCATTATCTTAATATTTATCATGCTCATAAGTGTTGTAATTTAACACTCCAGAGCATGCATGGTGTTCCCATGGTGTTTACTCAACTGAAAGTTAAGCACATGTATTAAAGCCTTCATAAAATCAAGATGCAACTCATATCAGTGTTAATTTCCCAGTGGAAGCATTCTGTTTATTAATTTTAAATTAATATTCATTATTATGCAGCAGTTGCCATTTCCAGTTCAGTCCCATTGCAAAGATTTCTGTTTGTGAACTGTTCTGATAGATGTAACTGGGTGCTCATTATGGGCTGGGTTATTGGATGTCCACTGTCATGCAACCATTGCCAAGGGACACAAATAGAACTGATTAAAAAAGTTTAAATTGATATAGACATATATGACATATATATATATATTGTATTGGAGTACTTGGAGGTATGTACATACCTACACACACAGATGTACATATACATATATTTCAGGAAGACTGACGTATGTCTCTCATCTGGAGGATTTCAGGTCAGCTAGACTAATCTTGACATGGCTCTAACCACTAGACAGAGGGGTCTCATAGCTTTATATCACCTCTGTAACAGGCAAAGCCTGCCAGACCTTTATCTCTCCTTCACTTGCAGTCAATGGTGAAGTTACAGAGCCATCACAGCTTTCATAAGCAATGATAATGTTTCATTAATTATTTAACCTATCTGGGCTAGAAATTCAGTCCTGAAGGTACAGAAACTCTGTCTGTTGCACCTGGAACCTTAAGCAAAGCTTTACTCTGAAAAGCAGTACCTTGAGTGCCAAGGAAGCATCTGGCAGAATGTTTCTACTCAGAGACAACCAGTAGTAGGTCAGATGAGGCTGACCTAAGGCTGCCTGGCAAAATCAGTGTTTGTTCTTTAATATGTTTCCCACAGAATTACAGAATATGCTGAGTTGAAAGGGATCTCATTGAGTCCTTCTCTTAGCCCTGCACAGGAGCATCCCCAAGAGTCACACCATGTGCCTGAGAACACTGTCTAAAGGTTTCTTGGACCCTGTTGGTCTTGGTGCTGCAACCATTTCCCTGGGGAGCCTGTTCCAGTGCCCAACCACTCCCTGGGTGAAGACTCTTTTCCTAACATCCAGTCTAAATCTTCCTGATACAGCTTCAGGCCATTCCCTCATTCCTGTCACTGGTCACAGAGAAGAGATCAGTGTTTAGCCCTGCTCTTCCCCTCACGAGAAAGTTGTAGACTGCAATGAGGTCTCCCCTCAGTCTCCTCCAAACTGAACAGGCCAAGTTGCATAGCACCAATGAATTGATTTTACCTGAAAGAAACAATCACCTTCCTCACGTGTGATGCAATGATCAATCAGCACCTCATATAACTGAAAATGCTGATGCTAAAAAAGTGGAAATCACTGAGCCAGAGTCAGGTCTGCTTGTTTGAGAAGCCAGCACCAGATGTCTCCAAGGTCATTGATAAGACAGCATGTTCTAAAGTAGCCTGCTGCAAATGTAGGCATCTGAGCCAGTGCAGGCACAGCACATTAATTACCTGGACGGCAGCATTTCTCAAGAGGTGCACCAGGAAGGCAGCAGCTTTAATTAGATACTACAGTTAGTTACCAGAAAACTGTTTGAACAGGTGGAAAACCCAAACAGGAGCATGCTTCATTCTATCAAACTGCCTTCCTTCTGTAATTTCTAAAGGAAAGTAGACATCACATGAAAGAAAAGTGGTGATTTTCATTCAGATGTTGGCCCATAGGGAAAACCTAAAGTCCTCTCTGGCAACACATGATTCTCTTCTCGTTCCTCTGATTCCTATGTTCTGGCTTCCCAGCCAAGTTGTGCCTTGGATATTTTTGCTGGTGCCACTCCAATCACCATAAACTCGTAACACTGTTATCAGTTGCCAGCATTTTTTTTGTAACACCAACTACTTGTTCAATTCAACTCCCATTCATGCTGACATTAAACCAGAGATTGACTCAGGGGAACCAAAAATATCAAAGGAAGTATCACTAGAAGCACATTATTATTTGTTCTGGTTTCTTTGGCTCCTTTATTTATTACATGGAATCACTTATTGGAATCCTATTTTAGTGCAATCTCCAACCCACAGGCCTGTACCTTCTTGTTGATATATATATTACCACAAAACATACAGGAACTTGTCTTGATCTAAAATTCTTAATTTTAAGGCAACACCCTGGGCTCTTACCGTTTATCTATACGGAACACTAAGCAGGGCACAGAATAACTGTGGGGAGCCATTTCAGATTTCTTCACGAGGGGATGTATACTCAGGCTTGGGCAATGTAGACAATAGAAAAAAAATTACTTTTCCTCATAATCACGCACAAAATAAATGCACTTGTAAATTTAATTTGAATTACCATTCCAGTTACAGCCTCAAGCTTAGATTTGGGGAAAAAACCCTACCTTAGAAACATTTAATTTCTGTTATGCTCTCCAATTTGTTTCAATTCGCAGTTTGAAGCGTTCTCATTAGCAGTGATGTCCAAGAGGCAGGAGAAAAATACTCAAAACATCACTTCAGTAAGAGACAAGACAGTTAGGTAAGGGACAAAGGGAAGACAAAGCATCAAACAGTGGTCAAAATTAAAGGCTACAATCAAACCCAAGTCAAGTTTGTTTAGGTATCTCAATGAGAGGTTTGTCCAGAAAGAAATTGCAGGTTGTCAGAGAGCTAAGTAGAGATTTCTGGAGAATGATTTTTCATGTATGAAGATTTCCTTTTGTGCTTTGAAATACAGATGTAGAATTTGTGCCGAATAAGTGTCTCAGGAATTCACCTTCTTATCATGGTACCAATCTACAGGAAATATTCAAGCTGTTTAAAAAGAGGTTTTTCCCCCCCCATCAATATATTTTGGCATTTACTCATAACTTCTGATGAATGCCCCATTGTGCTTGATATTTTATAACCATGATCATACAATTTTCTTGGCTCAAAGGGGCTTGTTATCTTGGTTTCATGACAAGATACCAACAGGGGAATAACGCACAGATGAAGAATTTCAGAAGTAGTGAGAATGGAAAAGGTAAACTATTCACAGTAACCAATAATCACAGATCACTGCCTTCCTAGATACCAACTGCCCTGTGAAATGAGAATTTGACATTTCTGTAGCAGTAAATTCTTTGTACCCGTGGTACATACTCATAAATAATATTTTCTGCTGGCATCCTCATAACCATGTTACCGGATGCTTTTGAAGTTTTCTCCAAAAATTAAACTCTTTCAGAACTACTTGAAATGGGCATAAATCAGAATTTCCTCTTGCTATCCATAACCCAAATGCAAATTTCATCATTCTATGAGTAGTCTGAATGCTCTGTTGAAGAAAGGCATTCCCTATCACCAGCAAACTTGAGTTTCAATTCGACATATGTCTGATTACATGCATTTGAACCGAACATTTAAATTCCTAGATGAACTTTAATCTTCTTCACTTAAAATCATTGTGCTGAACACCTTAAAGAAATGTTGATTATTATATATCCATTTAGTGATTTCAAAACATTGTGTTTCAGTCACTGCTACTTCTGTCTATTGTGAATAATATAGCATTTGCTCTGCAGGGGTCATCTGTGCTGCAAAGTACTAACAGCATGAATGAGAAAATGAAACCTTGACACTTCATTAAGCCATCTCAATCTGAGAACAGCCTTTTCAGTCTCTTTAACATTTTTCACAAGTCAGCTATGTTGCTCCCATCCAGTACCTTTTCATCACAATGTTACAGTTTTGCAGTTTTAACATATCTTGTGTGTAGTCACTGGAAACCACCGTCTGCTATTTTTTACTTCAGTGATCTCCATTTGACTTTACCTGTCTGATTTGGGCTACCATTTAGACCAGTTCTGTGGAAGACTGATTTCTCATAGCGACCAGAGAACTTTATGTATGGCCTGATATGAGATGCTGAGTCAGCCAAAGCTATGAGGCAGATCTATCTTGTCCCTGTCTTAAAAGATCAAAACATTCAAACAGCTAAGTATTTGCTTAGATTCTGAGTAGAATCTAAGCAAAAAAACCAAATTTTCTAGTGAAGTCAGGTTAGATCAGACCAACTAATTACTCCAACCGAAAATAAAAATATTTATACCTGACTTCATCCCACATTGCCATGTTCTGGCAGCAGCTTTTGCTTCCAGACCAGCTTATCATCTGAGTTGCAGCAAGCAAGCTCTGCATGTTCCCTTTTGGTCCTTGGAAAGTTCTTCAGCCCCACCTGAGGCAGGGAGCTGCTCTTTGCTCTTCAGTGCCATTCCACAAGCTCTGTGAGCTGTAGGCTTCTGGCTGCAGGTGGTGCTGTATGGCCCTGCCGTAGGACCTTCCCTCCCTTACCACTCCACAAAAGCGGTTACAGTCTTTTTCCGTCTTCTAGGAAGTCTTCCCGATCCAATGTTCTTGGGTCATTTCTCATCAACCAAGAAAGCATCCACACACTCTTAGGCTACCCTGAGATCCAGAAGATTTGTTCTTTTAAATGTCACACCCTGTTCAGACAGAGCTTTGTTGCAGAGACACAGCTGTGTCGTGCACCTTCGTAAATATGGAGATACTACATAGCTCAGATATAGAACTGAAATTCCATGCTGAAGATGGTGATGGTCTGAGCATGTAGAAAACAAATGACATTTTAGCATGGAGCATTGACCCAAGTGTTAGTGGCACAGTCTGAAACTTTTTTCATCTCCTGTTGTCATTACAGATTTCAGACAGACATCCTACATATGGCAGAGGGAGAAAACTGTAAGAGCCAGAGCTGCTAGAAGGAAGCAAGCAATGCATTTAGTATTCATTGTAGAAACAGCAGAACAGTGTTAATCAATAGATCAGCAGGATCCTGTGGCAGTATTCCTTTGCAATTGTAAGGAGAGAGAAAGATATTTCTTGCAATAAAACCCTATGTGTAAGTCCACAAAGACAGGATTATTCTTTTCTAGCTGAGAATATGGTGAGGATCAAATGTGTTTCTCTCAACAACATGTCTGCATAGGCAAATGTAGGAAGACCTCAGTCTGCTGGAGGAAAGTGAGATCATCCTGGGAGGCTGTAATAGCATAAATCAGCTCTGTTGAGAAGCTCAGTGTGATGTGCAGCTTCCAGTTAAAGTAATGCATGGAAACAAAAGGGCCCTCTCTAGCCAAGGGTACTCTGCCTTCACAGGCTTAGCTAGCTTGTCTATGTTGCTGCAGCTTCTATAAAAATCTTAGTGAGTGTCATTTATAGAGTAGATCAATACTTCAGCTTGCATGCCTTCTGCATGTTTAGTCTTGCCAAGCTTTGCCTTGTTCTGTGGTTTAAGCTTGGTGATCAGCTTATCACTGTGCAGCCACTCATTCACTTGCCCACAGGGGGCTGGGGTACAGAATTGGAAGGGTAAAAGTACAAACATTTGTGGGTTGGGATAAAGACACTTTACTAGGTAAAGGAAAAGGTGCACAAGCAAGCAAAACACACTAAGGAATTAATTCACTAGCTCCCATCTACAAGGAGGTGTTCAGCCACTTTCCAGGAAAGCAGGGCTCCGTCACACATAATGGGTACTTGGAAGGTTAAATGCCATAATTAGGAATGTACTCCCTTCCTTCTTCTTTCCTGAGATTTTACTTCAGAACATGAAACCATATGTCGTGTTTTGGAATACTCTTTGGGTCAGTTGTGTTCAGTTGTCCCAGTGTGTCCCCTCCCAACTCCTTGAGCAGCCCCAGCCTCTTTGCTGGGGGTGTGCATGAGGGGCAGAAAAGGCCTTGAAAACGTGTAAGAGCTGCTCAGCAATAATGAGAACATCCCTGTTTCCAGCACAAATCAAGAACATATCCACATACAAGCTACTATGAAGAAATTTAACTTTATCCCAGACAACCCAGACACTGACTTTCGGTTGAATAGGCTTTCAGTGTGCTTTGCAATTTTCCAGGCTTTCTTCCAAACATAAGCAGCCATTAACACTAGAAGCTCAGCTCTACATTTGTTTCTCTGAGATGCTCTGCTGTGTCACTAGCTCTCCTATCCTGTTATACTTCGCAAGTTACAGCTTTGTCTCTTTCTCTTTTTAATGTCCAAGACTCACATCGGAGGACAGGAAAAGCATGTCACTACATTGTGGTTGAAGAAGAGGTTCAGTAACTCAAGCAGACTCATCATAACTGTTTCCTCCAAAGGCTTAACACATCTCTGTATTTGACCTTTTGCTATGTCCTTTCCAGTTTTTTAGATACTGAACTCTCTGGGCAGCCAGGATGTGTTGAGCTCAATGAGAAATAGTCTTTAATGAAAATCTCTGCTTGTTCCTTCTTCTGTTACCTTAACAACCAGTATATGTACCTCTCAAGTTACATCTTCATCTGAAGTGCCTCCCTCTTCCACATACACATCTCCACTCTCATTATTCACTGAAAAATTATGCTGGAAATGAAATATTACACATAATTTGTATATGCCTGTTTTTCCACAGTAATTGAAATTGTCAGATAGCAAGCAGCTCTGCTGCCAAATTGTGTGGGTTTTTCTTTTTAAATTTACCACAATCAAAAAGGATAACTTCTTGTTTAAGCTATTGAACACCAAAGCAGAATTAATAAGGGGCACTCAATTTCCTCCTAAGGAAAGGTTCTGTCACATTCTACATTAACATGGTTATAGTTTTCAGTGGAGGACTGCAGATTTTTTAGATTTTTTTTAAAAATTCAACTCTTCAAAATTCAGGTAAAGCAACACCATTCTCAATGATAAAACATGCAAGTCTTACTGAAGTCTACAGTACCCTCCAATACGATAAGACTTAAAAATTGCTACATTCCAGTAATTTTTTATATAAATAATTTCTCTGTATGGGAACACTAGTAGTTCAGACTCCTCAATTCAACACTGTATATCAGCATGTTCTTAAATTTGAAGTATGCACAGCAGCAAGCCGGACTTCACATGTTTGATGCTTAATTTGTAGACAAGAGTCCTGACATTACTCTATACATTTTCTATAAATAACTGTCTCTAGGGCTTTTAAATTGTTGTAATACAAAGTTTTCTTTAAAGTCCATCATAAATGTACTTTGAGGATGTAACTTGTATTATGGATGTTAGATTTTTGTCCTTCAGTATCATGTGCACCTCTTCTGTGCTAGTAGTCCTTCTCTGACAAATCAGTCCCCCCAAGTCATCACACAAAAATGTCTTGCAATGACATCATGCTTTTAAAGTTATATTTCAAACTTTAAAGGCTTCAGTCAAGGAAAGGACTTAACCCTTCTTGATGTACAAGTTCAAACACACTCTATCAAGTAGAAAGATAATAGATTAATAATCCATTTGATATGTGTCAGCAAGGTTTAAACAGGGTGGGGGGGAAGCAACCCAACCAAACCCCAAAATGTTTTATATTACTTTTTTTTAAGGGTTACTGTTTGTTTAATTTTTATTTTATCAGCAGGATAAATTACTCTCCTTAAAAGTCTAAGGAAATTTTACTTGGTGAGTGCTTAATGACCACCAGGGTTTGCTGGAAAACCCTTGACTAAATTTTTAATGCTTAATATATTAAGGATGTCTGCAATTGCTTTCTCCTCTCCCCACTCTTCTCCATCTTTTTGGGTCTCAGATTTGCTCATGGGCTGGAGTTTCTACCTTCATGTCTTGGCTGATCACACTCGCCTCAGTCACCACATCACATGAGACAAAGTAAAGAAATAGAGCAATGTATATGCTCAGTTATAAGCTCTGATTCCAGCTCATCTCTTGCCCAATTTCTTTTCTTCCTCTATTCTTAGCAATTTCTTCAGCCCTTCACCTGTAAGAGAGTAGAATGAGATTTTTATCTTCAATGTAATTTCCATAAATTTGTATAAAGATTACATTTTTGGCAGCAAGCATATATACCTGACCCCTTTCTGCTTATTAAGTTGAACTCTTTAAATGTTTCTGAGCATCTTGCAAGAAAAAAAACAGATTACCAAAAAAAATATCATTAACCTCCTCCTTTATTGCTGAATACAACAGACTCCTCCTGCTTGTTGCCCGTGCTTCATGCTTTGGTGTAAACACACCTCAGCTAGGCTGCTGGCTGTGTCACCTTCTTAGAGAAACCCCCTTAATTCCTCTGAGGTATTTCCCTGATGTTTCCCTGTTGGCTTTTTTTGTTTCTCTATTGGTTCTTTACCTCAGGAATGCTTGACTCATCTCTGTAAGACTGGAAGTGTGCTCCAGTGTGGCTCAAACATTTCAGAGTCCCTGGCAGAGGCGCCTCGCTGGTACCTTGTCCCTCTAACCTTTGCACATCACCCCAGGAACAACCATGACATTGTTGTGTGTCACATCTGTCACTCCCCTATCACACATGGTTTAAAGCTCTGCCAATTCCTGAGCAAAGACTGTCCTCTCTTGCTGAGAAAGGTGGCTCCCATATGATGCCAGCATGCCTGGTGCTATGCAAGCCATTCCACTGTCAAAATCCCCAAAATATTGACCAGCCATGGAACCATGTATTAATGGACTCAATCTGTCTGTCTCTTGCAGTGTTGCTGCCTTCAACTGGAAATCTGGAAGAGAAAATAACTTGTGCCCCAGACTTCCTTACGAATGTCCCAAGGCCCTGAAGTCCTCTTTTGGTGGCACCTGGACTACATGTTGCCATTTTATTGCCCCCTGTGTAGGAGATCAGTATTGGGGCACTCTGAGGGCTGCACCAGGCTAGGAAGTTTCCTGGTGATATCCTTAACCCAGGTTCCAGGGAGATAGCAGATGGTCCCATGGGCTGGGCCTGCTTGGCTTATTGGGCCCAGTTCATTTGCTGGGCCCTCTGCTCTCCTTAGAAAGGAAAACACCTACCGCTTTAAGCCATCTTTCTTCCTCTTGGAAGAGGAAGAGGTTGGCATTTCTCAGTGTAACCTTTCTGATTGGTGTAACTGGGCCTTCATCCTCTTCATGCCTTGGCTGGCCTCCTGTGTACAAAACCTCATAGCTATTCTGCAGAGGGTGGGTTCAAAATTCCCTTGGAAACGTACTACTAATACAGAGCAACTTGTATTTCTGAGATTCCCCCTACTTTTTCTCTTTGAGTAAACAGACTGTTCATTGCTCTTTTACTCTCAAGTCATGATGCAAAATGGGGGAAAAAACCCCACGGAAATATAACCTGGTCAACCCAGAAAAGAGGGTCCCTAGTCACTTCCCAACCTCTCCACAAGTTTTCTGGTTGCCCTGAGGAGATCCAGCGCTCAGGATGGGGGAGCCATGGTTCTCTGCCACACCACACTTGATCTGGACAAGAGTTAGGCTGAATGCGGTGCACACTAAAGGGAGCATACACAGATTCTGTCTATTAAATAGATTTATTACATGCTAGCCACTGTGGGTCACTCAAAATCATGATGCACCTTAATCAGGTGCTCCCATATTCTCCTAAATACCCTACAATGCCTTGCTTGCTGGTTTTAGGAAGGCTTTAGGCTGCTGCTTTAAATATACATATTTTCTTGCACAGCAACTGCCACCATCCCAAACTAAAGCTATCTTTTCCACCCCTCTGACTCAGAAATTTATCAGTTAGGGCTGTTTGAAATTCAGTAAGTGTAGCTGGCAGTGGAAAAACAAATGGAAACATGTAGAAATTGAAATGGGGCTCATAGAGAAAATTTTATTACTGCAGAGCACAGCTTGCACGCAAACATAAGCACTCATCTTAGGCCCTAGCCCACCACATGAAAGGAAAATGTGTTGCTCAGTTCAAGCAGTTTGAAAAGCCAGGAATAAGCCATCAATCATTTCATTTTACTGTGCCTCATAAATTTGTGAAGCCTGTATTTCCCAGCAAACCGTACAACCCATTTTATAGAACCATGGAGCTTCACATGAAGCCAGGAACAACCTGGCCTGCCCCATTCTATTACATTTTCTTTGTCTTTTCACCAGAATTGCATGTCACTGACAGTGAGCCTTCTTACAGAAATTAATCCAATGAAACTGCCCCTCCAGTTATTGGGAACATCCCTGGTTAGTGGCCCAGGTTACTGGTAAGGCTTGTCCTGGAATGAAACACACACTGGTGGGTTTTCTGCGGCTACTCACAGTACAGATTCTGCTCTGCAGTTTGATGCATTCATATCAAAGACTACATTGCCTGAATTCTTTACCATTATACTCCAAATTCATGAGCAAAAAGGGGAACATATATGCAAAACCAACAACTTATTTTTAGTTTAATGAAATTCTAAGCCATGGAATGAAATAATTATTTTTGGTGCAGTTACAATGATACTTACGCAGTTCAAATGGAATACAATTAAAAATTACATATACACAAACTTCCTAGAACCTATCCCCTTTCCCTGTTATTGTGTTCACCCTTACACTGCTCCTCTGGGTGTGAAAGCTGATACCTTCAGGCCATGGGCAGGGAGTTATAGCACAGTAAGAATCTCCTCCCTGGGAGGAATGGCATATTGATTCTCCCTTCTCAAACCAGGACCGGTGGTTGAGATCAATATTATATTTGGTAAGAGCATCTTACCAAATGCTCCAAATGTTCTGCTCTTTTTTGCTTGGTCTGTGATACCATGCTGCACTTTCATTTGTGAGGTCAGCATATGTTATATACTAATTCATTGTCCTCTTCTCTTCCCACTAGAACTGGTTATAGCCAGCTGCTGAGGCTGCTTTCCTTTGATAACCTATTTGTATCTTCTTTCTAACAATTGATTGGTGCTGAGTCATGGCCTTGCTGATATGATCCTTTCCCTTTGCTATAAAGCTCCTGCCAAAGAAGGCAGGTTGAGAAGTAAGAGATCATGCTTATACTCTTGGTACAAGGTTTTCCAACTCTTCCGACTGGAATCATTTGCTGGTGGCCATTACTGCCTGCTCTGACCTCCCTTGACACTGTCATAACCTCCAGTTTTCATCTTACTGATACAGCTAAGGAATCCTTCAAACACCTTGCGAATCCAAACTCTCATTTGACACTTATTGTGTCATGGCTGCTGTACATGAGCACACGTGTGTATATTCAGATTTAGTACTTGGCCCCAAAGCTCTTTATTTTCTAAACAAAGCCTCTTCAGGCTCCAGTCCAACTCTAAACTCCCAGCTGCAGCAACCATTGCATCACACATTACTCAACCCTCCTTCACTTTTTTGTTCCAAGGGAAAAATTAGTCACTACAAATAATCTACATTTGCTCAAATAGAAGATTACACAGAGAGGTTCATGTTGTTTTTCTTCCAGGGCATATCAAGACTGCTAACTGATTTTCTAGGAATAGAATTAATCATGTGAGCCAGAGAAAACTCTCTAGAATTTATTTTCCTTGTGATGGAAAATGTTTCTTTGTAAATAGCAGAAGGCTCACTCCTAGAGCTTGTGCTGACATTCTTCTGTTGCATGATCAGAGGATTTTGAGAAGCCTTCAATGTAGATTTGTTTTACATATTATCAAGTTTTCCAGGAAAACAAAACATGGTTTCATATAGTAGCAATCCACACAGTAGCTGAATGTGAGGTTTTAAGTCTGGGTGAAAAGGATAATTTTGAAATTCTTGTGTTAAAGGCTACATTGAAGACTAAATTTGAGCTGGTTTGGAATCTCTTTGACAAACCCTTGGCTTCTCCCATGCTTATACACCATTTTCTGACTGAAAAATGAACATCATCACTGGTCAATCGGGAGATAATTTGCCCTACCTTCAAACTAGGTCTTAAGGAACATAAATCCCCAAGTATCTCTCTAAGTAGGGCAAAAGGGAGAACAACATGATCAAGCAATTCTGTAAGAGAAACTGAGCAGATTAAATCAAAGTCAGTGTTAGTAATTGACTCCAACCAGTTATTGTGAATCAGGTTATTTTCTTGTATAGATATTCCACATCCTTAGCTCATCTGCCAAACCTAATCATATAAAAACCCGCTTGCAAATCCAAGACAAAACTGTCTGCTACCAGACTGCCCCAGTCTTTGGAGAGATAATTTTACATCCTCTTGAACTGGTTCAGTTCTGTGACTTAACTTACCCCATAGTCATATCTGGAGAAAATAAGACACTACCATATTATGACATAGTACACTTCAAACCACAGAGATTCCACCTGGGAAACACCCAGAAAAACAGTTTTCTTACCCTCTTGAACTAGAATACCACGGTCACTAAAAAAACTAGAGACTGACATATTTATTCCTGTGCATTTCATACACTTTCCCTATGAACAGCAACAAGCTCTAGTCGTGTAGCCAACCAAACCTGGAAAAATTTCAAACACAGCAGCAAAAATTAGGAGACAGGATTATGCATAAACTTAAATTTATGTACTCTGAAATGTCTACAGCTGTATTATCACCTTCCCTTTTAGGTTTCTATCCCACTAAGCCTTTCCAAATGTCCCAGACAGAGTTTGGCAACAGGCCATAGCTCATGAGTAATGGAAGAACATCATGGCTATCTATGTACTACCAGTTGCAATGCTGGGGCCTCACTGCTGGAAAAATGGGAAAAGGAATTCGGTGTATAAAATGACAGAAATGAAATTGGCCCAGAGATGTCTCAGAAGAGCAAAATGCAGAAAAACAAAACATCATGAACAGAACTCCTGTAGTCTTAGGAGATCACATGCAGCTTTTTTATCCCAACTGGCTCCATAAAACCTTGTTCTTTGCATAACTTACACATAACTTATGTTCACTCTCCTTAGTAAAAAGCAAATGAGTTCTCACTGTCCTCTAAAGGATCTGTGACTCTCACTCCAGACTGAGCTGCTTGCAGAGTGTGGAAGAGGAAGGGGGAAGACATATTTTCCCACTAAATGCATACCTACAAGAAAAGTGGTAAAAGACTGTGATTGTAGAAAGCCAAGTCTGTATATTTGCCATGGAAACAGCAGTTTTAAGAAAGATAGTGATGGGAGGAATATCAACTATCATTTCAGTCTGATTTCTGCAGAATGCAGTCATAGCAAACTGGCTAAAAGTAGGCTGCTCCTCATGCAGCTTGACAGACCCTCCAGTTTTATTAGCTGTGTGATTATGGGTCATTTCTGGCTGCTACTTTTGAAATGTCTTAGGTATCCTTTACTATATTCAGGAAATATGAGGAATGAAGTGGAAAGGGTGAAAAAGACTCTCACCTCACGCTGGACACTCACCTCATTTTTTTTTTTGTGTGACCAGCAGCAGCCTTCATGCATATTTCATTCACATATGCCTGGTTTTTTTGCATCCTAGCAGAAGCACACAGCGTAAGGAAGAAAGGGACCTCTTTGGACACCTCCTGAAGACAAGGAAGTGCAGGCCTAATTCTGGTATTCTACTTTTGGAAGCTTTTTGTTTCACACGTACCAGGAAAAACTTTACATTAAAAGCACTTCAGGGTCGAAGAAAATTTAATTGAAGTAACAAACACAAATTTTAGCACAGGGTTCCCCTTCCAGAGCTGTCACTACTTCTGTAGTCATCATCTCTCTGGTTTTTTCCTCTTACCAGTTTCCTTTCCTTTTGATGCCCTGTTCCTTTTCAGTCACCTCTCTTTCCCTTCTTTATTGCATTCTTTTTGCTACCAAAGGTGTAGTAGAAGCATCCCAGTTTCCCTTCTCATCCCTACTGATGTGAACAAAATGAAGCAACTACTTTTGCCAAAGGAGAGTGTTAAATGTGCTCAATGCAGTCTCTTAGCCCTAGACTCTACAAAATAAGTATGGTACACACTCCAGAAGAATTCACAGCACCTGCCCTTAAAGAATGCCAAGGGGTTTGGCTGCTCCCCGAGTTCAGGGAAATGCTGCTCTTCCAGTCACTTGCAGCACTGCTATTCAGGAGGGTTGATCACCTTGTGGAGTCGCCTTCAGCTGTAGGAGAGCCACCCAGCACAGACATGGGTGTGTGCTTCCAGCAGAGGGAATTTTTGTTTCTCTGATCTTTTGTCACGTTCCTGGCTTCCTTCTAGTTTCCAGAGAAAGTTATTGATGGATACACTGGGGAATGAGCTGGCATGGGAGCTTGTCAGTTGCACAAGTTTGTTTTTCATAGGGTGTTGCTAAACCTGATAATGTGGGAAATCCACACTATCAGACAGATGAAAAGTGCATCCAGGAAGTTTCTGTCCTTCAGGCATCATTACTTAGTCGCCAGCTTGCCACATTTTCTTGAAGACAAAGCCAAACTTTTCTTTGTGTTGGATTTAAAGCCTCGATAGGTAACTGTTGTTTTCCTTGGTCTCTTGCTGATTTCCTGGCTCATGGGAATAGTTTGGTCTCCAGAATAGGGTGAGCATTACCTCAGCTAAACTGGTTTTTAGCACTATCACCTTGAGGCTGGTCAAAGGGGCTGCAATGGTCATCAAAGACCAGTGGCTTCATCACACCTGGGAGGCAATGCTGTGAAGAAAAGGCCAAAGTGAGATCTCTGCACCAGTAAGTTATTTCTTTTGTTCTAGGAAAAGCCTAGTGTTCTTTGGTTTATTTGCCTATCAAAGTCATTTCTAGAAAGAAAATGCAGGAACAGCTTACAGGGTTTTTTTTTTAAAGTAACCAGACGATTGCCAGTTGCCATTTATCTGATGTCAGCTTTGCCCTAAGGATAGGCTGAAGTTGGAGCAAAGCAGACAGCAATCTCCTTCATCAGCTGCTGCTGCTCCCAAGTAAAAGAATACATAAATGTCTCTGAAGGCTAAAAACGTGCCCACAGGCAAAGGAAAAGAATATATTGGAATACACTTTAAAAACACAGCTATTACATGATACTTCAGCAAAGGTATACTCAGATACTGTAGGGTGTTTTGCTTGCTTGGTTTGATCAAGAGTGATGCTGAGGATGGAAGAGGACTCTGCCTTTGCTGGATCCCGATCGCAGCTGAGCCTTTAGAAACACAAGGAGTTCATGCTGTAACCATGCAAACTTCATGTCTTGACCTTTAACTGGAAAATCCTTCTGCGGCTATGTCCTTTTTATAAAAAGTAATGGTTTCTCCTGTTATTACCATTCCAAGCAAACTAGGATTCACTGGAATTATTTTATTATGTAATTAGGACAAACGTAAAGAAATCTTACTGATTCGTGAAATCCTGATGTAGATGTAAAATTTGAATTTCTTGGGTAGGCATAGAGAAATATTTTTTCTAAGTATGCAGTGGCTATAATTTGTATACTGTGGGCACCTTAATCATGATAGCATATTTTGTAATATATGCTTTTAATTCATGGTAACCAGCCATACACATTAGATATGAGCTCTTAAATAAAAAAAACAAACTAAAACCAAACCAAACAATAAGTGTGGGTATTTCTCAGGAGTCTTCAGTATGCTTTTGGACCTTACAGAGGAAACATTTTGATAAGAAAAAGATACTTTCTCTTGTGACATAGAGGTATATAGAGCTCTTTATAACCTGACAAGAATTTTCTGAATTATTGCAGAGTGACTGCAGAAGTGATTTCTCCTTCCTTATCCTGAGGTACCTATTTTGCTGTCTTAAGTGCTGCCCTGTATATCTGTATATGAGAGAGGAAAGCAAACTGGCTTTTTCACTGGACCATTCAGCTGGTACCAAGAGGCACTGCAGGAAATGTGAAAATTTATGTCAAATGCAAGTGTGTTTGGTCTGAAGCAAGGGAAAGCAAAATCCTCCCAGCGGTAAGCACACTAGTGGAATAAAGAGCTATTCAATAACATCTATCTCACTGTGCTGGTTTTGGGTGAGGTGGAGTTAAAATTGTCCCCAATGGCTGATGTGTGGCTGTGTTTTGGATTTGTGCTGAACACAGGGCTGATAATATAGAGATGTTTGTGTTACTGCTGAGCTGGGCTTGCACAGAGCTAAGGCCTTTTCTGCTTTTCATGCTGCCACACTGGCAGGGAATTTTGGGGTTTGTAGGAGGTTGGGAGGAGCCATAGCTGGAACAGTTGACCCCAAAATGACCAAAGGGCTATTCCACACCGTATAGCATTATGCTCAGTGTCTTAAAGGGTGGGGAAGAAGGAGGAAGGGGTGGGAGGACGTTTGGAGTGATGGCGTTTGCCTTCCTGAATAACCATTACATGTGATGGGACCCTGCTCTCTGGAGACTGCTGAACACCTGCCTGCCGTGGGAAGCACTGAATGAATTCCTTGTTTTGCTTTGCTTGCATGTGTGGCTTTTGCTTTTCCTACTGAACTATCTGTATTTCCACACATGAGTTTTCTACCTTTTGCCTTTCTGATTTTCTTCCTGATCCTACTGGTGAGGGATTGGGTGAGTGGCTGCGTGGGGCTTGTTTGCTGGCTGGGGTTAAACCACAACGCTCGCATAGAAACTCTCATTTTTTACCATATCACTTGTGCCCCCAGGTGCTAAGCAGGCAGATGGCCCAGTGAATGAGGAGTGTTTTACAGCTGTTGTAGCTGCCAGCAGAGCTAGAGGAGCTGAACTGGCTGTGCAGTCCTTGACCTGAATAGTTCCAGGGTGACTTATCCCTATGTATTTGGACTACTCTGCCTAAGATTGGGAATAGGTTTTCTGATGGTAAAGCCTGAAGAGTGAGGATGACAGACTGTGGCTGTGTAGCCACGGTGATCTTATTGAAGATGTTAAATAATTCAGATTGTTAATTGTAATTCAGAATTCAGATGTTAAATAAATAAATACTGTTGGAGGATCAACAGTAACTCTGCCAAAGTGGCTATGCAGTCTGGTAACTTAGGGGAGAGCAAACCTGATGCTCTCCTTACAGTGCCTGGGGAGAGTTGAAAGTTCCTGAAGATGGCTCAGGTTATGCAATGAGATGTTCATGGATTTGTCTGAAGTCACAGTGTTGAGTGTGTGCTATTAGCAGGTGTAAAATATAAAAGTGTGTCTAAAATCACAGTCTCTGGTCAGTTCACTCAAGCATCAGTAAAGTACTCGCCTTGTCTGAAGAGTGAACCACAGCTGTGACCCTGAAAATAAATGGTGTTCTTTCTGCAGTACAGAACAGGGATAACTTCTGTGAGCAGAAGGGTACCGCTCTTTTATATAATGTATCCCGGTGACTTAAATGCCTGCCAGGAGTTCATCTTCACAATCCACTTCTACCTTCCAGAAAACTGCTTCTTTCACCACCCTGTGCTCTCATGGGAGATGAGAGACTCTCCATGTCTCCTGCTATATGTGCCAATACCTATAGAATTAAAACTCATTGAATGAAAGAATAGGCGTTCAGCAGAAAGTATGAGTGTAGACTTTGATATGGACACTTAATACGGGTTGGAAGCTTAAGATCCAGCTTCTGCTCCAAGCTCAACTTGTAAAATTTCTGAGAAAAGCCCCTGAGGCCAGCCCAACACAAAGGGATTTCAGTAACATGAATACACAGCTAATACAAAAAATGTGGCACCTATGGATTTAGGCTTACAGGAGTGGCCAACATGTTGAGTGGGAGTTTTCAGGACAATTTTGAATCTAGTTCTGAGTTCACTGAGTGCATCCAAGTGCTCATCTTTTCCTGGGTTCAGTTTGCACCAAGACAAGCAGCAGTTGGATGTGAACTAATGCTGAAATAAGGCTTATAATGAGCTTGGGATTCAGATCCAGAATACAAGAATCTGAAAATGGATATCATGAGTTTCATACGGTGCCAAGATTGTTTTGCTAAATAAAAACAGCCTTCAAACAATTTTATCTTTTAATCTAAAGCCCAGGCATGTGCTAATGAAATAGTATTAACAATAGATTTTCATTTTGGGATATTCAGACAGGGAAATAAACAATTCTATAGTGAAATCCACCAACTACCAAAAGCCAGACTGTTCTGCATTATTTTTCTCTGCACCAGTGGAAATCTGCAGTTGCTTCTCTGAATGTAGAGGCAGAATTAACACTTGGAATGGAGTGACACAAAGCAGAATCCAAGATTTCTTTTGCTATTAGGCACTCTTATTGCATACATAAACAGAGTATGTTGTTGCTGTATTTTTTTTAAAGTCAGCTTGCATTTAAGTTGCAAATACAGTCAACACTAATTTACCCTTCATTTCGTCTTGGGATTTCTGAAAAATATGGGATGCCAAATGCTAGTTCAGGTAATGGTGCTAATTCAAAATCTCAAATATAAAGCTCAAAAAGATAAGCGCTCACATGAAATTGCTTGTGTTAGTCTTTAAATTAAATTGCTCATTAGATTGTCTCCTGTGTCCTACATTCAAAGGTCATGTACAGATTTCACTATGAATAAGAATAAAGAGAGGGGAAATAGTCTCCAAAAAAGGCACAACTGTGTATCTTTTCTAGTGTGTTGGATCATAAAATTGCATCTGGTTTACTTACACAGTAGAAGCCTGTGCTTTCCAAGACAATAAAACAGAAAAATAAACCACAAGAGAGGGAAAACCCAACCCTCTAGCACACCCAAACTTTTTCATCTGGAAACTGAAAGCAAGGCACTGTTATCCAAGTCTTCTAAACAAGAATAATCATCACAGAGATTTATTTGACTGCGACAAGAGCTGATGGTTTTTCCTCTTGTTTGGTGTTTTGCTCTTCGGTTCATTAATTTGGGTTTGGGTTTTTTTTTAAAGTATTTTCAGAAAAAATATGCAGCTAATTTATCAGCTTTTCCACTGTGTCCCTGTTAGTCATCAGATTTCCATGGAATGGGGATTTTGCATCTGCTTTTGAGAAAAAGTGGTCCTCAACATAAAGTACACTCAGAAGGTGCTGTTCTGTTTGCTGTTCTGTTTGCTTTCAGGGATGTCTTGTCCACCATTGTCCTTAGTACAGCACTTGTGTCAGTGGCCAGAGGCTTTTTGAAGTGATGTGCAATGACCTCTCAGATCTGTATGGTTCCTGACAGGTCTATTCTGTTGCTGCTTTGTATCCACTTTAAAATTTCATGTTGTATTTCTCTATGCAATTTCTTCAGCAATTACCTTTTCCCTTTCTTTTGCTTCAACAAGAAACTAAGCAGCCTTACTCTCAGAGAGCTAGAGAATGTCAGTAGAAGGGGAAAGCTTTCATCTCTTCTTTCCTTGCAGCTACTAAGCATTATTTCATAGAGCGATATAGACTGGAAAGGACATCCAAAGGTCATCAGTTGGGTCCAAAACCCAACTCTAAGCAGGGCTGAGATCATACTGCTCAGAGTCTTGTCTTTGTGTTTTGAGTCAAGTTTTGAATATCTCCAGGCATGGAGATCAGTGGTGGATACAGTGTGAACTTCTTCCTTATCTCTGCACTGTTTGCAGCAGTGTGCTTAAATGTTCAGAGAAAAAAGAGAAGACACAGCAAATGTTCAGCTTTGTGTAGCACACCAATTTTACCAATAACAAGGTCATGAATTTGAACCATCATAAGTCACTTGTCCATACATGTATATGTGAAAGGAAAATTAGCTAATAATGTCAGGTTTTATCCCTCAGGATTACTTCACAGTACATATTTTTCCACATTTCTATCGCACCATTAATCTTTATCTTGTGCCTCCTGCAGACTTCTTTTTTTCCTCCCACATTGGCTGCCAGGGTCCTGCTCTCCAAGGGGTCACAGGTTGCAGAGGGATCCACAGAAACAGGAAACCAGGCTTCCTCAGTCAGTTTCGAAACACCAAAACCTGTTTCCTTTCCACAGAAATAAAGCCTGTCAGGGCATCCTCTGGGTAAGCTCACTATCTGAACAGCAGCCCAGGAGGAGGGAGAAACTACAGGATTTCTTGTTTAGGAGGCAAATGTGAGATAACTTACAACATTTCAAAACCATCAGAATGAAAGAGATCATTTTCTTGCTGCTCCTATTGCACTTACACAGGGGCAGCACTGGATTTGACACTCTAGGAAAACTCTGGACCACAGGAGAAGGCGATGAAACCCAGACAAGTCACTCAGACTCAACGCCATCTTTGAACACAACTGGGGGGTCACCCCATTCTGAAATCCAAGCTACCAAAGCAAGTGCCTCACAGGGACCTCCTTTTGCATCTGCAGCCAAGATACTGGGAACAACAGCAGTGAAGAAAACTTCCAGTCCTACAATATCTACCCCTGCCGGTCAGTCAGATGGACACAGCAATGGTGACTCTGGCAGAGACAAGATTGGAAACTCATCTCTCAGCAAAGAGACAACTCTACAAGGCACTGCTAGAGAGATCCCTCTCCAGAAAGGGGTCACTGCAAGCCTGGATACTGCAACAGGGAACAGATCTGTCAAGCAGTCCTCTCGCAGCACCAGGAGCCAGCAGGATGCCAACTCCAAAGCATCCGGCTTTGAAACTACCAGGGGAAAGTAAGCTACGTATTTTTTCTTGTCTCCTATGTACTCCTTATTTTCCTGTTTCCAGTGACAATAATTGGCAAAAGTCCTAGCAATTTCAGTAAAATTATGTTTGACCTTAAAAAAGACCATCTACAACAAGCAAGGAACCAAGCTGGCAGCATTTACTCAGGCAAAACCATTGTAACATTTCTAACAGAGTAAATGCTGCAATGTTTTATTCCTTAGGGTGGTTATCTGAAAATCAACAGGGAAGTCATTATCATATATGGATAGGAAAGGGCTACAATAGATGGCCCTCTGTTTTATGCACACTAAACTACTGTTGATTTTTTTCCCTTCTTTCTTTTCTTGTGGATAAAAGAAATTGCAAATGCACTATTTCATTTTAAATTTATTAAGAAATATTGTGTTTGTAAATTTCTCCACTAAACTGTAAATACAAGCAATTAAATGTACCAAATGCATCAATATTTGACAATTTGAGACATTCTATTCTGTGATAAAAACTTATGAAAAGTGATGTTGTAGGTGAATGTGCGTTCAGAGCCCTGTAACTTAATACACAATAGCTGTGCATAATAGAGTATATCAAACTCTACTGTCTGGTTTTATAGTTCTGGAACACTCAATTCTTTTCTTTGTTCCCCAATGTCTTCAGTTCTCAATGGGGATATTAACACTGACTTTGCAGATATTGCAAGTTTCCCTTAATTGCTGATATACAATCAGATACTGGTAGAAAATGAAAAACACAAAGGATAGGTTGTTTTCCATAGTATTTATGGAGAGTGAGCTTTCAGAATATAGATTTCTTCTTTTGATAGTACTTTCCCAAATGGCAGCATCCAAATTCATGGAAAGGAGAATAAATCATCACTCCTACAATTACCTTGCTATGTGTGAGTGGGAGTTAATGTTTCTTCAAGTGAAAGAAAAGATTCCCATTGACCTGAGCATGTTTTGGGTTATGCAGACGGAAAATAATGCATAAGGACCCAAAGGAAAGGAGTCCTTTGCCTCTGCTTTGGAAAAGAGACCCCAGTAAAGGAGCTGTGTTTCCCAGATAGCTTTCACAGCACGCTCCTTGAGTTCTGAAAGTCACCTATTATACCACATGAGTGCTGATAGCTACATCTCCATTGAAATAAATCCTAATACATGCTGACCTTGGTCTTTAGCTTTCACAGCTTTCTTCAAGAACAGTATTCCAATTAAATTAATCTTCAGCAAAACTCTGTGAATCTGCAGGTATTCTTTCTACGTTTTACATGAGATATAAATACAAGTAGCAAAAAATTAGTCCCTAGTGAAGATGGTCACGTATTTAATTTATCATAATGACACATGGTTGCAACTGCAGAGAGGCAAAAGAAGCAAATCTTGTATTTGCCAGCACCTAATTTCATGAGTGGTCAAGGAGCAACCTGCTGTGCAATATGCAGATTGGAGTCCACTGAGCCAGTTAGCAATAAAGCCAGGACTGCATATCAAATTTAGAGAAATGTGTAGCAGCATGAAACCCCAGCATAAAATTGAATGCTGAATCCCCACTCGCTTGCTCAAACTGCTGAGCTACATAGCCTCTCCCTCTCTAGCAAATATCTACAGTTTTAGGTGTGGCTCAGTCCTTTCCACAGTAAGGTTCTTGTGCTACAAGGCTTGTCTTCCCACTGTATCTGTGTTTTTGTAATCAGATGTGGTGTTTTGAACTTTCCTTCCACTTTTGCCATAACCTGGACTGTGACTGTTCCATCTTCCTTTCCTTATGGATTAGACCTGGATGAATAATAATGCTTGTGACTAATTTTTCTTTTTCAGCAAAGACATGAGAAAATGCCTAGTCTAGGCTGCTCACTGTTACCAATCACTGCTGTGAAACGCCTGAAAAGCTACTGCTGAAAAAATATGCATAAGAAGGCAAACATTTTTATTTATTAAGTGTAGGTGCCATCAACTATGCCCTAAATAATTTGTACCATATATTTTCTTTAAAAAAAATTATCACAAATAAAGTGAAAAAGTTACTATAAGAATTCCAATAAAGACACAGCTTTCTTCAAGGTTTTACTCATTTGAAGCCTGAGCACAGCATGACTCAATAGCAGACTTCACGGCTGTAAAGTGTGCTGTCTCTGAGGAAATTTGGAAGAACAATTTTCTTTTTGAATTTACTTTGAATTCAAGCACCTCTTTGGTTACAGTCTGTACTCCAACCTGAATTTTTCAGTGACCTTGTAGGAACTGCATGATTCTGTAGTCCTTTATGGCAACCCATTGTACTCACATATGTGCAGAGATGCTGATATTAGGAGGCTCCATATAGAAGGAACAATAGAGAGAGATCTGTGAGAGACAAGAGGAAGGAAAACAGACAGGAACGAGCATTTATTTTTAAACGTATTTATAATTTAAAAAATAGCAGCACATACACTTTGTTAGAGAGTCTGCAAGGCTGTCAGATTATCTATGAGGTATGATATGTCTCCATTGTACAAACTGAATTACCAAATATCCCTTTCTGAAGGAAGTCATGTGCCTTAATGGCTTAATTACAAAGATAATTCCCTTGCTATCGCTACCCTAGGTTATGTGAGGACAATATTATGTACCCATGTCTTATTTGGATATACTCTAGAACTAGGTTAGGCTTTGAACCTCTCTATCACGTCCTGAGGGCTAAATATCGGGCATATCCTTTTCTCTAAAAACACAAATCTCTTCCTTATTCTTCACTGACACAGAAATGTAATTAAATCCTGTTCCTTCACATTGGAACAATTTTATAATTAACCTTAGAATAGGTACAGGAGAACACAATTTGTCACTCTCTACTCTCAAACCATTTCAGAAGAATATTTTCTGTGGTGAGGTATCCCCCCCACAGACAGGATCTGCACTCAAGCTTTCAGGAGGATAAAAACAATTCATAGAAAACACATCTGGAATGGCCTGAGCTGAAGGAAAATTAATTTCTTCACTCCTAGTAATGAATTTGACTTATGTTCTAAAATGGAAAACAATGTCTCTACAAATATGCATTTTTTCTTGGTTTTTTATTTCTACCTATCTTCAAAGTTTTATGCAATCCATATCAATGAATAAAGAAATAGTGGAAATGTAGAGTGGGAGAATTTCTCCAAAATTCAGTGACATAAATCTGAGTATCAATTTGGTGTGAAAAAAGAAAATTTATGATGCGTTCTTTTCAATTGAGCTCATTTGAGATATTTGTTTTTCAGCCTGTGGAGAGAGACAGTTGCAGTATTTCACTGTATAAAGCAGCTTGAACAACAATGGTGCAGTGGAGTAAGAGACCAGCATACTCATTTTTTCATTCTGAACCTGACTCTATTAATTACTATCCAGGGCAGCTCCTGAATACATGAGACTTTCATTCAGGCTGTAAAATAAGCGCAGTGTCCCCACATTACTGAGTGGCTCTACACTACTGTTTTCTCTTATTATGTATATATTACACCTTTTCCAGTTATCTCGAAGACACTGAGGGTCTTAATAGTCTTCCTCTGCCATTACCTTGGGTAGTGGTGAGGTGACAGTATTTTATTACTAAGCACAGAAGGGTTTAATAGAGTCAGCACCAGGGACAGATTTGCTTAGCTGTCACATGTGATAGGAGTGCTGAAATATTTCATTCTCACAAGCAGACATCTGCATTTCTCCCTGAAAATTGCTTTTGCCTGTATCAGCTTGGTAGAAATCTAGTGTACTGACAAATTAAAATGAATGGTTAAGATCAGCAGACAGTTCAGATACATGAGACACATAGAAACCTGATTTAACGGCCTGGTTAATGTGAGGTTCACAGTCTCTTTTCATCATGTCACTTTTTAATGGACCAGAGAGAACAATTCTTGAATCGATTTCCTAAGATTTTGCATCACTGTGCATTTACAAAAAATACAGTCACACATGGCTTAGGTTTCTGCCTCACTAGGTATATTCACTATGACCTGGAAGGAAGAAGCTCTTACACAGGCCTGAGGTTGCCTTGGTGGCTGTGTCAGGGTGTGTTTGGCAATCTTCATCCCCAGAATGTTGTACTACAGCTAAGCAGAAGGTCATTGCAATTAGTCACTCTCACCCAGCAGCACCTTGAATGTATTTCTGATGCTTGGCTGTAAGCCCACAATCCAATTTTCCTACACATGCTAAGATCAGTGTTACTCCCATAGCAGTCCAAAGCAATGATGGCTGGTGGAATCATGACAGGCTGTTTTCAGCAGGACAGGAAATACAGCACAGGAAAAAAAAAAATCACTTCTTCACCAAAGTTGTTTTTGAGACACTCACAAAGTACTTAGCCTTCTCAGAGTCTTCTTGTTTAGTTTTTCTCTCAACAGAAAAGGCACCTCTATACAGATGATTTTTGATTTTTTTTCAGGATGGCAAGGAAGGGTTCTGTTTGTCTCATTACACTAACTAGGTATGCACAGAAGATAGGAATTCTTACAAATCTGAATATAATTGACATTTTAGAGAATCAACCCTAATTCTAGAATAGACTTGGCAAGGAGAGGACAGCAGCAAGGTGTCTGCATTTTTTTTCCAAAGGCATTATCTATGTAGCCAGATAGAGAATGCAAATGCTTCAAATGTCAATTTCTCTGCCAAATCTGATACAGAGCATCTATTCCGTATCACATTCATGGTAAGCAATACCACTGGTCATGAGGAGAAACCTGTGGAAAAAAAAATCACCTTGAATTTCATGGGCTTTGGCTTAGATCCTTTCTGTTCAAGGGCCCCAAAAGATCAGACAGTGACACCATAAAGATATGTATCTGTATGATTAAGTGGCAAATCAGATACAAAGAAACTGGCAAGGCTTTTAATCATTTAAGGGAAAAAAGAAAAGACAACCTGTCCCAAACAACACTATAAACAAGGACAAATTCACCCCTGAAACTGTAATGGATCTTATTTTTTATATTTTCATTTTGTCATTTACAAAGGCTTTTTTTGTTGTTGTCAGTATTTCTCAAAGTGTAGAAGCCACCACTGACACGTCATTTTCTGTGGAAAAAGATCACAAAGGCACACAAAAAGCAGTGAAAACCAAAACCACTGAAGGTTACCTGAAAAGCACTGTTACCTTTACAAGTTTTATACTCTACATCAATTGGACAATTGAAAATAAATTTATAATCCAGAAGTAAAAAGGCAGAATTCAGACCTTTTTAAAGAGCACTTTGTCTGCATTTTCAAATGTGCTTTACTGGATAATTCTCAAAGTTTTGAGATTAATGGATATCTTCTGCAAAGTCTAAATTCCATCTGGAAAAGTTTGATTGTGTTATAGGGCTCTGAACATGGACTGGAAAATCATGTATTGAAGAAGCGATCAGATTTGCAACAAGAGAACATTTAAAATGCTAAAACAGATTGGTGAAGTGCTAGATAAGTGGAAATAGTGAATTATATTTTGCAGCACAAGGGAGGACAAACAGTAAATAAAAATTCAGATGAAACAAAGAGGCTGTTCACAGTCCAAGGCTTCAGCACTGTAATACAAAAAAAAGGAAATGAATGACGAGAGCAGAATTTGTGTTTTGTAACAGACAGGACAAAATGTCAGGACACTGAGTCCTGAAAAAAAAACATTAAACAAATCTTTGACACCTAGTGCTCTAGTCAGTGTCAATAAGTCAGCTGTTTCTCAGGAATAAAAACACATCCTATAACATATTTTACTATCACATACTGTTTTATGTTACATGTCACATGCACCTTTTAGTTTCTTCCATTCCAGCCAGCTTGTAAAACACATTTTCCAATTTGATTTGTTTATGGTCAGTCCCTAGTGATTGCTGAATTTTTATTGCAGCTTAGATTCATACATTCAGAGCAAAGGAAGCTAGGCAGTGAACCTAAAGAATCAACTGGTTTTGATTCAAGCTTATAATTTTTCTTTGAAATAGAGCTTATATTTTTGAAAGAAGACCGACATTCACTTAAAGATATAGAATTTACCATATCACAGTGAGAAGTCTCTGTGGTCACCTAGTGGAGTTCAAAGGAAGTTGCTAAAACCAGTCTCCCATGCAGTAGCAAAGAAGAACCTTGTGAGGGTGCTTGCTATCCTTATAATCTGAGTGTTTACACTGTGTCAGTCAACATCATCTCTCCTCATCCAAACTTGGCAGGTTGTTTAAAGCAGATTGAAAAGCCAGCATCTCCTGGCTCTACATGCTTGTAGCATCTTTCTATATCCCCTTTGCTCAGATGTAAAGGATAATATAAAATTAAAACTGTTGTGGAATCAAGATGAGTATTTCATTAACTATTCAGTGAAATACAAATAAGGTGCATACAACAGGAATGAGGCGCAACCACTAAAATGGGCATGGGCTTTGACAACAGTTCCCTCTCTGGATCCTTTTGTATTCCGTCAGCAACACAGTAATCTCATTTTCATGATTCAGTGATGTTCAGCCAGGCTTATTCAATAGCATTTCTATTAAAAGCCGGGTAAACTAATTTACTCACAGACAAAAATCAGTCATTTTCAGATATGATATGAAGGGGCCATAACTGATTCTATATCCTTTGTGGCCCGACTAGCACTGGTGTTCCTGTGGGGTGGCTTTAGGTCCACTTAAAAGGGTCTGTGCTTACAAGCAAGTGGAAGAAATCACATACGGGCATTGCTGGCAATTTTTGTGAGGTTTTCTTTTTTCCTCGGCAATGGACCCAGGGAACATTTTACAAGGGAAATGTGCTGTGGATGGGGAACTACAGGGAACCCTAAAAAAAGCTGGCGTCGATTTTGCTTCTCTTTTCAGCAGCATCGGGTGCCCCAGCGCCGGCACCTCCGCGGGCTGCGGCCGCCACCTGCCAGCCGCGCCCGGCACTGCCGCGCACAGCCGAGCCTGGGCCCGCCTGATCGCCAGCGGGGAGAGGCTTTAACAGGGCAAAGACGGGTTTAAGGGCTCTCGAGTGTCCCCCGAACCACGGGGCACGGATTCCCAAAAGCTAAAGACAGGCTTAAGGCAGCGTGTGGGTGCCACGGATGGGTCCCTGCCCGCTGTAGGCGGTTTCGGGGCCAATTAGCTGCTCAGGACTTGGAATTGGGAATGGCCCTAAGGCCCAGAGGGAATTGGGAATGGCCCTAAAGTCCAGAGAGAATTGGGAATGGCCCTAAGGCCCAGAGGGCTCTGGCTGCCGAGGCTGCCGAGCAGACATGCTCACAGGATCCAGCAGATGCAAATGCTGCTCTTCCCACCGTTCCCTGCGTCTGGGTGTAGGTGCTTCCTCATCCCTGGCAGTGGGATGTCACATTTGGGTTCAGCCAAACCACACTGAGTGCAGAGCTGGGCTAGAAATAATCTGATTTACGCTGCAATACTGCAGCAAATACCACATCAAGGCGGCTGCTTCAAAGGCCCGAGGACTCTCCCACATATTGCCACCAGTGGATGTTCCTAGCCAAGACATGCAAGAGGAGGATGAAATCTGTCACTTGGGCTTTATGCCAGCTGGGGGCTTGTACCGCTCTTTCCAGGCTGGATTTCTGTTGTATGTTGTGAGGATTTTGTTTTGTTTTAAATACAGCTTTCCTGATTGAAATCAGGCTCAATGCAAAAGAGATGCTGGGCTCCTCCAGCTCTCAACAAAATCTGCATGTTAGAAGCCTGTGTTGATGATCTGGAATAAATTATTCCAGGGAGGGTAAAGAGGATTTTCAGGTTTAAAGTCCTGTTATGCAAATCAGTTGTCTTCTGTTCTGCCTTTGCATTAACACAGCCTGTCATAGTTCTTCCGGCACGCTTCATCTTCTATTTCCAAATCTACATTTTTTCAGACAATTTGATTTCAAAATTATATTTACATTCTTAACGTCTCTTAATGAGCTTATTTCATTGGTAGCATAAACCTAATTATGAGTCACACCAGGGGCTCTTTTGCTGTGAATATTTCCTCCAATTTAGCCTGATCAAAGATTGCTGGGCTGTGTGAGAACCACAGCTTCAAACATTGCACTCACGTACATTAAGAATGAGTTAAATATTTTAAATGGAAACAATCTGCTCAAGTTAGTTACATTTTTGGTGGAGTCCAGAGGCTGAGTTCAGACTGTCTTTAAAAAACAAGAATAGCCCTTAACATTTGGGGTGTGCAGTAATAATTTTTCCTTTGGAAGGCGTCTCCAAATGGGCAAGTTCCAATTGCTGTTCCTCAACACTAGACACCCTTAATAACAGTAATAACACTAATAATAATAACAACAGTGCCACTTCTTTGAAGGTTTGGGGGGGAGGTAGGGTTTGTTTTTTTAACTTAAATCTATATTCCAGTGTTTCCAAGTCTTTTGCAATTTTTAAAATGCCTCTTTTCATTCTTTTATCTTTTCATTGACCACATTTGCTCAGGTGTAAAATGGCTTTCAGCTACTAGAATGTACACCCCAAACATGTGCACTGCAGAACAAGTTGTCAATGACAATATCACTGTACATCTTCTGCTTAATCCCTTTCTCTGGTGAGCTGTCAGATATGCATGCAAGGGTAAAGTGCAGGCTAGCAAGCCACAGGCCCAACTCCCTAACCTCACCCCTGCCTCACTGTAGAGCAGATTTAAAAATCTGACCCCTATATTTTTTATATATTTGTCTTTTTTATTTGAAAGGGTGGGATGCTTAGCACCTGGCTGCCCAAGGCGTTAGCTCCTCACTTCCCAGAGACCTAACGTGGAACAGGAAAGGAGATGTGGTACTGCATAACAGGCATTATTGCTTCAGAGGTTTTCTGAACAGACTTTATATGCCATCAGTTAATTTC
Organism: Cyanoderma ruficeps; assembly: GCA_008694505.1. Lineage (NCBI taxonomy): Eukaryota > Metazoa > Chordata > Aves > Passeriformes > Timaliidae > Cyanoderma > Cyanoderma ruficeps. The sequence continues at coordinate 2,828,903 of VZDJ01000084.1, read as the reverse complement.
TGAGAATTATTTAGAAATTTAAATGTTTACATTCTCTATACTTAGTTTAAATGACAAGCAAATCCCCATGCCTAGTAAGAGCTTCTCCTGAATAGATCAGTGTCAGTCTGGCCCAGAATCTCCTGAATCTGTTAAGAAATATTTAGTATCTTATTCATATGCTGAGAGTTTGTTGGGGTTTGGGTGATTTGTTTGTTTATTTGGTTTTGGTTGTTTGTTTTTTTATATCCTTGCTGCACTTCAGAGGAAAAAAATACAGTTTTTAATCTTGGGTATGAATTTGCAGAAGCCTCACCACAGCTGTGAAATGGAAGAGATTTCATGCCTGTACTGAGCAGGATAATAAGCCTTGATGGTCCTAAGCAACCTCACCTGTAGGTTCCACCCACACCCCGGGGCAGGGACTCCACTTAAGCCCAGGCTTGAGCCTACATTCTTTGCCTTATGAGGGCGCTTGTCTGTAGCAGTCCTGCTGGACCTGGATCCTTACCTGGTCTCTGCTGGGCTGCTCATTGCCTGCCTGCAGGTTCTTGGTGCTGGTTTAGCTGTGCTGTGGGTGAGTTCAATGCCTAGCTTGTGTGGTTGGCCTTTCTCTTAGGAAGAAGCCCCACTCTTGTGCTCCCTGGTGTTCAGTGAGGAACCCCCTTGGAAGAGCTGTTTTCCTGGGAATGCTTCCAAGGGTGCCAAGTCCCCTCTGTGTCTGGCTCCCATTGATCTCTTGGCAAGAGAGGATGCCTGGCCTCCCTTGCTGCTGCAGAGGTGTGCTGGAAGAGATGCAGCCAGAAGCCCTGTCTCTCTGGCTCACTGCTGCTGGTACTTAACTCAAATGTTATTATTGCTTACTTACTACTGCCAGTCTCTGTGATACAGGAGACTGTGAAGGACCCACGTGTCCCACCTGGAGGGGTTGGTAAGTAACTTCATTATTCCTCTGTATAAGTTGAAAGACTTAAATTTCCTCTTGTTTTTGCCAATTTTATGCATCTCAAACTTTCATACAGTTGCTCCTGAGTTCCCCAGAGAAAGTGCCAGAATGCCTAATTTTTATGTTCTTGCTTGGTAGCTGCATTTAACTTTTAGCAAATATTCATGGAGTCTTTAATTAATACACACAGATAAAAGGCAATAACTAAAGGAGTGAGAACATAAAGGAAACATCAAAAAAAGTACAGCCTTTTTGTACCTAATTAAGAAGAAATACTATCTTAATGAAAACTCTCAAGCAAGTGGAGAGTGAGTGAGCAAAATCAGATCAAAGGCACTCAAAGCCCACTTTATGTAAGGCACATTATTCCTCAAATAAACAATGTGTGTTGTGAAAGGGAGTGCTGCAATATTGGCAGTAGAGGCTAAATCTGTTAGTTTTAGCATGTTTCTGGCTTATCCTGCTTTTATCTCAGGCATCATTTTCTGAGTACAGCTCTACTGAGCTAAACGTGCATACACTGGTAGGATCTCGGTAGACAAAAGCAATCATTTCAGGATAGATGCTGACACTGTTTTGTGTTTTGTGCTGTTGTTCATGTTTGAAGCACTATAAATCTTTACTAATGCCACTTAAGTAAATGGAACTAATCTGGTCTTAATTGTGTTCTGATTTCCACTGTAAGGAGCCCATAGCAAGATAGGATTTCTGAGGTAAATATGTATATTCCCTTCCTGGATTATGAAACTTGAACAGATTTACTACAACTGGAAGAAAATGTTAGGGCAGCAAAACACAACACAGAAAAATGAACTTTAAGTTCTCATATGCAAATATTGTTTGGAAGTCCTTGCAGCTCCACAAATCCTACACGATACTACTTTCTTTGGGATGCTTTCCAGTTGGTAGGTGGAAGACTTCCTGAGATAAAGGTTATAGTTACAACTTAATGATTGCTAAAAACCGAACTGATAATACCCTAATGGCATGGATTTTTTGTGAAATAGTTTTACTGCTTTTTTAAAACCTCTTTTGGTTTCCAAATTGAGCACAGCCTATGGCTCTGGAAATGCTGCCTCACCCTTCATTTTTTTGTTCTTTAGTTTTAAACCAGTTATATTTTGATGCCCATTTATCATAACAAGACTAACTTAATAATGAATGCCATGACCTTGTATCCCTGCTGCTCTTCTTCTATTTGTCTTTACTTCCACCTCTCTTTAGGGTGTAGGACCAAACCTGAGTTCTGTGTTCAAACTGGCTGTAAACTCATACACAGCAACAAAGAGCTGATGTTCTCAAACAGCGGTGATTCCTGTTTGTTCTTTAGTCCTTCCCTAATAGTTTCAAGTATTTTATTCCCCAGCTTAGTTAAGGCAAACCAATAAATTGGCCTCTTCAGAGAGCCATTAACAATGACTGCAAGATTATTTTTCCCCTGAAGAAAGCTACTGTATGTAGGGATGCTATAAGCCTGTCTCTGTGACTGATTCTGCATTACAATTCTCTGTTCTGACACCTACTTAGTTGGAAATTCAGTATCATGAGGTTTCTGCAATTCTTCAAGTTCAGCTTTTTTTTACTGCACAAAATGATTTTTTAAGATTCCGTATAACCCTGCCATCCACCTGTTTACTTACTTCCGCCCTAGTAAATGAATCTAGTGCCTATTACTGATTAATATGGAATTGTGTTGATGAATTGCTTCTTGAAAAAGCAAACTAGTCTTTTATGTCTCTGATTTAATGCCTTATTTATTTATAACAGGATCTATCTTCTTACTATGTAATAGATTGCTTCCCCCTCCCCCCCAGTATCTTTGGGTGAGTGACCTTGCCAAAAGCCTCTGAAAATCACACATTTATCTACCTGCTTCTGACTTAGGGAATACCAATATATCTCTGTGGCATAATTTCCCTGTACAAATCTGCCCTGAGCCATTATTCATGTCATTATTTTGACTTAATTATATTCTCTACTGTAGCCAAGTTTCAAAATCTGATTTAACAGTTTGTATTTGCTTGCAATCTCCTTAGAAACCTTTTCAAAAAAAACCCAGCAAACCTGCCCTTGCACTCGCCAGCTCTGGCCTCCTGTGCAGCAGTGATCTAGAGTTTGATCATTTTGTGTGTGACTGCCTTCTCTGGATGGGCATCCAGAGGCACAGAGAAGTGTGAAGCCATGGCATGTGTTTGCTGTGTGTGGCTTTGGCTCACAGTACGCTGGAAAACAAAGTCTACCTGTACTCACAGTGTTGCTGGAGAAAGGGAAAAATGGTAGAATGGCTGCCTGTGAAGTGAGAGCTGTGAATGATTAAAAACCTCACTGAACAATCCTTTGAATACTGGATAAACAGTTTCTGTAGTCTGAAATGCAGGTATATTTTAAGGCCTGTCATTACTGCAGTCTAGAAGAGCTTCTTTGTTCTTGGAGCTCCAGAAATTAAAGTTTAGACTTGCAAAATTTGCAAATTAAAATTTAGATTTGCAATATGAATGTATGTAGAGATGGAAAAATGATTATTCTTTGCTGAACCACAGAGACTAAGTGATTGCCCAAGACAACATCGGCAGTTTGAGTGAAACAAACTTAATTTTTGTAACTTACTCCTACACCATATCATCATATGGTGGAAAATGTTATTTGTCCTTTTGATCATTTTACCTTCTCTGTTTTTACAGAAACTGGTGTGCTTATGTCCATACCAGACTCATACCTACAGTTGTGGTGGACAACCTGGAAACCTTCTCATCAGGCAGAGCAAAGCCTTGCACTTGGCAAATTGGATCCTGTGCTCTGAGGTATGGGGAAGAAAGAGTACTTGCAAGTACTTTAACTACAACCAAATACACCATAAATGTGAATATAACTTTAAAAATTAAAGGGGAAATGGGGGAGCATGCCCTCACTCTGGCACCCTCCAGTCAGTTCAAAGTCTTCGAGTCAAAAAGAGATGCACAACTACAAAGCTTTAAAACACATGCAGGGGAGAAAATCCTTATTGTGCAGTTCCCCAAGCTTGTGCTCTGCTCAAGCAAAAGGCTTCCCGTGAGAGGCATAAATATTTTTGTTATTATCTCTCTGCTGAGCACTTATTTCTGGCACAGCTTTGGTCAGGCAGTGAACCTAGACAAGTAATTGGCCTGGATGGAACTTGTAGGTAATACCCCTGTTAAGCATTCAGGTTGTCCTTTGTGGTTCAGGTGCCTCATTGTATTCTCCAAATGTTAGATTTCAGTTGTAAGTGAAATTGGATTTTAATGCGTGAATTTGGAGAATGGCAAACTGAAACAGTACCAACAAAATGGAGATTGTAATGTATTTTTCCGCTGGCAAATTTTAAAAGGCTGTTAAAAATCAGTTTGACTGTTCTGAGAATTGTCCTCTAGATGGTATAGCAGAACACACTTAAAGCTTTGAGTTGAAACTAGGAATAGAGCTTCCTTAGCATTTGGTGACTCTGAAATGCAGTCAACTGCATGGCAAAAGTGTGGAGTGGACCCTGTGGTTGAAATGTTGCCATTTTTATTTTGTTTTAGTTTTTCTCTGGATTCTATTGGTTTAGGTCCTTGTGCTGCTTCTATAAATAAGCCTCTACTACATAAATTTCTGACTCATTTACATGATTTTTTTTACATGCTTTATTTTTGTAATCTCTATTCCTGGTTAACTCCTTTCATGGAGACTTCATTTTTATGAGTGGTTTTAGGAATGGATTATGCTAATGCAGAATAAGGTGTTTTCATCATAAGACCATCCATACAGCAAAATAACTGGGTACTCTCTTAAATTCAAATCACCTTAATCTTTGAGTTCTTACTGCTGAAAAAGCCATTTCTTACAGCCAAAGCTGGCTGGCGACACATGCAAAGCTCCTGACAGCTGCTATGAGAATTTTAATATATATAATATTGCATCCTTTGTGAAGGGGTGACAACATTAACTGGAGTGTAAAATATGGTGGCATTTTTTAATGCATTGGGAGGATATTTTTTGGTCTGACAGCCTTTAAATTTGCCTCTTTCTAGAATGATTTTGCAGGGATTGTGTGTACAAAACAATTCACTAACTGTTTTATCATTGTATTTTCTGAGATTTTAGGTGTTCTTCATGTTAGGGTATAGTTACTATTAATTAGCATGTGACATTATTTTTATTTGGTCATTGTATTTAATTTCTGGAAAGGGCAAGGAGAGTTGCTGTAGTTTATTCTGTATGTCCTACTGCAGGATGTTTATTCTAAACTGACTTCTCTGTAAAGTTAAGAGAAATGGTATGGTAGCCAGGACATGCAGAATTTGTTGGAACACAAATAAAATTGCTGCTGCCTCTGCACTTGCATACTGTAAAGGTAATAACTGAGGCCTCTCAGTTACATACGCAGGCCCTCCTTTCCCTGAAGTCCAGAGTGGAATTTTTCACTTTATTGGATTAATATTGTATAATCTTGTTTAAAATAATCGCAAGGGAAGGTTTTCAGTGTGCACTAAATGGGTGCTGGTGTGGCATAAATTTGTCAATGCATTTTTCCACCAATCTCAAAGAAAAGCAGTATATGACAATTGTGTTTTTGGCTCACTTTTTCCAGTTTAGTATTTAGTGATTGTAATGTCTTCCATAAAAGATTGCAGTATTTAAATCCTGAGTAAGATATACTGGGAAGAAATCTAAATAGACATCAGGTTTCTTTAAAATTCATGTAGATTACCTGGGGGTTGCAATATTAAAGCTGTGATTGCTAATGAAACATCAAACCCTGGTTAGAATTCACTTTGAATTTCAAGCAGTAATAAAAGGATAGGTATGACAAGTGAGATAATGTAATGTAGTTATGCAGGTATCTTACAGCTCCTTTTTGGTTACCTAAAATAGATTTAAATTATTCTCATTTCACAGGTCCCAGACAACAACACACCAGGCTTACAGAATCAAACATAAAATAGTGACATCACTGGAGTGGAAGTGCTGTCCTGGGTACAGTGGACAAAACTGCCAACCCCAAGGTGCGTAGAGTTGCAAGGATCTGAACTATTCACTTCAGCAAAGGGAAACAGTGCAAGTTTCATCTGTAAGCAAATGGTTCTGTCGAAATCCAATGCAGTGCTTTTTGTTAAGTCAAAACCAGGTAAAATGCACAATGAACTAAAGTGCTTTGGGATGTTGACTCTTCCCTGCATGTGAATTTCCAGAGCAGCTAAGCAGAATGTCCTTTCCCCTCTTCCACTCTAAAAAAAGCTCATAAAATTTCCAGCCATATTTCATTTTGATAAAATATGGAGTTTGCATTCAGTGCATCTCTACTTTTGACCTTTTAGTTATTGAGTATTACAGTGCTAGGGATATTAAATCCAGGCCCTCTATTGTGTACTTGCTGTAATATTCCTGTACAGCACTGTTACTCTTCTGCCTTTTGGTTTCAGGCTTTAAGAATATATTTTGTTTGCAATAAAATAATATATCAGCTTTTTTACTTCTCTGAATTTTGTAGTACTTCTGTTCATTTCAACAGTGACTGAATTTTTCTAGGTATTGCACATGATTCCTGTATAATTGTGCCCTTTTTGAAAGAATAGCCTTTTACCTCTGCCCTGGTGATCAAACATGAGGCATCATATTGTAGTTTTACATCTGTATAATGGCTATTTCTTTGCTGCTGGCCTTAAGCAAGCAGTCCTTGAAAAATTAGATCTGGAATCAGCATACAGGTTTTAAATGAATGAATATTGCAAGAAAGGCTATTAGATGTGATAGGGAATTCAATCAGCAGTGGTAAAGGGCTGTGATTAAAAATTAATGTGGGGGAATGAAGAAAAATCACTATTGTTCACATCCAGGAGGGAAATTTCAGTGCTCAAGAGCCAGAACCTTGGCAGGCACGAAATTTTCCTCTGCACAGCTGAGTGTGGAGCCAGATATTCACAGATGCAACAGAGCACGGTCAGTCAGCAAGGCTGTCCAGTAAGCATGGATCAAGTGTTTTAAATGCTTCCTTTCAGAAAAAAAAAGCAAACATTAGCAAAAAAAATTTAAAGGGTAGGGTTGAAGGGGGAGGTCACAGCTGACAAAATGGAAATGACATCAAAATAACAGGCAAACATTGACCAGGAAGAAAAGCTGTATAATTCAATTTGTAGTGGCATCTGTGTAAAAAAAATAAGAAGAGAGAAAAGTGCTGTGAAGTGTTATAGGAGCGGGTGTTACATCTCCTGGGTTCTATTTTCAAACCTCTTCTGGCTGGCTGAATAACTTGGGGAAGACACTTATAATCTGCATAACCAAGTTTACCCATCTAGAAAATTGAGATGACACTTATCTCACAGGGGCACTGGGATATTTAATTAATTAATGCTTGTAGAAGTGCTTAAAGAGATTGGGATGAAAGGCGTTATGTCAGAGAAGCTTTTCTTCCTTGCTTCTGGAATCCTGCCTCCCATGAGGAGCAGACCACCAGCACAAGCCTGCCTGTATTATTCAATTCCCAAGAAGGGATGGCAGCTAATGAACTTGAACAGCTGGGAGCCCAACAGCCTTGTCTTCCTGTGCTCTGCAACAGCAGGGGAGGGACACTGGAAGTGCTGAGTGAGGCTCTCCTGAGTCACTGAGCCTCCAACTTGGCCTCTCTTGTTCTTCAGCAACAGAACTGTCACTGAAGGGTTTCTGTGCCAAGGGGAACTGGGGTGTTCTGGCAATCCTTTAGATCCTGGAAAGGCACTGTTAGTGTGATGTGGGTTGCTTGTAGCAAATGCTAATTTAAAATGCTTTCTGATTTAACTTCTCTCTCAGACAAAGTGAAGTCATATGTAATTATTTCAGTCTGCTAGTCTAGGCAGGAGAAACCACTTTCCACCACCTGATAGTTATTATCAGACATCTGCAAGTCTTATTTGGTAGCCCTGTTGTAACTGCTTGGTTACAGATGCTTCTCAAGGTAGCGCAGTAGTAAGAGAGGTAGAAATGATGTGTTCAGATCACTGTTTCTAACCTTACCTCCCTTGAAGGAACACATGATCAAATTGACTAAGACATGGATCCTATTTCAGTATGGACAATGCAATTTTATAAGGAAATTTATAGGAATGAAAAAATATAGATGTAATTTCTTATAAGTCTAAGGAGACAACTCCATATGGACAATTCAACAACTAAAGCATCATCCTTTTGACCTGGGAATATCAGATGCTTAACTGAGCAAAACCCTTGAAACAAAAGGACATTTAAAGTCTGAGCTGCAGGCTTCATTACATGTTACTTTTACTAAACGGAGCTTTATTTTAACTTTGTGTGTGTAACAATGAAATCCCGGTTCCCTCGTGCGCATTCGGAACACCGAATTGCGTGGTTTAGGGCTAGCAGCCGGCACTGCCACAGCCCCTGTCAGCACGGAATTCCCTGGCGTGGCAGTGATGCCGTTTCTCCAGCAGATGGCCGTGCGATGTCCCATCCTCTGCGTGCGGTGAGCGACACGCAGAGAAGGTGACAATTCACCTTGAAACACAGGGAACGGGAGGAAATTACCTACCCCCCCTCTGGGAAACCCCTTCAGACACTCCTGCTTCTTCAGAGATATATTGAGTCAAAAAGACCCAATCTCCACTTTTTAAATATTCCCTGAAGTGATTTTGAGTTCTGTGTTTAAAAATACATGGGACAATAAATTATGCATCTAGGCCAATATATTGAGTGATAGACACCTAATGTTAAATCTTTGCATGCATTACCTGTTTTTTTTTCTGATACAACTGGAAGAACACATTGCTCAGGATTTTGTACTGCTGCTTTTTTGGTTTTCTTTGTGGTACTTTGTTACTGCAAATGGCACCTATAAGTTGGGTCTAGCTGTCTAATTTGATTTTTTTTTTAACTGAGCATGGCATATCTAATTTTTAAAAGGTCTCAAAGGTAAGTCATTTGATGGCTGTTCAACCCTAAAGAGTATGTGTATTAGGTTTTTGGTCTGGTGCCCCCATCACACCTGCTGTTATGCAGCATCTACAATGGGAAATCTCAGCTGTGGGAATAAGGGGCACATAGATGTAATCACCATATCATGTCTTGGAGTGATTCCTTTGGAAAAGGCCTGAGCCATGCTGGAGGAATGATGTAGGAGAAGCTATATTGCCAGTGACACCTCTGAATTTCTTTCACAAATGCGAAGCCTGAATTTCTAATGCTACTTGCAAAGAACCTTTCCTGTACCACAGTGAAATTTAATAAGTATACAGTATGTGACTGTGGGTGAGATTTGTGTGTATGTGTGCATCACTGGCTCCAGTCCTTGCTGCAGTCAGAGGCAGTGCAGTGTACTTTGGGCTTTCTCCATGGCTGGTTTGCTCTGACAAAAATGCTGTCTCCTTGGTCTTACAGCCATCGTGTTATTTGAATGTTGTTACATGAACAATTTTAAAGCATTAGCAAAACAAGCACACAGGGAGAAGTATGTATCCTTGGAACTTTAAGAGTGAATAAAACTTTAAGGGTTTGGGTATTCTAAAATGTGGGGCAATTGAATTATTAGGGATGAGGAAAGATAAGGTGAATAGTATATATATATATTAAAAAAATGTGGTGTCTGTAGCACCAGCAGTGCCAGTGATTATATTTACAGCAACAGAAAGACCAGTAAATTAAAGGACATTGATCAGCTGGTCTTTATCACAGGCAAGTAACCAACTCCCTTGTCATAGATTGTATCATCACAGCACCACCAGATAAATCCTGCATAATGAGTTGGGTTGACGGCAAGAATTCAGCTTCTGTCAATAACCATGCCACAGAAAGACAACAGAAGCTGTTGAAATTGTAACCATTTGAGGATTTTGTATTTCTTTTCAGGTAATTTCAAAAGATCCTATCAAACTATTGGTTCATAGGATAATTTCTTCTGAATTCCTATCCTAATTTTTACAACACCCTTATTCTGCAACCTAAACACCTTATATTGTCCTAATTGCAGTCTATTTATCTTTAAATGAACTATGTGAAACACAGAATTTCTTGATTTAGCATTTTAATCCGTTTCCCTGGAAACTCACATTATGGCTAAACTAGATTTTAATATTTGAAGTGTAAAATAATGTCACCATACCCAAGTTATTCTGCTTGTACTGTACTAAAGACTGGAAATCACATTAGTGCCACATAAGTGGCATTCCTTAGATATGCTCCTCCTGGAACATTGACATCAAAATGTTCCATGAACTAAGCAAGTATATAAAAATTAGTATCAATTTATAATAGCAAATTCATTACCTAATTTGTACATATTTTGTTTTTTAAAATAATTATGAAAGCAAAGCCACCCCATTAAGCCTGATGGCTAGAGAGTGTATGGCAGGAGTATGGAAATCTCAGTTCAGTTCCCAGCTATCTGATCAGTTCATTACTTTTAGTGAGTGAAGGCTCTTAACTTTCTGGACCTCAGTGTCCCTAGCTGTGCTATTGAATTAATAATAATGTTAGTCCAATTATTTGCAAATTTCTTTTGGATCTTTTGGGCTGAAATGTAAAATAAGTACAGATAATTCCATCTCCCATCACCAGAGAAAATATTTACAGAATTGCTACCTTTGTGAAGTTCTTTATATGTATACCAGTCATAAATCTCAGATGATATTTGTTGGAACTGAGAATTTGATTATATTTTGAAATTGTTTTTATTTTTTAGGTACTGCAAAAGTGTAATATCACCGTTGCCTTTTGTAGTAAGATTTCCATAGTTGATGATCTGTGTAATCTGTAAAACAAAGCAAAACAAACAAAAAACAAGCATAAATAAACCCCACAAAAAACCCAACCCAAAAGTCAGTTTCAACAACCTGATTAATTTTGTAACCATTAAAAGCCCCTAATTAATTTTACAGCTGACAATCTGTATTGTCTTTGTACTGCTGTTTTATATTGTTCTAAAATATTCCTCTAAAGTTTTTAGCCGTGAGCATTTAAAACATTCTGTTCATTATAAAGCAATTTGTTACATTTTAATATTAACACCAGCCCCTGCCACTCTTGAGAAGTCTTTTATAAAGCCAGTCAATGTCTTCAGCAAAGTGGTCCCACACTGCACAAAGCAGATAAGAGTCATTGCAGATGATTAGGCTTTGGTACAGAATAAAGAGGGAAAAAAAATTGTTTTGCAATCGTGGCAATTATCATGTTCTGTGGTTCACTCGCATCCTTTTTCTCCCTTCTCTAGCTCAAGAACAGCAATCACTTATACACAGCAACCAGGCTGAAAGCAGCAGAACTGTCAGTGAGAGGACACCAGGGGCTCTGCAGGACCCCACTGGGCCAGGTCAGTAGTTAAAATTGCTCTCACCTTGTCTTGGTTTGGGAAGACAGGTATCTGCCAGGGAAAACTGGTGCTTCCCTTGGAATGGAGAATGTAAACCACACCCCCCCACCCCCTTTTCCAGTTATAAATTTGCAGTTAGAGGCTTTCAGGCAAAGATTTGGGGATAGCAATAGCAGTTCTTTGCTAGTATGTATAAAAAAGCAAAATAAATAACCCCACAACAACTACAGCATTAATAACAAAACAATACCAAGAACCTTGAGGGCTTTGCTTTACAAAAACGCAGGGGAGCTCGGTCTCGGTGCCCCTGTAGGAATTCTCAGAACACCAAGCTGGAACGGAGGAAAATCTCGGGCTGGTGGCTGTGATGGCAGGATGTCCCGGCAGAGCAGGGGGATGCAGGGTCACACTGTAGCAAGAGGAGCAGTGCCAAAGAAGCCGATGGTGGGGCAGGGCTGGCCCAGCTCCAGCAGGGCGGCAGAGGAGCTCAGAATTCCAGGGCGAGTAGGTTTCCCAGGACTGGACCCCTTTGGCCACAGTGAACTTCTCTTGCACGTACTCTTAAGTATCCAGCACTTAGTTTCTTTGGTAACTTATGGGGGAAAAATCCTTTAGAGTAAAAAGGAACAGACCTAACCCCCAACACATCTCTACCTAGTCACTGAGATCACTACAAAAACAGTTTGAGGAAAATCTCTGCCTACTGAAGGGATCTGAATGCAATGTCAGTTTCTATCAGTCGTGGTGCAGTGGTTTGCTCTTCTGATAAAGATGGGCAGAAGATACTGAATTTAAATGTACCAGCAGGTTAGAAATTACAGAGGGTTTTTGTGCCTAAATTGAAACCAGGGAAGTATTTGGTATAGAAATATTTAAACTGTTACGTTATTGAATACAGTAAACTAATTAACAGGAGAGAAAAAAGAAATCTAAACCAAAAAACCCTAACCCAAATACAGGAGTAATATAGACCAGCATTGCACACAGAAGAAAAAATGAAGTTATTGACTATTGGAATACTATTTTGGGATTTGTGATTGTTGCTATATATTTTCTTACAAAAATTGGTTCTTCATTCAAAATCAGTACAAAGATATTTCAAACCTTAACAAGGGCAGCTCAGGTGTGTTTTAAGCTATGTCTAGGATGACCAAATGACTAAGAAACATAGTGAGAATTTAAGCATTTATACCAGAGATGCTTGAAAGTATTTCTTATTGCCTTATATATTTGCTCATTATTATGTTTACTTCATATAATCTGGTTATTATGTTTTTGGAGTATAATGTCAGTGTTGCCTCCCAAAAGTATGTACAGAAAAATTAGAATTGTAGGAGCTGGTCAGTAACAAAAGAAATGTATTTGAATAGTGCTCTATATTGAGAACCTATGTTAGATGGCTGCTGTGTGAAAAGCTTGTCCACATTTTGGTTGCTAATTGCTGGAAGCTTTGTTCTGGGAGAAATCCTGCGATGTTTGCGACTTTAGAGGGTGGGACCAAACTGTTGGCTACATGTGCTGTGATGTGAACAGTGGCCATGTTTCATGGGGATAAAACCTCATTCCCTCAGTGTCTCAGGGTCAGGTCAGAGGTGCAGTTTGGGGCTCCAAGGGCAGCCATAGTCCTTTGTTCTTGGAGAAATCCTGAAATGTTCATGATTTTTGGAAGCAGTGTGTGACTTCTGGTTTTGGCACTGGGTCTCAATTGGTGGCCCTTTTCTACTTGAAAAATGTACTTTTCATGGTGAGGAGCCAGAAAATGGCCATGATGATAAGGACTGGTTAATGGAAGCATATTCCTTGAACTTTCTTACTACCTTCCTTATCTTTTGAATCTATTCTTCTGCTCTTTTCGTCTCCACTAGCTTTTTTTATAACCATCATCTGTTCCATGCTGTGGTATTGTTGTCATTCACCAATTGGCCTATATTCAGAAACTTTTTACTGAAGCAAATAAATAAGGCAGGTTCTATTCTCAGGTCTGTGTTTTGCAGTTGTTAATATCTTCTTGTGGGCTGTAATGCATGCTGAGAGAACAGGATGTCATAATTAAGATTGCCACAGAATTTTATGGAGGTTTGATTGTGTATGCATGTGCTTTATTTTAGATCTTAATAGACAGAAAGAAAAAGAAAGGCAAAGATAGAATCTGGCATGGAGATATAGAGTGGTATTTTCAAAAGGGAGTTGGGCTGTTGTGCCTTGGTGATACTGTGTGAGCAACCAAGTCTCTCAGGGCTGGAGGGAGGAGGATGTTTAGTGAAGAAGACAAGGCCTATTATGAAAAAGTGAGCTTGATCAATAGAGCACTGAGACATGCCACTTCTGTTAGTGGGAATTATGCTCTGAGAAATAAATCTGAAATTGGAATCTCTAACCTCCATGTTAATTGCCTTTCAGTTATTTTTAAATTAAATTGGGTCAGTCTAGAGAGACACCTGTTCTGGCTGTCAACCCTACAAACATGGCCTGAGGTCAGGATTGACGGCCCTGGTCTGTCAGTGCTATGGCTCTACAAGCCACATTGTGCTTCCAGCTCCTGCTATGCAGCCGTGCCACTTTCAGGCATAACACCTCACTTCCAGGTTCATCTACCTTGTTTTCCTCTCTCAGTGGGAACTGATAGAAACCAAGCTAAAAAAACCACTACACCCTGTGGGTTAGTTATCAGTTTGGGTGACTGTGCACAAGCCACTAATGAATTCAAATCCCCTTCTCATAGTAACAATTCAGCCGGAAGCAGAAGTTCCAGACCTGTTTGTCTCTCACAAAGCTGTACAATGAAGACTAAGGTCTATCAATGGCCTGTCTTTGCAGTGCCAGTCAGAAGAATTGCTGGAGTCTAAATGAGGTGGTTGAGTTAGAAACAATCTAGTATCCGTGGAAGCAGATACCTTGGGCAGAGAACACATCCTAACCTATAAGAGCTTACTCTCTAGGCTCTTACAGTTATGGCCTTTACAACCAATATGCCTCTACAGGAGAGCATTCTCAGGAGTGTTGGCCTGCTTTATCTGCACCTGGACGTGTCTTTACATACTAGGATTTTAAAGAATACAAGTCATCAGAAGAATATGCCCTTTTGCATATAACTTGCTTTGGGTTTTTTTGGAGCCTTTAGGCCCCTGTACTTAGGTGCGATTTCTGATTATAACTGTTTGCTGCCATAGGAATGGACACTGATGCTGTAATGAAAACTGACAAAGGATCAATAGCAATACTGTAAATTTATGCTGAAAAATATTTGTATGCAATGCTAAAGAATCTCTTCCATAGCAGTTTATTAAGCCATGGGATAGCCCAGATCATTTGGGATAGTATATCATATGCCAAATATGGGCCATTTAGGCTGAATTGTTGTAGGTTTTCTAGCTTTGTTTACAGGAATTCAAACATCTAATTTAATCAGCATCTTCTGAAAATCCCAGACTAAGTTTGATACCTGTCACCTGTCAAACTCAGATGGCTGGCTGAAGTCATGTGGAGTCCTAATTTTCAAGATCAAGTCATCCTTCACTATTACCTATCTTAAAAGCATCCATCTAGGCCTTTTTATTCCTGAGGAGGCTACAAGTGTCAAAAATAATTTGGCCAGGTTTTAAAATAAACTTGACTTTGTAGGTTAAGATTCTATTTTTAATGATAGACTAATCGTTATTCCAAAGTAATTTATCTATTAGCTGTTTTTTTTGCCTTGCTGCTGTGTTGAACAATTCTTTATTTTGACCCCAAAAATTATGTATTCCTTCAGACACAAGCCTTCCAAATTCATGAAGTTGTGTTATAAATGGTATATAAAGATGAATGTTTTTGTGTCTGTGTTAAAGGAGATTGACTAAATGAGAGTTAACTGAATACCCTGTAGGGTGCTAGGTGGAGGAAGAATGGCACTGTGTTGATTAAAATAAGCTAACCATTCAGAATACTCTTGTAGAATCATAAATATTTTATAATGGATACATATGGTTCAGTAATTAGTAACTGCTGTGCAGCTGAATCTCACTTATACGTGATACATGACAAAAATCAAGATGATTCCCTCAGAACTAAAACTTCAGAAACTTTCCACCCCAATTTTAGCTAATGTCTCTCAGTCAATTATATCTTCTTTTTTTTGTTCACTCCACAATGTTTAACAATACTTGTTTTGTTGTTTGGGTTTGTTTTTTTTTCCTCATTTTGTTGCCTGACCAAGCACTTTTTCAAAAAATGAATGAGAAGATTAGCAGTCAGGAGATGAAACTGACTTTTCTACAGAAGAAGGTTGACAGCATTGCTGCTGCGATGAATGATGTGAGCCAGATGCTTTCTTCTCTGGAAGGCAAAATCAATGAAGATAAGGGCAGAGACTTCCAGTCCTTTCTAAAAGGTAAGAGAAATAAATTAATGTAATCACTCACCCTGTTAGAGGTGCCAGGAAAGAAAAAGCTAAAAGTCTTCATAGACTGTCCTGTTCTATTACTCGACACTTGTAGGGAGAACTCATTTTTAAAATTTCATTTCATATGAGAGGAATTTGTTTATTTCAACATTTGCTATGATGTCTTTCATAATGACAAAAAAATTGTATTCTTGGGTGCTTCATCATTTACATGGTAGCTTTAGCCACTATCAAGGCATTTTCATTTACTTAGAGCATTTGCAAATATTCTTATGTCTGTTTATGTTTATCTGGCAGCAGCTGAAGGATGTAGTATTTGTTTTGCTACCAAGTCTAACTAATACTCTTTAATACATAATTCACATGGGGCAAACTATAAGGAATTCTGTGGTGTTTATATTTATAATACAGCAAACATTCTGCTGAATAATTTGTCCCTGATTGTATTAGGCTATCTTTGATAAACACCTGTACTCATGTTCAGTATATGAGAAAGACAGCTAGAGAGAGATCAGGAGCTTGGGCAGATCCATATATAACCAGTAGAACTGTGCATCCATTTGTTGTGAATCCTGCTGCAAGATCTGTGTGTTACCCAGATAAAAGTGGTGCTTAACAAGCAGATTCTGACTGAAAATTCCGTGTGCAATATTTTTCTCATTTTTCAGGAATATTCCCTAAACCGTATTATACATTT
Organism: Cyanoderma ruficeps; assembly: GCA_008694505.1. NCBI lineage: Eukaryota > Metazoa > Chordata > Aves > Passeriformes > Timaliidae > Cyanoderma > Cyanoderma ruficeps. The sequence continues at coordinate 2,812,609 of VZDJ01000084.1, read as the reverse complement.
AAGAATCCAGAGGACTTTTCTACTGCTTAAAAATAGAACAGAGGTTCTGGATTTCCTTACATTGAGATAAGACTGAATGAAACAATAAGTGGTTTTGTATCTCCCTCAAATTTACCAAGTTGGGTCCCATTTCTTGTATTTTCAGTACTCTGTCTCCTGAGATGTTCCTGCCACATGCTAGATGGCTCTCTTGTATGCAAGCTTATCCCATCTCTTGATCGGTGACCTGCTTTCACCTCTCCACATATTGCTAGATGGTGTTCTTGACCTTTGGGTGCACATTTAATTTGTCTTTGAATATTTTCAATTTCCCTTCTGCTTTCTCCTCATTATTTTTTTTTTTTTTTATATTTTACTTGTTCTAGCTGTCATTTTCATGCTAGTGTAAGAGGTGTTTTTCAGCATCCTGTGTTTCTGCTTCTGCAGTCCCTATCCGTATTTCACGGTCTAAGCCTTTAATTAAATGTGCTGTTCAAACCCCCCACCTTTTTTGAAAATGTGCTTCAAGCCTTTATTGTTTTTACCTGCAGTGTTTTATATTATACTTTCTCAGAAAAAAATCTCCAGCTGATGTCCCTGTTTTTGATTTATCTTCTCAATCTATCTCCTAATCAAGTAGCTCCAAAGAAAAAGATGCTGTCGGCTACGTTCCTTGGCTCTAATTATGAGCATTCCAACACAGGTTATTCTTGGCTTCTACGTAGGTGTACAGCAGGAATGAGGAAAGGAGGGGAGAAGGAAAAGGTCAGTGAGTCTGTTAGCTTCTATGGGCAATGACAAATGGTAACTGCAGTTTCTGTCCAGGAAATATCAGTCAGTTGTATTCAAATGCATAAACAGCATCCTAAAGTAGCAGGACCTGAAAGGACCTTCCCTACTGTCCTGTAACACTGGACGCTCTACCTTGCTAAAAATTACTCTTAGGAGCTCACCTGAAGCAAACCACAACTTTCCCAGTACCACTGCCACCCTGAAGCAACCTGCTTTTGAAGCACAGTCAAGTCTGTAGTTGCTTCATACTATTCAGATATTTTCCTTCTCCACCTACTTTTTCATTTTCCTCCTGTGGTGCCAGGTCCTTTGCTCACAGTCCATACATCACCTTTTTTCTTATGGCAGAAATTCTGATGTTCTATCCAGCTTCCTATGAGGATTTGTTAGGAGCAAGGTCTGATTCTGTGGCCAAACAATTCAATACAGTTTAGAAAGTCTTTAACTCTTGGTGTCATCTATGACTTTGGTGGCACAAACATGTCATCTGTTGATAAAGGGCAACACTCACTGGAGTAACTGATAGGCTTCTGTATTTTCTTAATGAAACCTGTTTTGCATTTTAAAAATTGCTTTCAGTACTCAGGAGACTGTTCCCATTTGTTACTTAGGGAAAATAATTTTGTGCTCTTTTTAATTTAAGAAACTCTGCTTACTTCCTGCTAGTCTTTTCTTCTTCCTTTATCTCCATATTTAATACACACCTTTCCTCTTGATTATTAAAATGTACTCTCCCTTCAAAATGAACTCAATAATGGAGTGTTAATCACTTCCAAGTCAGAAATGTCATTTGTGGCTGCATGTATAACCTCAATTCAGTCTCCTGTGTACATACATTTATTTTGCACATTACTCTTCAAGTAATTGAAACCGCAAAGACAGTATATGTTGACACAGAGTAATTACACCCTTTGTTTTTCAACCAGGAAGCTAAAATTAAAATTTATAATCTCATAAAAAGTGCAAGAGATCTTTAATGTTCACAGGTAGTTTAGACCTTTCTATTTCAAAATGAGCAACAGAGAAATTGAGTTACATTCATGAGTGCACACGTGTATTTGCAGCTCAAGCTTAACAATGTGCCCAATTGTCACCAAGTTTGGGTCAGGTCTTTGCGTGAGCAAGTGTGCTCCCACAGCCCCTGCTGCACTTTGCTCATGAGCTACCCCATTGTCCTGGCCAGAAGGCGGGGTAGAGAGAACCCCAAATCCATCTGCTTTATCAGGCTCCACACTCCCCTGGTAATGGGAACACCTGAAAACCAGAGCTGAGCTCCATACAACACTCACTATCCAAACACATGGAGCCGGAATAGCAGAGCAAGGCTGGCACCTTCTTGGCTGTCACAGAAAAAGAAGAGGTTGGTATAGGCCCTCTGGAACACCTCTCGCAGATGAATGGTCTGTTATCAAGATTTGTTGCTGAGATGAAGGAATTTGATTCCTCACAGAAGGTTTAGAGTAATCTTGGTTCTTTCCACAGCCATTAAATTTTTCTTCACAGCTCGTGGTGCCTCCTAGAGCACAGAACACTTTTCAGCATCATAAAGTAACCTGACTGAATCGTCACTTGGAATGGTTTTTCTGCATGTCAGTTTTTTAACTTGGTTCATATCTTGGTTTTTCCTCTCAGCTGCCAGGACACTTTTATCCTCAGATATTTCAGTGTGCACATACATGCACATGTTCATGTACATGCATCTGTCTAGTCATTGACTTGCTCTTTAGGTTGGTCAAAGGAAGATAATAAAGGTAATCTCAGTATTATCACTGTCGTTTATTATACTTTATGTAAATCTGCTGGGACATTTGGGACATCAGTTGACAATAATGGAGTTTAATTCTTAGGAAAATTCATGCTGGATTTCTGATGTGGCTCTTTCCTTGACAAGCAAACTTGGGTCTGATTTCCTGATGTTTTACTGCACTTGTGGAGAATGTGCCTTCAAATAGGTTTTCAAAACATGCCTCAGTGTTCTAGAGATGAAGAATTAAATTCCAGGCTGTAGTGTTAGTTGAGAAGAAAATGGAAGAAGGGAACAGATAATTTCTGCCTTTATCAATACAGTTATAATCAGAGAACCTGTGGTTATTGAGGTGTTGTAGAGGTTAAGAGTTTAATCATTATATCACAGTCTGGCTGCAAATGTTCATAGGGTTTATGAAAATTGTGCAAAGAATGTTTCAGTGTTTTAGTTGGACAGAGGAGCTACCCTTGGAGAATAAATTAATAAAATTCCTTCTAATCTTACACCAGAGCAGAACTACTGCTCTAATTGATTGAAATATGCTATGCAGAACTCTTTTATGTCTGTCTTGACATCTATAAGGCTATATGGGGAACAAATTTTCATGTTCACTGGGGCAGAATTCCCACACATTCACTTCTGCCTAATGCTTTTCAGGATCATCATTTCTAGGAGCTATTTGAGGAACTGTAGTATGCAAGGCTTGGAGCTTTTACCTTTAAAATGCCTTCATTTTGCAGCAGTTGTAGTGTTACTAACTTTAGCTATTCAATAAGGCTATTCTTTTTACTTTGCTTCTTTCTCACGATAGTGTGTTGCATCATCACCTAGCATATACAATACAGTAGGAAGGTAACAATCTCTGCTTTCATTTCTTGACCATAATGTTGTAAAGCAGATGTTTTTTTGCCTTACTTTCCTAGTGGAGAAAGGGCACATCATTTTTTTATGAGCAAGCCACAAAAGCACACAGATATCCTCCTTTCAGTGCTCAGAAGCAGCTTAGGTGGGAAGTCAACGTTGATATCACATGTAGAGTTTGAGTTTGCCTTTTCAAAATATTAGCAGAAGTCCCACTGCTTTCAGTAGATACAGGGATGAATCCTCAAACACTATAGCTGTATATAAACTGTGAGCATGCTCTACATTCTTCAGCTATACATTTTATTCTATATGTGGGTAAATTGGGGCAGGGATGTGTGTTTCACTTCTGTGCACCGTTGTGTTTGCTCACATTGTGGGAAAAACTTAGATGTTACCAACACAGTTGATTTGATTGTTTCTATATTTCTCCTTTCCCCCAAAGGTCTCAAATCCAGAAGTATTAATGACTTAATCAAAGACATAGTTGGAGAACACTTTCAAGTATTTCAAGGTGAAATGCAAGAGAGCATGGCTCAAATTTTCAAGACTATGTCTAGTATGTCAGGTGACCTTGAAAATACAAAAGAATTAGTCAGGCATCTGAATGAAACCCAGAATAAATTTGCTCAGGAGAAAGATAGTGGGCCAACGGAGCTTGACATTCTGGAGCTGAAGAGTCATATGGTGCAGATGAGAGAGGAAATGGCCCTCACTTGTGCTGAACCTGTGAAAGCTTTGCAAGAAAAGCAGAAGTCCTTGGAAGTTAACTTGGAGCATCAACAGTCAAGAAGTGTAACTTATTATCAATCTTTAAATAGGACCCTTACTGAAATGAGAGATGCTCATGAACAACTGTTAGCAGCTGAACAGTCTTCAAGACAAAACCTCCCCCCAGCAGATAAAGTCATGGAGTACAATATTACAGAGTACATGATCACACTGCATGAGAAAGTAAAGAGACAAGGCATGATGGTGCTGGAGATCTATGATGACTTAAGAGTCCAAGATAGCAAGGTCAGCAATCTCAGTGTTACACTGGAAATTCAGAGAGACTCTGTTCTGGGGGTCTGTGATGACATGTTGTCAGAGAGCAGGACAGATTTCCAAGCACAGTTGGCAGCAGTCCAAGAGAGTGTGATTGCTCTAAACAAGAGTCTCTCTGACATGTTCCTTCCATTGGGCAATAAGGTGGACAGAATGAATGAGCAAATTAATGACTTGTGCTATGATATGGAGATCCTGCAACCCTTGATTGAAGAAGGGGTACCTTTTAGTCTGACTTCAGAGTATGAGCAGCAAATCCAAGCTAAAGAATTCAAAGAGAAACTTGAAAACCTCACTGTTGTCATTAACAGAATGAGTTCTGCAATGAAGGAACTTTCCAAAACTCAGGAAGGACTTAGAAATGAATCTCAGGCTTATCAGGAACTGTTTGAGAGTCGTGTTAATGAATGCTCCATGGAAATAGAAGATGCATTAAATAAGACTATGATAGTAATAAACAGTGCTATTGATTCTATTCAAGATAATTATGTACTGAAAGACATGCTACATGCTCTAAGAAATGAGACTGAAGTTTGCTGTGGCAGAGCTGAGGAACTGGACAGCCTCCTGGCTTTTATTCCCCAGTTCCAACAGTTGAATGAATCCCTGCAGTCACTTCTTTACAACAAGAGATATGAAATCACTTCACAAGTAGTGCCATCTCTTTCCAATCTTCCATACAAGGAGTCTGACAAAAGTGTCTTCCACAATTTCAGTAGAGTTTTCTATATTGTAAATGATACATCATCGAAAGTGAAAAAGCAGCAACAAGATATCAGCCACCTGGAAGAAAAACTATTTGACTCTGTGGAGAGTTCAAAGGACCATGAGGTTCGCCTTCTGAATGTAGAATCAAAAATTTCCAAGTTTTTGGCCAACAACTGTGTCTCACTGAAAAAAACCAAAGCTGACTCCATAGAGAAAGAGCAGGTGGTCTCACTTCAGCTTCAGGCACTGAGTTCCAGGATCAAGGCCCTGGAAGCTAAGTCGATCCGTTTCTCAAATGTCATTCCACTTGTGAACAAGACTGCTCATGAGGCCTGGGGGCTGTGCCAGGATGCCAACAACAGCGTCCAGAAAGTGAATGCAAGCATACCTGTGCTAATTAAATTGGCTCAGCCAGATATCCCCCTGCTGCAGAGAGGCCTCAAGGAGCTCATTGAATCTGTGCTTGAAGTAAAAGCAGGAACTATTTTGACAAATTTAACCCAGCATGTTGACGTATCAATGGTAAATGCAATGAACAATGTCACCAAACTTCAGAAGCAGCTGAAACCAGTTATAAAGAAACCCTCCCCAGCAAAAAAAGTGGCAGGAAATGCCACCATGAGCCTGGCAGGCCGAAGCCAGAGGAACACAGATAATGCAATAGATCCAGGTAATGCATTTCACTCTACTAAAAATCAAGGTGTGTGTTATAAGTTTTATAAAGACTTATGTAACCATTGTGATGAACTGAGTGGCAGAACTTGACTGAAAGTAAACAAAAAGTCTAAAGACTGCTGTAAAGAGTGTTTAAGAGGAACCTGAAATTAGTCTCTTGCTTAAATAGGATTTATTTTGCTATTTCACACTCCATTTCATTTTCCTTAATAGATTCCCATCTGATCAATTTAAGGTGTATATACATGCACACACACTCAGCTGAGAGCCTGACCTTTGAAAAGTTACTGACAGTTTAGAAAAAATCTAAAGAACAAGAATTTTATGTCTGCATCTCAATTAGCAATTTTGGTAGGGAAAAAAGTATGTAAGCTCGGAGAGAAATATGGAGTTGCATGAGTAGTTTGCAGTGTCAGCAGGGATGAAAGGTATCAAAAACCTGAAGCAAGGGAATGAAAATGACTATAATGAGGCTTTTGCTGGCTCCTTCAGGACTTCATTGAGAAGTGCAGTTATAGCAGTGTGTTCCTGAAAAAGCAGGAATCCAGCCAATAAAGTAAATTTGGCTCCAGTCCACCTGGAGAGCAGCTCAGCTAAGCAGGAGCTGCCATTCTTGAAAAGGAAATTTTGAGTGTGATCTGCTTCTGAACTTAAATTCAAATGCCATCATGTGAAATGAATTATGAATGAATTCACAGAAGTACAAACTCTTGAGTTGTGACTTCTGCAATCACACTTGAGTGAAAATCAATAGCACAAGATGATGTTTTATGGAAATATAATTTCTGACGTAATACAGAAAATGAAGAGTGGATGAGTGACTCAAAGTGCTGAGGTGACTCTAATTCGCATTGAAATTAGACAAGTTTCTTAATGACAGAGGCATGTCCGGATACTCTTGAAGATCCAGACCTGAATATTTTCTGTAAAATGCTCTTAAACTTATGAACATTTCTAAACCAATACTTGGTCCCTATTGCAAGCAGATGTGGAGATAGTAAGAGCTATTACTTTTGTTCACGTGTTAAGGCCAGGGGCAATCTCCTTTTCCCTCTCCATGCTTTTTTCCTTTCTTTCCACTTTGCTTCTTCATCTCTTCCTGTCCTAGAGACAGCATTTATCAATGATCAATGGAAAGGATCCTTTGTAAAAACATAATCCCGTGAGTAGCTTGGTTTCTGATGGAAGCCATCCCCATTGAAGGATTTCAGTCCTTGGTTATGTTTTCACCTAGAGAGGGGACACAGGTACTAGAGGAGGCAGTCACACTTAAAATGCATGAAGTAATTTGAGTATTTTGGTATTCAAAATTGTGATTCTTCCTCAGTCATTTTTGGTTTGTCTGTTACTGGCACTGCACAGGATGGAAATTAAAAAGCTTTGTTCAGAATTGAAATTAGGAGAAAATGAGAGATGTCTTTGATCCTTCCCACATCATGTACTTTTTGGAAAATATCACTAGTGCTACCTGCCTGAAGCACAGGAAGGTGCCACTTGCTCTGGTTTTCACTCCATATTGATGAATTAATGTCTTTCCCATTTATTACTTATACTCAATTTTAACAAATAACTTGCTTGATAACATTAGATATATGCTCACTTACAGAAAGTGCAGTTCTTTGCAGATGTTGAGAAGCCTTATTTCTATATGAGGTTTCTACTTAGCAGTGTTTATGCTGACTTTTCCATTGGTAATGAGATTTTGTACTTAACAAATTTCATGCCTAGCAAAGCCATACATTAAATTTCTGTAAGTTAAAGAAGCAAGACCATTACCCTAATTAACAAATATCCATCTTCTGCCTGGGTAGATTTTACTTCTCCATGAAAGCTTTTTTCTTACAAGTTCTAGGACACCACCAGAGATTTGTGCTCTCTACTAAAATTTCCACAAGAAACTCTAATGCATAATTGGCTAATTGTAAAATGTATTTAATCTTAGATTTCCTTTTTCAACTCAAAAAACAAGAATAAAATTCGAGAAAGATGTGAATGACAATTTTAATTTACTCCAATATGTTCAATATTTGAACCTACTCTAACAGATTATGGGTTAAATTGGCTTTAATGTGTTCAGGATTTGACCCTGAGGTAATACATTCTGAAGTAATTAGTTGAAATCAGAAGAAAGCAATGTGAGTTTTCATTGCACATGCAGGGACATAAAATTTTGCAGACTTTGCATATTGTGGAATGAACTAAAGAAAAGTCCTACGTCAAGTAGAGGCTGCGATACATGTATGAGGGGTGAAGGCACCAACTCTTCACCTGATACTGACTGTAGCAGCAACCCAGGGTGGATAAAAAAGTGATTATCTTAAGACAGCCTCAATAGCTAAGAGGGGATGATGACATTAAAAAATATATATATTTTAATATACATATATGCACACACAGTAACGATTAATTAGTCTTGGGTTTGGGTTATGACTGGTCCTGCTTTTCCATGCACTGTTCTCTTGCAGAAATGTGTGATGCAGTGTGAGGGCAGTTTAGCTCAGTTCCCATTTTCCTGTTGCCATTAGTGCTGTTCTCTAAGGAATCTAGAGGCTGCTGTGCTTTCCAAATGTGAATGTACCCTCTTGTTGCAGGTCATGTATTAGTTGTGGGTTTTGCTTTATTCAGATTATGTCACCTTCCCATCAACATGAATAATTGAGAGTCAATCTGTGTTATTTTCATGTATTTAAAACAGTGCACCTGGGTGAGAGGTAATTTCATTTCATTCTCACCTTCTTTGTGTCTTATTTCTGATTTTGTTTTCACAAGATTTCTAACTCCTAACAGAAATCCAAGCTTCCATTGTTGCTTTATCATTCAAGCCTTTATTTCAAGTGAAATTAACCTATTCAAATGTTTTCCATCTTGTGTTTTAATTGCACAAATGAGATGGTTATTCCAGTTCACCTTGGTGACATACACTTCAGATTTACATATTTACTCTTTAGACTAATGGGTTGATGAAACTGTTGTGTTGTTTTTAATTTGGTGAGCCTAAAATCATCATGCTGGAATTATTAGATACGTCAGCTTAACAGAGAAACAGGGTTCATGGAGTCCAAGGAGCTGAGATTGGCCCTGACACTCCACCCTGCCCAAAACTGGAGGCACAGCCCTCTCTTCCTTGCTCTTTTCCCACTGTCAGCCTGAGAGTGCAAAGAAAGAGTAGGGAAGAGAGGGCTGTGCCTTCCAGTTTTGGGCTCTTCCCGTGTCCCAGGGCTTCCTGAGAAGCAGCTACTGATCACTGAATACTGAGAATATGTTTTTAGGTTATCTCCTGGTCAGAACAATTTCCAAACCGAACTACTGGAGTCAATCCTTTCCATAAGGAGACCATTAAATTGCTGAATATTTGTTTTGCCTCTAACAACACCCCAGTAGATACTGACAGAGCTTCATTATTTGTTTGAGATTTGTTTGCACAGCACTGGCAGTCTATTTCCCAGAAGAGCTTCTAGCTGTTTGCCCTCTCAAAGAGTAGCAAAACTAAGCATTAACTGGCTCTTCTCATTACTACCATACCAAGTGCAATTAGCAACTACATTTTATTCTCTGCTAGTAATAGTGACAGTTTAAGCCTTTAATTTATAGTCTCTCTCTTTTACTCATCTACACTACTAAGTTGTGAAACATTCATTAGCAATAAAATATTTGCTTTAGTAGGAGATCCCTTCCTAATCTGAACCTTCTGGCATCTTTACCCCAAGGAGGTAGTTCAGACATTGTCTCAGGACACTCTTCACCAAGAAAAGAGAAAATACTGGGCAGAGGAGCAGCCTCAGCCAGAAATTACAGCAGAAAGGTGCTATTGTAGCATAGTTACATAGAGGTTATTGGCACAGTGGAGATCTGCAGCGTTTTCCTTTTGCTCTGAAACTCCTAATTTGACTCAGACCCCCACACAACTTCTCCTATTCTAGCAAATGGAGGAGCTTCCCAGTTGCTGCTAAGCAGTGCTTCACCAGGAGGGTTAATTTAATGTGGATAAAGCTGTGTCTGAATTTGAATTAACTCCAAGGTTAAGTTCGGGCAGAATCACCCCGCAGCAGACTTCCAAAATGCTAGTCTCAATCTCATTATCATTTCCTTTTAGTAATCTTTTTCCCGTTTCTTGGGTTTAGTTCTTGTTTATGATAAGTAGAGGCCAATTAGCAGAGAGACTGCTGTGTTCTTACAGGAAGCTTTTGTATTTTGGGATATGATACAGTCAGCACAATCAGCTGTTTTCCTTCCTTTCCTGCTTTTCTTTGACACGTGGTAAATATGTGGATGCTTGGTAAATATCAGTGAAATGCTGTGGGTGCTTAGTAAATGTGATTGAAAAATAACTTCAATGAAGGATGTAGCAAACAATTATCTGAGAAGAAAACCATTATTTTCTCATGTCTTGTGGCTGTGCTGTGACCCCAGTGATGACAGTCCTAAATTGCTTTATTTCAGGCATTACAGAATAGAAATTATTTTCTGTGAAAAGAATGACTGCTGTGTTTATAAATCCATATGCTATATCAGAGCAAATTCAAGTGTCACTCTACAATGTGCCTCAGCATTCTGCTCACTGAACTAAAATATCACACAGACTTCGCCTTAATGCAGCAGTCTGTGAAATATCTGGTTGGGAAAATGAAGGTAACACTGGAATTACTGAAATATCTATGTGAAATCCAGGTCAGCATTTTTCTGGCAATAACTAGATGCTTTTATGCAAGACTTCTTTCAGTTCTGACCTACCAACCTAGATTTACCCTAACAGGACTGTGTGGAGTTCTCTTTCCAGAGTTTTGCTGGTACTTCCTGGCAAAGAAAAGGTTTGTTTTCTAAAATATCTGACTTTTATTTGACCAAGCCAGGAGAAAGCAAAAATGTGTGGTTTGGGAATGCTTTATGTTCAGAATTTTTGATAGCAGTATTTAATTTTTAATGTGACCTGAATTTTCTCCCCCCCAGAAAGCTGCTATGACAACACATTATTCAATTACAATTGGTAATTACTGTCTGAGAGCTCAGCAGCACTGCCCTGACAGATTTCTCTGTATTGGCTGAGTGTAATATGGCCATCTCATACCTAATTGGGAACAGAGACTAGGACATCCTCAGCAAGGGTGCTCTGCTAAGCCACCTGTTTGGTATCATTTTTCTTGCTTGCAATCCAAAAATTCTACAACAACCCTGGTAGATACACTGGAATTAGGGACTTCTTTATGGACAAGTACTTGAAGTGGCTGGGATAGCATTTAGGACCTTTAATCGCAGGAGCCTGACTCTCCTGCAATGATTGTTACCTGCCTGGGTGAAAAATGTCATGGACAAAACAGTCCAACCTGTACACCAGCAGTACAGAATCTCTTCTCGTACACCCAAGGATTAGATTCAGTTCAGAAAGAGCAGCCTGATCCAACTTTGGAGGATCTTCTTTCTTACTGCATGACCCTTAGCTGACCCTCTGAGACCAGCAGAACTCAGAATTTACAGGTAATCTTGAATATATTGGAGGATAGCTGAGGGTGTGCTGTGTTCAGATAAAGAGGGAGGCTGGACAAGATCTGAAGTTGGCCTTCATGAAGAACTTTAGCAGAAATTGTGAATTGACAAAGCGCCTTGCCAAAATATTGCATATTTAGGAAGTGTCACTGTCAGGGCATTACAACTGAGGCTGTTGGTTTTCCTTGCTATCTTTCACAGGGCAGTTTTCAGCGTGTGCCAGTTCCCCGTGCCACAATGGAGGAACCTGTGTCAATGACAGACAGAGTTTTGTCTGTGCCTGTCGCCACCCCTTTGGAGGAGCCAACTGTAGTGTGAAGCTGATGAACGACAATTCCCTGAGTGTTGGCAAGTACAGATTTAGCAGGACAATACAGGACCAGCCCAGACCTCTGTCCCAGGGCCTAATTACAGAGCATTTGCTGGTCAGAGGTCTCACGTTTTACTTTAATGAGTGACATCTCAAGCAGCAGTCCTGTGTTTTGGTGCTGCAGACATCAATCCCCACGGGTGACTCGTGATCTCTTTTTTTTAATATGACCAGATGATGGGATTAAATTGGCTTGGGACCTGCCATAATAGCTGGAAAGCTCCCTGCTGAAATGTGCAGAGTGGGAGGGTGTGCAGTAGATGTATTTGAACATGATGTCATGGATTTTGAAGGGGGAGGTAAAATCACATCACTGGGAAATACTAGCTTCAATGCATCCATAAATTTTCTATAAATACCAGTAGCTACCAGATGTGGGGGACTGTGCCCTCAAGGAGTCATTTTAGGGCCTGCTTCTGGCTTTCATCAACAAAGGATGCAGCCCTTGAAAGATTTCAAATGAAAAAAAAAAGTGAAAATTACACTTATTCAGCATAATAAATACAATAAATAATTTACACCCAGGCCAAATGGAATGTGAGTTTTATGCATCTTTCAGCAGTCATTTGGCTGATTTTTACTCATGACAGCATATGAATAGTGAATGAAACCATTTATACAGAAGCAGGGAATGATAGTGTACAGGCTCAGCTTGAAGAGAAACTCTTATACTTGTATCACCTCATTTAACATCATGAGTGCTAAACCTCTTCATTGTTTGTCTAAGATTTGTACCAAAATTCTTGGCTTCAGCTCACTCACATGAACAATGAAAGAGATCCTGGGGTGGGAAAACTGGGAGAGGGTGTAGGGAGGAAAGAAAGCTTCCTTAATGATAACCTAGTATAGACAAAGGTAAAGTTCCCTTCCTGTTGCTAAATTTTTCTCTGGTGGATACACCTAGCATTAACTGTGAAGAAAATTAGTTTTTATACAACATAAAAAGATGTGGTTATGGAGGAATGCTATGTTTCAGTTTGACAGACTCGAGGTTTGTCATCCACATCCATTCTGATGCTGTGACATCAGAAAATCTGGTTTTGGTCTTCTGGCTGGTCCAAGTTGCCTTTCTGCAACATCACTTGAAATTATTCTTTATTCCTTTTCAGATTTTTCAAAAGGATCATACAGATATGCACCTATGGTGGCTTTTTTTGCTTCTCATACATATGGAATGACAACTCCAGGATCCATCAGGTTTAACAATCTGGATGTCAACTATGGTGCCTCATTTGCTCCAGCAACTGGGAAGTTCCATGTTCCGTACCTGGGGATCTATGTTTTTGAATATACCATTGAATCATTGAGTCCACGTGCCTCTGGCTATCTGGTCGTAGATGGAATAGACAAACTCACTTTTCAGGCTGAAAATGTTAATAACAACAAGTATGCCAACAGAATAATTACTGGAAATGCTTTATTAGAGTTAAATTATGGTCAGGAAGTCTGGCTCAGACTGGCAACTGGCTCTATACCAGCCAAGTATCCACCAGTAACTACATTTAGTGGTTACTTGTTGTATCGTACCTAAGTCAGTCCTTAATGTGAGCTATTAGTCAAATGAAGCAACCTGCAGGTGAATTTAGCTTTCCATTTAAATACTTTGCTTCTTTGACAGCACTAAGCTTGCAATGAATGGGCTTTTCTAGTGCTGATCCTCCAAGATGTTCTTTGGTTGTAGCCATGTGCACAATCCCAAGGAGTCCACAGGTTGGAGATGGGGGAAAACAAAATGTCTTCCTCATATTAATATAACTGGAAAACAGAGATCTAATCCTGTTTTGCTGTTACATTGCATAGACATATTTACACAAGACTGCTGAGAATCACTTCTCAAGAGAAAGCTCATTTTGATCATTCCTTTACATCCTGACTGCAAATCAAAAGTGATGGAAAGATTTTGATGCCTCAGCTGCTGGATTACTACTTATCTCATTGTATCAATTGATAATCATGTGTATATATTCTGTTTGAAAAAAATATATTTTTCATTTTGCCTACCATTATTCACCACATACTTTGGTATGGCAGTGTTTAATTGATTCATGACTTTTTATATAACCAGTATGATGATGAACTGGGTTTTATGAATCTGGGAGAAAAAAACCCAAGAGGAACACATTCAGATTAGAAATAAGGTATTTTTAGCAATTTAATTAGGATTATACAGGATAAACACCATGATGGATTTGGTAGATTCTCTCTACTGCTTGAAATATTTAAATCACAGCTGGATTTTCCTTGGGTGATATGTTTTAAGCAAACATTGTTATATGGCCTTCACACAGATTTTAGCATTTGGCCTATAAAGTACACAAGATTAAATGATATAACCAAAGTATTTTCTAAGTTTGGGTTCTATAGATCTATGATTTTGTTTGTTTCTGCATTACATTCACTAACTACTGAGGCAAGATGAAATTAACTTCTGTCTGCATGTGATTTTTCAAGCACCAATCCAATAAAGAAATATTTTTAATTGATGCCTGACTGCCTGAAAAAACAAACCCTCAGGTTTTTATTCTTGTTCTTTGTGAAGTCCCAGGGTGCTGCAGCTTCTTGATATCCTATCCCCTGGTGTGACTGGCCTGGTTTCTTTCTGGTTATTGCCTTTGTTAATGATATTTGACCAGGTTTTTCTGTGTCTCTGTGTTTGTCTCACTCCCTTTTCTTAAAAGCTGGAAAAATCTAACTATGATCCATGCCAATCTATTGAAGCGCAGAATCTTTTGGAGCTCCCTGAATTATTTCATTTTCCACTACCAGGAACTTTTCTTTCAAACAAATGGGAATCTTCAGCTCTTTTCTTAGTATAACTTAATGTACCTTACAATGACTCTGAATGAGTGTGCTACAGACCTTTCTCCTGTTGCATACCACATTTTTTTCTGTAAACACTCAATCTTTGATATGGCACTAACTCAGCCTAGTGTATCACTGAATGTTATCAAATATAATGAACACAAGCCACAGTCCCTCCTTGTATGACTTTGTCATTTTAATGTGTTTAGTCCTCTTTATTCCTGCTGTGGTTATGGCTAAATGGCATGAAAATTACTCTGAAGATGAAATTCAAATGACCCACTAGAGACTGCATCTCTGTTTTAATGTGACTTTCTTTGCCCTTGCTGCCCTTCCCTCTAAATCTTTCAAGCTGGGTCCTCATCTTCACAGGCACTATTTCCCCCCTAGCAATCAGATAATTTCTGTGTCATTGTACTTTCCTCTTTTCTCCCTCTTTTTTTTTTTTCCTCTTCTCACAAAACAACAGATCCATTGGGGTAAAGCAAGAATACTGATTAATACTACATATGTATGAGTAACAGTTAGAAGACTAATTTCCCTAATAGAAATAATACTGATAGTAATTCTCATTTTATGGGAAAAAATACTTTAAAATTATAATAAATGTATGCTTCCCTTTTTATACTGTATAAAAATCTATTAAAATCTTTCTTCAGATGTCTTCAAACTTTGTACAGTTGGCTCTCTATTTTTAAAAACTGTTCAGTGTGAAGATAGTTTTGTATCAGGCACTGAAGCGTATTTATAGGCTGGTGACTGTACTGAGCTGGCTGCACTCACAATGCAAACCACTGTAAAATAAGTGAGAAGATCAATAAAATTAGTCAGCCTACCAATTATGAAAAACAGGAAACAATGAGCCTGAAATCCCAGGAGAACTTTTTAGGTATCAACCAGGATAGGTGGTTCGTGAGGCACTTTGTCACCCCTCTACTTTCGTCTTCATGCTGTGATTTGCATTCCCTAATGGCAGCAGGCAGCAAATCTGAACGCTCATCTCTGCCCATCGCCCTTGTGCGGGACCACAAAGCCATCCTGAGCCTTTGTACTTCAGAGTGAACAGTGTTCTCTTTATTTGGGTGCCTCAATAACCATGGCAACATTTTGTCTGGTCTGGCTCTGACAAGCCCATCCAATTTACTCCAGAGTTTGCATTATCATTTCCTCACCTATACCAAGCACATTACAGCTGGACCCAGCCCCTCCTCATACGCTTGGAATTCACACTGGGACCAGCAGCTGGTTTTCCTCACATACCGTTTCCAGCTGCATAGCCAGCACAGCTTGTGCCAAGCTCCCCTGCTAACCCAGGCCTGCCTGGGTCTATCTCGTGGGTATTGCTGTCTGTCCCTACATCTGGGATGGTTTTGTTCAGTTACTCTTTTTCTCTGCAATAATAACATCAGCTTTGGCAGCAAGTGGGAAAGAAACCATTATTTCTAAATTCAGGCAGTGACTGAAAGCAGCTGTTAGGAGCAGCACTGCAGCTAAATCCCACCAAAATCGATGGGTACCTGGTGATTAAGTACTTTTGACAGTGGGATAATAAGTGCATTGAGGCAATTGCAAAACTGAATCTCTCTAGCAGCTCAATTGGGCAGGTGGGCAGGAAAGTGCAAAACAAAAGAAGACAATACACAAACACTTTGGACATTTCCAAAGAACAAAAGTGTACAATGGCTTTGCACATCTGTCACTGGTGGCTGCTACCTAACTACAGAAAAAATTGCCTAGCAACTCCGTGCCTTTCATTAACCCCTTCAGGCCATCAGATGTATTACACAGAATTAACAACATTTAGATTTTTTCATTCAGTTTTAATTTATTAAGCCATACTTCTTCCTATCATTACCTGACTGCTGGAAAGCCTGAGCCAAATACTTCTGTTCCCATGCTAGAGGGTTATCAACAGCAGAAGGCAGAAGCCTTCTTTAATTGTTGTGGAAGAAGTTTTTGTACTTACTAAAGCATCCTGGCATAATCATATTTTCATCAGTTTTATAAGAAGTAAAAATATTTATGACTACTTTGTTCTTAAAATGTACAGTAGTTCCACTGCAGTAATTTTGCTTTTGCAAGGCTGCCATTCTCCCCCTTTGTATGATGGCCTCGATGGCAGGAGAGTTCTCCAGGGTGAGATAAAATAAAACACTGTTCAGATGGGACTCCAGTCAAGAATGCATGGTAAGAAAACTTCTTCAGCAAGCTGCTTCCTAGCTGAAGTTGCTATAGATATGTTACAACCAACACACTGCCTTGTAATGAACTTCCTTGCCCTGCTTCCCCACCCTCAGAAATCTGTGGTGGCTGTGAGCTGAAAACAGTCTTCTGCACTCACATGTTACATGTAAACAAACCAAAGTGTTTCTGAAAACACTGATTGCCATGGCTGCTGTTGAAGATTCTTATCTTAGAAAAAGCAAGTTGCAAACAAAACAGACCATGGCTGTTTACAAACAGTAAGCAAATACTTCCAGAAAGCTTGCTATTCAAATCTGCAGGAGCTGGGAGATGCCATAAAAATGATCTAAAGAGCCCAGAAGTCCTTTATAAATGCTATAAGATTTCTAAATGCTTTTTGAGCCACTGGAAACCAGTATATCTCACATCCACACAGATTTAGCCTGATGAATGGCAAAGTCAAGAATGGTGGCAACTAAAACAAAATCCTAAAATGACAGACTTGTTTAGATAAAGAATTATTCTCAGCTCTATCTGATGTCTCTGAATTCTCTGCAAATTGCCTTGGAAGGGGAAAAAAAAGGTTCAGCCATCCATTACTAGGCTACTTATTGCTACTTACTGAAGGGAAAAAATACACGTGAGAAAATTGTGTACTATTATTTCCTTTCAAAGAAAGGGCCATTACCATCTTACTCAAGCAAGAGACAATTTTCAGGCTCAGCATTTAGACACATTCTAGAAGAACATTGTAGACTTCAAGTGTAGTTTTCATCAATAAATTTAAGGCCTAAGTTGATCACTCTTACCTTGGCCCCAACACCTGGCATTATTACAGCTTCCTAATGTGGGTACATACTATCGTAAAACATTTAATTCTGGAAAAACAGGAACTATGCTTACAAAAAAAGGAGAGAGATTCACTAAGTTAAACTGTAGCAAAGGAAACTGGAATGCCATCAGCAGTGAATGACAGAATCATTTAAATTGGAAAAGACCTCTGAGGTCATTGTGTCCAATCTTTGATCACCACCTTGACAACCACCTTGTCAACCACTGAGTTCCTTGTCCAGTCATTTTTGAACACTCCAGGGATGGTGACTCCACCATCTCCCTGGGCAGTCTATTCCAATGTTCCATGAAGAAATTCCTCCTGATGTTCAACCTGAACGTTCCATGGCACAGCTTGAGGCCATGTCCTCTCATCCTATCACCACTTGCTGGGACGAGAGGCCAAATGTGCATTGAACACAGCCCATCTTGGGCAAAAATTGCTGAAGATCATTCCTTTATATGTGAAATTATTTGTGTGAACTAAACAGAAACATGATGATAGCTATGAGGAGCTCCTAGCTTCTAGAGCAGAAGATACAGATCTAGGACCCCCCCTTCAATTTATGTGTGGGCTTACCTTGTTTGTATAGGTTTGGACTTTGACTTAACTAGTATATATGGTCATTATGGCCCCAAAGGATGGTCAGATACTTAAGTAATTGTGGGAGAAAGGTACAAATCAAGAAAATAACACAGGATATGTTTGTAAGTGTTAAACAAAATGCATGAATAACAATACATTTGACTTACTAAATAAGAATGAAGAGGAAAATAAATTAAAAGTAAGAGCTGGGAGAGTGTTTGTCAACAGTCAAAATGCCCAACGGAAAGGGATTGTTCTCCCAGCTGTCACAGCACCCATGTGCATTCTCTGGGACTGAACCACAGCCCTGCCTTTTCTCTGCCTTCCCTGTCTCTTACCTTGCATTTCTTTCTCCTTCCCTGCTGTTTGCGTGAATGACCAGACCACGATGACTTTGGAAATTGGTTATGATGCAATATCCTTGCAACACATTTCTTCTGAGCCAGAAAATAAGGGCAGATTTTTCTTTTCCTCTGCCATTTTCGGTTTGCGAACTCTTATGGGCACCCTAATTGCCACCATTTTATTATAGTACAGCACAAAACTCCAAAAAGCTTGTTTGGAAGAAGGGATAGAGAATTCTTTCAATCTATTTCTACACAAACACAATATTTCATTGTTGCTGTTTGTGCGTATATTTTTTTTTCAGGCAAGAACAGGAAAAACTGGTGAGGAGAAATTACTTTTCAACCAGATGATACACTCTTAATTAAAAGAAAAAAGTGCACATGGGTGAGAAGCTGTCTAGTGTGCCATTTTAAATTCCATGCCATGCTTTTAATTTTTATAGGTGTATTTACAATCTCTCCACTCATTTGGTAGCCAGTTTCACAGCTCTTCCTGCAGGCTGTACCTACCTCAGGTCATTTTTCCAGTGACTGTGAGAACATGTGTATGTCAAAGGCCCTGTATCAGCAGCGAAAAACAATCCATCTGCTATGAAATACTTGGAGATCCTTTCAGGTTAAGGTACACTGCTGGTCACCCAGCAATGCTGCCTACCAGAAAATTGCAGCCAGCAGGCAAACCTTGATCTATCTTTTTAAACAGGATTAGAAGCAGGTTCAAAGATACAAAGACAGAAGAGGACAGTTAAAACCAGAGAATAGTTAAAAACATTGCAGAAACAGGTAGTCAAGGGTTGGTATATGTATTTGTTGCTCAGTGCATATGATAGACTTGTAAGATTTTTTTAACATTGCTCAGAGGGAGATGAAAAATTCTCTTCCGTGCTGATCAGAAAAACTTCCTGTTTACTGAAGACAGAGAACGTATGACAAGACATAGATCTTTAAAAGGAGATTTCAATGAAGCATTTAAACACAAGGAAGGTCTTGAAGTCCACCTGAAAGCAGAAGGGAGATACAGGATGAAGAATCATGCAGCTTCTGAAACTTGGCAGGACAATCATCAACAGGAGCAGCAAAGCTGAGGCTGGGTGGGTCTGAACAGTGTGCTGGGTTTCTTATTGGGAGGAACATGGTTACACTGGGGGCATCTGGGGCACCTTGAGCCATCTCAGCTCTTATTGTGCCACCTCCAAGCATTAGATCAAAACTGGGCATGAGTATATAACCAGTCTAACCCCAGCTTGTGCTTTGATGTGTTTGTACAGAGCTCCCCTTGGCTTATGAGCACTAATAAAAATAAACTCATTGAGGGAAGTGTCTATCTCATGTCAAATTACGTGGATGTCAGCTGCCTGTGATTCTGAATACTCTTGCAATAATTTACTGTGGAAAAAGATCAAATCCTTATCTGAAGGAGAACCACTCAGTCAAATTTAAGCCAAGTAATTACAAAATATTTGTTTAAGAAAATAATGAGATTACATTTTGGATTGAAAAATCCCAAGATAGGCTTAAATACTGCAGCAAAAGATGTCCAATAATTTTTCAGTGTAAATTGAGGGAAGCTAAAAATGTGGTGTTTTGCTTTAGTTCTGGTATTGAACTTCCAGAAGGGAGACAATTCTTCCTGCATACAGAGGGCAGTGCTAGTGGCAGTATTAGTGTAGCAATTTTTTTAAATCTCAAGCTTAGATAGTGATAGAGAAATTGTGAATAGTGATAGTGAATGAATAAATACCAAGCTGCATGTGTGTCACTCTCCTACCTGATGGAATAGAGCTACGTGGAGAAACATGTCCACAGCAAGTACTCTACTGCAAGGATGTAGAAAAGAGGAATGTTTGACAGAAGTAAATTAACACTTAAAACAGGCATATACAAAGTTGAAGTAACAGAGAAGAAGTGCCTGACAGCATTAACAGGTTGAAGGCCAGGCTCCTCTTCAAGTCAAGTTTTTTTTGCCAGTCTCCTGTTGTGTCTGTACCTTTTGGTCCTCGGGCCATTCTAAGGTGTGCTTGTCAGCCTCACAGCCTGCAACCAGAGCACATTTTAAGAACAGCAAAGTTTTTTTTACCCTCTCTGGGGAGTATCACCAAAGAAGTGAGTGCTGGTACCATGTCAAAGCCACTGTGAATGTTAGGGTGGGTTGCTGATCTCAGGATGGATTGAAGTCTATAGCCAGTTATGAAGGTGTCTTTGTAAATTGGAGCAATCTTACTTCACAACTACTGACTAAAATAATGATGTCTGGTGGGAAAAGGACTTTCTTGGAGTAGCCTTTCATCACCATCTGGTTTACTACTTCTCTTTACACAATTATTTTCCAAAGTGCCAGCAACGACAACCCCTTTCCAGCTAACATCTTTAATGAGAAATTTTTGTTTGACTTTTGATCTTCCCTCAGCATGGTGGCTCTCCTCTGCAGAGTTACAGCAGCAGCCATGTGCCTGTGTGTGCTGAGAACAGCGTGCTGCAAGTGCTGATGATGTTGGGCCTGTCTCTCAAACCTGACAGGATTGATCACAGCAATTCACCTCTCAAGTGGCCAATACTTCTGCAACATTTCAATCATTCTGTAGTGAATCCCGCACAGTTTCATGCTTTTAACTTGCTTTTATTTTTGACTCCAGATACACTGGAGACTCACAAGAGCTTAGTTTTAACATCCATGCTGTTTTGAGTTTTTACATTTCCTTGGAGTAGGCATGTAATATATTTTCCACCATCATTTGTTATGCTGATGATTCACTGTTTTATCTATCAAGTACTTCCTTTGGGAATTTGCATTCAAATCCGATTACTTCCATAATCCAGGAGTGTGAAAGAAATTGCCTTAGGAACATCATCTTTCTCTCTCACCTCTGTGTTTGGTTTTAAGGAGGTGATCTGCTGATCTGCTCTTTTCTCAGATCTGCTTTGTCTTATGAACTTCAAAAACATGGTTGGTTCCAATGCAGAACTTTAGGGTCTGGTCTGGGCACATACCACTTCAGATGCTCCCAGAAAGCTGATTCAGGTGGGCCTTAAAAAATTAAACTCTCCTTTAGAGGTAGCTTCCCTTCAAGGCTGCACCTCAATAAATTTCCCTTCCCTGTTTCTCAGGCAGTTGTGTCTCTTTCTGTCACACAGGGGTTGCAACTTCCAGGCTTTCCTGCCTGGGGACACCTGACTTGAGAGCAGGGTTTCACATGGTACAAAAAAATGCCACAAAAACCCACAGCTGAGAATAAATGAGTGAGTTCTGTGTCTCTCAGCATTAAAAAAAAAAAGAAAAAGTTCAATTAAAACTACACTTTCTGGTAACTGCAGAGGCTCTAGTTCCTTATTTGGCCTCATACATGACTTTATGCATTTTGATGGTGAAAAGTAATGTAAAATATATTGATTGATTCTCTTTTACCGTCCTCCTGGGATGACTTTGATGTCCAATACTTTCTTCTTGGAGAGGGACTATTTGTCACAGCATTTCAAACAGTTAGCTTGAAATTATGTGTTCGTCGGGAGTCCCCAAAACACTTGAAGCTAAACACTTTAGAATTCAAAGAGAATTTCCTCAAATATGTAGATACAAAACTGCTTTCACATAAACTGTTGCACCTCTTTTTAAAAATCCCCTCTGTTTCATGCCCTGTTTCATTATGAGACTAACTCTGCTTTCAGCTGGCAGATCAGAATTGCACAGTTTGAAGTCACAAAGCTTTCCCATATTCTCCTAGGAGCTGAGAACCCAATTTCTCCACAAAACTACCCAGACTGTTGAACTGCTATAATCTTTCAGAAAATAATGACATTTTGCTTTGGAAGCTTGCTCTTATTTACTTGTATGTTGTCAGTATTACATGAACTGCCAGATATTCCTCCTAATCTAGAATCCTCCAAATTAAATGTCTTTATTGCTCATGTGTCCTCATGATCCTTTCATCTGACCATATGGAATGAGTACTGACAGCAACTAATTTGATAATTATTGTATTGTGCAGATGCACAGAAGGGTAAAAATTCAAGTCTTAAAGACAAACCAAATAAAAACAAAAGGAAAGCATCTTGCTTGGTCTGGCCTCTCCTCCCTTTGTACCATTACCCTCTAAAACAGTTCCTCCCATTAAGATTAAAACAAGCAGCTTGATTCTTAAGGACAGCAATTATTTTTGAGTGCTCTGGTGAGTATAATTACACTGTCAAGAGTTCACTTATGTTCCGCTGGTAGCCATGTGGCTCTGTTTCAGATTTCCAATTTCTCTCTCCTGCAGGATCTAAGTCCCTTGAATGTTTTTAATTCTGTACCAGTCCAATGCATTTGTATGTGTGTGTGGTGGAGTGGCACAGCACCTGCCCACAACCATAACAGCACTGAGCAGAGAAATATTATAGTTCAGTCCCCAGAGGCTTCTGTTTTCTGCTTCCCAACAAGTGGCTGCACAACAGGATCCAATCCTGGGAATGTCACCAGGAAATGAAAGTGGGAGAGGGAGTAAACGAGGAACTGGATTGAGAATGTGCACAAAATAACCCTAAAAAGCCTAGGTGTGAGATGAGTGCTGATAACAACGACAGGGATTATATTCCTGGAGTGAGAGAAGTCAGCACTGGGGAAATACCTCGCAGGGAAAGGAGACATGTTCTGTGACCTGAAGGCTGCCAAGCTGCTGAACAGCATCCAAAACTGGAAAGCAGCAAGAAACAAAGGAAAAGTGGTATTTGACAAGATACAGAAACAGATGAGAAACACATAGAAAAACATCAGGATTAAGAACAAAAGAAAATACAAGGGTAAAATGATTGTAGGCAGTGATTCCTTAGTTAACATTCGTGGGGTCTGTGTGATTTCCAGCGGGCTAAAGCTCCGCTCAAGGTATGCTTCAGAATAGATTCTGGTCTTCTCAAGGAAGGCAGAATGAATCCATCTGGTGAGCAAGACAAAACAAAGAGTAGGAGAGAGAATGAAAAAGTATTTTTGTCCTACAGCTTATTTTCTTTTTGTGTGACTCAAGCTGCACTTCAGGTAGGCAGCACTGTTGTACCCAGTCAGCACACCCTTTTCACCAAAATTAAGTATTTATATAAGGTTTGATGGTTTAAATGCAAATGCCATATGGAGAAAAACAGAAAGATTTTGTGATGAGCAGAGCACGTTTTCATATGCTGCTGATCCTTTTAAGCTGGATCAATTTGCCTTTGTGCTATTCTGCAGAAATCTACTACAAATTGCTACTGCTTGGATTTTCCCCACCAATATATGTTATTATAGCTCGTGTTACATGAAATAGGAGTGGGAGAGACAAAGTCTTGGGGGATTCAGAGTGGAAAAAGGTTGAGCTTTCTTTAAAGGTAAAGCTTGAAAAGAGATGAAACACCTTGGGGCCCATGACAGTTGTTCCGAAAAAGTGTCTTGACTCAGATGGGAAAACTGGTTAAGAGGATAAACCCACCTGCTCTACCCTCCAGTTTGCCACTTCCAAGGAAAGAACATTCTCTGCTTGGGAGATGTGGGGGAGACTGATTCCTCATCAGGACGCAAGAATACCTTGTCTTGGTGTTTTGAAAGGAAGAGATGATATCCCCCTTGGAGCTCAGAGTTGTCTGATCTCTCTCCACCTCTGCTGTAAAATGCAAATCTGTCTGAGAAACCCTGGGAAACCAGCAAAGAAAATAGGAAGACCTAGTTAGAGCATGCCCTGCTCCCTGCTCTAAAGGGACAGGAAAGTCCCTGCACATGAGGTTTGGGAGTGTTTGGCCTGGGAAAGAGCCAGTGACTGCCATGCCCTGGGAAGGTGCCTGCTGTTAGTGTGTTAGTGTTGGGAGACCCCTGCAGCCACAATTACTTGGCTATGGGTGTGTTGACTTTAATTGCTAAAGATATGGAAGGAATAGACAGGGCAAAGGGATGAATGGATGAACACAAAATGTCTTTTGGATCATTTTTTCATTTTGGTTTTTATCCCTTTTATTGGTTGTCACTGTTGTTGCCACCTGCAATTTGTGGCCTAACATTTTCCTGTGTGCAATTTTCTCTTTGTGCACTGATTTAATTTTGTAATTAGTATTTTTATTGTTGCTATGATTGTCAACTATAAAATGGATCCTTTTCTGCTGTTTTTTCCCAAAATCTCAAGAAAGCATCAGATGGTCTGAGTGGGCACTGTTCCACTGAATTCTAAACAGGTGAAGCAAAGCTGGTATGAAAGGCTGATATTACAGTGCAGTAAAGGGAAGAGGAATTTCCTCCTAACGTTACCACACAAAATTAATAGTGATTGATATGATTTTGTTTCTCATTTTTTCTGACCAGTCCTGTAGAATGGGAATAGATATTATAAAAGCTTTCCATTTTGCAGTCTCCTGTGATATGGCACTTTGTTGACAGAAAGATAATTTATTTGCTTTTCAAGTATCTCTGCACAGCTCATGCTTGTCACATGGTGACAAGCCTTCCTGATTCATTGGGTCTCTGTAGAAAAATGCCTTTTCTTGTTTTTTTATAAGATCAATACATGGGTTCCTTCCAATCTGAGGTATTTTATGATTCTGTGATTCTATTCCTTCCCTCCACTCCAGTGCAAGTGATACAGGATAAGCATGGGATTAAGGATTAAAACAAACAAGTGGAAACATATGTTTATTGATTGCCTGGTTGTGGTGACAAAAATCTTCTCAGGCTCATTGTAAAGTGCAGAGGTTGCAGCAAGGTACATCCTCTGTGGATTTGGCTTGTCATGGGCAGCACAAGGGCGGAGTAAGTATCATCTGATTTGATTAGAGGACGATGCAAAAGTCGGTGTGAAATTAAGGTGCACATATGAATGTTTTTCTTTGTCAATTGTTGATTTAAAGCTGATAAACCAGTTCCTGCTTTTGATGTGACTCATTTCAGGAAATTGCTTTCACGTCCAGGTGAGAATTCTCAGGGGTTAGAAAATGCATTGCTCTTGCATAAAAAATCATTAACTTGGGTTTTTTTCATTGGGATTTTATTTGCCTGGTTTTCTAACTGCCAGTTCTTTTGGCTGAAAACTCAGGGATAGAAAAGCGTGTGGAGTGGATTGGTGCAAAATGTCAGGTTTGAGTAAATGTTAAGGTTTTCATGTAAACCCTTGTTTTATGATCTGGATCTTCAAAAGGGTCCTGTGAGACTGTGGGAAGCTTACCCGTATGTTTACTTTTACTAGATGTCAGCTTCGTGCTTCACATCTGGTGAGTTGTGATCTATATAACCCATGTCTCAAATAGGCTTTCCCATGCTTCTTTTCTTCTGACACAGCATTCACAATTGTCCCATTGCTATTTAGCATGAGTGCAACAATTATCTATTATGAAATTCAGGGATACAGCAACAATAAACCATCAGAAGAATCAGTAAGTGTGCATGTGCAAGTAATCATATGCCACTTTTGTTACTGGAATTCAAGTACTCAAAGCCCAGTGCTGTATCCCACCCAGCTAACACTTTACATTTAAATGTAACTCACAGTTAGTGACAGATGCTGAAGTAAATATACAAATAGGGAGATGAGGGCATTAGTTTATATACAGTCATTTATCTTCTGATAGCATGAGCAAAGCTGAAGTCAGATACAGTTAAATGAACTGAAGCTTTAACAGTGCCGCTTGAACTGCTTGAATTAACAAAATCAATCCTCATAAATTAAACTATCATTGATCTATGATACAATTAAGTTCTATAATCAAAATACACTATTGGTGCATGCAGCGTAACCATACTTGTTCCAACGCTGAATTTTAACCACTGCTGGCTAACTGTTCCTGCCATGTTCTGTAAGGCTCCCATCTGGCATGGGAGATGCTAACATTATGATACAGTATTTCTTTTCCATTTTTCAATTTAGGCTGACATCTGCTGGTCTCTGCAAATGGCAGGCAACCCTGCTGAATGCAAACCAATTTGAGGCTGCGGCTTTTCGTGTTTTCCCTTTGTTATTTTTCCAGAGCTGGGAATGGCAACCAAGCCACTTAATTACGAAGGAAATTCATGCAGAATAATAATTCTGTGGAAGAAGAAAGGCAGGGACAACACCATGTAGAAGAAAATGAGTTTGACATGATAAATTACATGCATGCACGCCCAGTGCACTGTGCAAGCACTCAGAGGAGCCAATGGCAGCCACTACATATTGGCCAATTAGACCTACACAAAAAAGGTGTTATTTAAGGGCACCACACTGTGGGTTGTAATGAGGAGGCTGTGGATGGGAGTTCTCTCTTTTACACTCTCAATGAGGCTAAAGAGAGGGGGAGTGGCACAATATTGGGCAATCAGCACTCGTTGTCTGCCCAGGCAGATGGCAGTGGTCACAAGGAGCTGGGCATTGGAGGGTGTGAGACATTCCAACAGGAGCTACCAGCAGTCCAGGTGATGTGCTACACACACCTGGCCAGAAGCAGCAAGAAGTAAGAGGCTGCTCTACGATTAAATAAAATGAGAGGCACCTCAACATTCCCTGCTGGCTGTATATATCGTAGGTCTGGTTTTAGGAAAACCAGTCATTTGGCATCTTACATTGACTGCAGCACTCCTCACCCTGGCAGCTCACTGCAAGACCATTCAGGGATATCTCCAGTGATCCAGCTTCCACCCGCATGAACTTTCAGTTCAGTTGTTACCCAGTTGTTATTTTGGACAGGAATCCACTCACAACCGCTGGTTTCCCACTGAGATTTTGAAACCCTGAGTAAAACCAGTCACCTCTGAATGTGCTGTGAATCTGTGGGGGTACTGATGCTTGAGCTACAATGCAGATTTGGATAGGCAGCATTTACTGACTCCCTTATGGTGGCTTGTTGTGCACTTGGAAGTCCAAACAGTTTGTAAAATTTTTGCTCTTGCCACTTTTCATTTGCTTTTGGTCCAGCTCTTTGTTTGAAACAGCTGGTGTGCCTGCTTATCTCAGCAGCAGTATTTCCCACTTCAGCTGCCTCACTTCGTCTTTCCCAAGATATTTGTAAGCGAATGGAAGAGAAAAGGGAAGCATTAATTATGGCAGAGGTACTCCTCTAACTCCAGGGTGTTTCAAGCACAGGTTGCTGACAGTGGGTGTTGTCCATGCCTCCTACAGGCTGCTGCCCTTCAGCATGATGCATGAGAGTTGGAGTATTATCCTGCTCTTCCCTGCTTTTCCCATGGTGGCTAACCCTGCTTTTCAGCAGGGTGATGACATTGTGTTGGCTGTCTGAGCTGACATCCTGAGACATTTCAACACTTGAGTCATTGCACAGGGCAGATTCACTTGAAATCCTGCACTGCAGATCCCTGAGTTGGCTTTTTTGTAGGGTGTTGAAAATACTCAAAGCTAGTTGTGACAACTCATGACAATGACATTTATCCCTGGGAAACTGGGTTGAAGTTTCTGCTGTAGCTTGGAGGAGCCAGGAAAGCCTGAGCCAGTGATAAAGGAGAGCACTTACAAAGTTGCCACCTCTAGAAGTTGCCATGGCTGGTGCTGAGGCACAGCCTTACAGCACACAAAGAAAAAGAGAAAGGGTGGATAAGATCTAGGTCTTTATGTCTCATGAGTACTGAGGATCCCCTGGCTGATCCTGCCCAGAAAAGCAGAAAGTCTGGCTGCTTTGGGGAGTAAGGAGTAGTGAAATGTGTGCAGTTTATACATGCTGCTAGTATTTCAGCCAGGAATCTGAAGTCAAATTGGGGTTTGGCCCAGGTTTAGTGATGGTTACCAATTACAATTAACTGTTATTTTCTGTTAAGTGCTGATAGACATAAAAGGAGGCAGTGTCATCCCCAGGCTTGATAAGAATCACATGAATCAGCAGTTGTTACCAATAATCCTCATCCCCAGGTTGCTAAGGTGCAGCTGAGTTACAGACTTGGGCTTGATGAAAATCCTGCAGATAGTGCTTGGTTAGTGTTGATGGGATGTAGGAGTTAAGAGACTCTCTCCTGCTTCTTTTGGTAGTACTACTACTAATAATAATAATTCTGCAGCACCTATAAAAATAAAATGCCATTTTAAAGTGTCAGCCCTTTGGATCCTCACTAAAAATGTATTCAGGATGATAGGCAAGCCAGCTAGCCAGGTGAGTTTTTCCTCTTAGTGCCTCAAATCATACCAGTTATATGAAGTAGAAAACTACAATAATGAAGCTGATGCAGAAGTCTGTTACAATATTTCTAAAATAAATTGTATGAGGTTTTATCTGGTTATTTTCTTTTGGTTTATGGGAGGTTTTTCTGTATTTAGGTTATTGTTTAGAATTTTAAATCTTCATTATAAAAATTGTATAAAAAATATTAGCAGACTGTAAAGCAAGTGCCCTAAGAACATCAGTGTAACTATTGAGAAAATCCTTAAACAACCTTAAGCCTTTAAATGACTTGTTACAAAGCAGTTTGGATTGTTATGTAACTAACTGTAGTGACATTTGGTGCTTCTTCAGGTTAAAGCCCTCTGAATGCTCCCAACAGCCTTGAACTGCAGTTTGGATTGCCCTGTGTAGCTGCTTCCCAGTGAAAACACAGGCATTAACCACTGCTTTTTGACTGCTGGTGTTCATTTCTCTTACTGTCTGATTCTGCAGGCCCCCTGTTTCTCTCAGGTGTTTAATAGTGACATTAATATACTGCCAGATACACCCAGCCATGTAGCAATTTACTGGAGCTGATGGGGAAATGTTCTCAGAGCTACACTTGCAAAATGGAGCTGTTTTATAACTTTCGTGATTGCTATTCTTGAAAACTTCACCTCTCTGAGAGTGCTGATAGACAATTTTCCCTTCCATTCATTCCTCTGCTTATCGTAATAGATAGTTTAAGCACAGATCAGTGAACTGTAAATCTGAACAGACTCCTCAGCATTTCATACAGTAGGAGAGAAGCACTGGAGAATTCACATTTGTTACAAAGCTAAAATAAATTATCGCACAGATATCTTGCAAAGATGGATTTCAAGTTCCAGATATTCAGTATCAGAGCCAAAAAAATCAAGGCCAAGTTTTCTATCTGCCTGCTGCTGTGCTTTGTGTGATAGACTTTAAATGGAGTGATGCAGTGGATGGCTGAATGGACCTGTGAAATTCTCATTTAAATGAATTCCTGTAAATGCAGAGTGATATTTAGTGGGTTGTGTATCCTGGGTTCAGATAATGGCAGAGGGCAGAATCACCGTGTGTGATTTTACAAACAGAACATGCATGTAGGTATAAGGCATATCAGACTAATGGTGTGCCCAGAAATGTGTTCAGAATTTAGCCAAAAGCCAAACCAGCCATTCCCCAGCCATGTTGTATATTAGATCATTAATGGAAAAATTATTGTAGCTTTGACTTTGCTACAGAGCAAGATACACTTAAGACAGGGCTACGGTGATTGGTCTTTTACTGTTGGTTCACTACTTTTTGTATACCAACCACTTTTGCAATTTAATGATATAGCAGCAATGGCTTCTATTGTGAAAGTGAAGGTAGGTAATTTCATATTTGTGAAAACTGTATAGTACTGCCTGAGTGTTCAGAATATGCTGTGATGACATCTAATTTTGTGTCATCGCAGGAATTCAACTTGCGTAAGTCCTGGCCCCTCCCTTACACAATTTCTTTGCCAGTGGCATCACAGCTAATGAACAAGGCCTGTAGATGATATTTTTCCTGAACTTTTTGTGTAATCAAGTCTAGAGGATCTCAGTTCATCAGGTTCTCATTTGAACTGTCAGATACTTTTATACTCTGGAGCCTTACAGCAATGAGCATAGACATGATCCAGAACTGCAGCAGTTCAGCTGTGTTGGGCTCTTTTTTAACTATTAAGTTGACAAGGAGAATCATCTTTGTCATTTTAGTATTTCCTTATGAGACAATAATTTTGCCTATTAGCAAAAACCTTGACCAGTCTGAATTGAAGATAATAGTATCTGAAGGCTTTTCAGATTGCTGAGACAAGTAGAGTTGGTAGCCCCTGAACCTGAAAAACAACAGATTGGAATTCCTGGACCCAACCACCTAGATGACCTTTCAGTCAAGTCAGAGAAAACTCTCTGAACAGTTTGGGGAGAGGAAGAGAAAGTTCATATTTCACAGCAGTGTCATGAATAGAAGAGGTTCCAAAGCGGTAGTGTGATTTCCTGCTTCTGAATCCTTTTTTACAGACAATATAATCCTCTAGAGCAGCTTCTAACCACTTAAAACTCCTGATCTAATTTCCCACTGCCTTCTGCTTTGTCCCTTCATGCCAGTAGAAGCAGTTGTGAGACATTTTAGAAGAGCTCACGTGGTCACACTTCATGCCCAGTTTGCCTCTGGCGGAATTTCATGTAGAGGCAAGAGGGTACAAACTGTCAGAGATTCAAATATTGACCTGACAGAGGGATCCCAGAGGGGCAGCTGCAGCAGAGAGCAAGATGAGGACCTCCTTGCACAACAGAGCTCAGGGCAGCACAGGCCACGTGAAGCCACTCCTGAGGCATCCAGCTGTGAGATAAGAGCAGATGTAAGCTGGTGGAGCTGCTCCGAGTCATGCTGCAATAGCTGATCACAGACTGACTAGCTCAGGGGATTTGGGGGCTACAGGGTGCACGCAAATCCTCTGTAAGACTCAGCAGTGAAGAGCTCAGGCCAAAAAGCTTCAGGGCTGCTGTATCGTCTCTGCCTCTGTCCTCATTGAGCTCTCACAAGAATGCTTAAGCAGCAAAGCTTAAGCTTAATCGAGTTATGTGAGCCAATAAACTTCACTACATTTCTTTTTGATCTACCACAGTTATATGCTTCTAAAATATTTTGCTTAAAATCAAGGCAAGGTTTTTTACAGATTTCTTCTAGCACAGTCTCTCTGCTTCGCCTCCTGAACTTGCTGCTCTGCAGCTCAGGTAGACTCAGGACTGCCTGGTGTGCATGTCTGTGAGGAACATTACGGACTGCACAGCTTTCACTTGACCTCATGCTTCAGAAGGAATGTCAGGATCAGACTCTGAATATCTGAATTAAAGGCTTAACATTGAAAAGCACACCGTCAAAGTGGTCAGAAGGTCTGTGGGGTGCACAAAGCAGGCGATTGTGCACTTAGACCCCTGTGTTAGCCTTCCATCTGTTGCCAGCAACCAAGGCTGAAACAAAGTGCTTGTGTTGCAGGTAATGACATGAAGAATAATCGTTCTTGTTAAAGTTCAGTTTTGCATAAGCTGGCCTTTCTACCTCATCCACCCAGCTTCACAGTAATGAGGAAAACAGCGAGCTCTTCCTCTCATGATAACTGACCTCACACAGTTTCCTCCCTGTTGCAGTGTCTGCAAATCCTTCCCGTATTTTAAAAGCAGAACCTGTAACAACTACAAAGTCCTAAGAGAGGCAGGGCTTCAGTTCTGTGGACACCGGTGACATTCTCAGGGGTGCATCTCTCTTGATCCAAGCCCGTGTTTCCCACCTCCTGGCGAGCACAGGAGGAATGGCTCGTGTCTCAAGGCAATGCAGCTCCCAGGCATCTTTCTTCATGATTCACAGAGAAACTTAATTTATAGAACTGACATATTAACTCCAGTGGCCAAAAAGAATAAATGAGTAATACTGTGGGGTCTTCCATTCAACAACAGGAATGTTTTCCCCGAGATCTCTTTTTAATTGAAGCCATTTGTCATTTTGAATGCAGAATGTATTCATTAGAAAGCAGCACCTCGGAGGGGACTAGAGAGCTCAGGAGATTAGTAACAGGGTACAAAGCCTTTTGCCTCCAGGTTGCCAGTTTCAAATCTGGCCATGTCACTATTGATCAGAAGAAGTCATTACAGGCTGACAGATGTTTGGCTGCTTATATAGAAATGACCTTGTCAGATTAGTCAAATTCTTTTTTAAGAGATATGTCCCTACTCTCACACACACACACAAAAATCCTCATTAACACCTTGTTGGTAGTGCTCACAGCATCAGTAAGGGCAGGGCATGCTTGTTTATGCAAAATCAGAACAGAGGGATTTTTGAGCTATGTGCGGGTTGATTGAAGCATTTTCAAAGCATCTCATGATGCACTTTGAAATTTCCAAGTTGATTCTCTGCTGCATAATTTAAAATGAACCCTTCTTAGAATATTTACAGTGCTTTGATCAATATAAAATCTATTTTTTTTAGGAATCTGAGAACTGAGTTTTTTCTATAGCATCAGCCATATGTGTATTAGCAGTAAAGCATATTCTTAGCAAAAAAAAAAG
Source organism: Cyanoderma ruficeps (assembly GCA_008694505.1). Lineage (NCBI taxonomy): Eukaryota > Metazoa > Chordata > Aves > Passeriformes > Timaliidae > Cyanoderma > Cyanoderma ruficeps. Next base: position 2,780,034 of record VZDJ01000084.1, on the reverse strand, counting down.
GGGGGCTTCTGAAATATGTAAAAAAAATAACAAGATAATGCTGCATACATTTTATTCAGTAACTTTCAGACTAAAGCTGAAAATACTCTTAGTTCTGTGATGTATTTTGCTGACTGATACTTAGGGAACAGAAGAATCTTACAAAATCACCCCTGACACTTCAGTTCAGCCTGCAGGAAATCATAGCTCTAGTTTGGATTAAACCCTTGTTCCATGGATCACAATGGCCACCTATGGTGACACCAGACATCTCCTTTCACAGGGCTCTGCTACCTCCTGAACATAACCCACAGCTTTCAAAATCCCCTAGGACAGGCACCTGGGAGAGTGTATGTGCAAATTTTCAAACACAGGTTCTTAAAGGAGTCCCTTTCCTGTGTCCCTTTGAAGAGCCTATGAGGAAGATAATTCAGCTTGGGATGAGGCTTCCTCCATGGACCCCCAGCTGGGACTGAAGGGAAATTTACCCAAGTGAAGGGGCTCTGACAGAGATGAAAACCTCTACATAAATAATCTGTATGGGACACCCCAATTCTTCTCTGAAGCAGAGGAAAAAACCACCGGAAATCCAGCAGGAGCTCAATTTGCCACAGGGAAGAAAAGATTAGGTTTTTTGTCAGCTTTACAGCCCATGTTGCAAATTGAGTTTGAGACAGAAAAAAATGCTTTGGGGTGTTCGTATTTTTTTACATCGCCAACAATATATATCAAAGCTGGGCTGATAATGTTCGTGTGAAAAGTGCAGGTGACTTTGGTCTGTATTGTGAACAGAACAGGTAAAGCGTGTCTTGATTAGCGAGGTTGGTAGGCGACAGTTTTGTAATGTGTTTTTGACTCCAGTCCAAATTCTGCTTTTAGAAGACTCAATAAAATTTTTACCTGAGCTGAACTTGTCTCTAACACAGGAATTTTGAACAAGGTCTTTTTTAAAACAATTATAATCTCTTTGCAGAGAGAACGTGGAGGGATTATAGGGTGTGAAAGCAATAAATAATAGCTTTGGGCTGGTCTGAGTTGTTCTGAGAAATGCCAAATGACTGGCACACCTTATTGTATCTTTTAAGCAATCACAGCACGTGACTCCAGATCTCTCTATGTCAAAAACACTTCTTAAATGCTGCAAGGATATATGAAGGTGTGCCAAGGCTTCTGTGCACCTTCAGCTGTTCTCAAGGTGATGACTTAAAAACGGCAATTTAGTCTTTGCGGAGCACGGAACAGCATGTGCCGTTCAAGTCTTGGCCATAAAGATAAGATAACATGTATTTTAGAGCTGAGGATTATGAATTGGATCTCTGGGTGGTGGGTGGATGGGGGAAGGGTGAACACTCCATCTACCAAACTTGGCTGATTTGATTTTTCTTATCAGTGTGGAGATTTAACCTGCCTGATACACCATTTCTTTGAGGTCTAAGTAATATCGGTTCTGCAAGAAGTAATATTTCCGTATGTGTAGCTTAAAACCTGGCTTGCCTTAAGGTCACATCACCCATAAGTAATACACACTGAGCACTTAGGATCCCACTAATGTGACCCTCCACTTGTGTCCCAGTAATGCAGAAGGTACCAGGCCAGAGCAGGTCTATGGATTTCATAGGCATCTAATAGGGAAAATAAAAAGACGGATGTTTCTATGTATTGTAAGAGGGGGACAAAAGGCAGAATCAACAAGAAGCTCTAAATTAGTTATTGTGGTGACGAATGCTGTGTTATGGACCTGCATGTGTGCCTCAGGCTTTTATGGGCTTGTAATTATATTAGGAGATATTGCTTTGACCTAGACATAACTGTGCAGGTTATTTACTATTATTCTTTTGCTTGAGAGAAATAAAACCCAATACAAACACTTTCAAATACCATATGCCACACATACATATGACAACATACAGAATAGGTTCCCTGATGAGAAAAGGAACTAAGATGACAGTAGAAATCTGTTTCAGGGTGAATTGGTAAACAGGAATATTGATGGTTTCATGAAGGTAATTTAACTTGTCTTTCTGTGATGGTGAAGCTAAACTGAAGTTTGCTCTGCAGCTCTCTGTCACCACTCTTCCCAGAGGCAGCATGTTCTGCTGGACTAAGGTAACTTTGCCTATTTCAAGATAATTCATTTCTTAATGAAATTGAATCACCAATGAAGACATTTTGGAACAACCTGGCTAACTTTTCTGGGTGGCCTCAAAGCCTTCACACACAGCCTAGAAAAGCTGCTTAACTGTGAGGTTGCAATAAAGCACTGTTCTAAAATAATCATGAATGTTCATAAAGCAGATGAAAACCTCCAAGCAGTACAGCCAAGCTGTATCAAAGGCTAAAGTAACAAGACACATGATTTGTTTAAGACTTTCCCTCTATTTGCACTATGTTTTTTCTTTCTTGCATAAAAAATGGAAAACAAATTAAAACAAAGGGCTAAGAATTTCTAAGGTCAAAATTAAGGATTTTAAAAGTCTTGCAAAAGTGTAATGTTGCTGTTAGAAAATACACATAGAAACAGAGGATATCAGGATAAAAATTTCAAAACATAAGGAGTTAATGATACATCCTTTTTAATATTGTTTCAGCAAAGGTAGCCATGCAGCAAATTAAAAAACAGTGGATATGAAGGATTCCAATTTCAAGGAAGAAAAAAAGAAACCTGTAAGAAAAAAAAGAGGGTGGAACCCCCCAAACCAGTTGAGAATTTATGTAGTCAGTGGCTTTACTTGCATTTCTCACTTGTTTCCCACCAGGTTTCTTTTTAATATCAATATGTACTATCCATATCCAAAGTGTAAAGGCCGGGATTTTTTTCTTGGTGATTTCTTTGCATTGCTGCAAGGCTTCCAAGCAATGAGAAACATGTAAAGTCTCTGTAGCATGAACTACAACTTCTTGAGGCATTGAAAGTTGTCAGTATGGCCAAGCTGGACTTGGCAGGGCAAGCAAAGGGAGGGGAGAAGAAAGTAATTATCGTGACATTGCCGTAGTAGTTGCTGTGTATTGCTGCTTTAGGCAGTGCTGGTTTAGGCTGTTTCTACTCCAACTGCTCCCAAGAGCCTGTAGTGTCCCAGGGAAGCTGCCCCCTTCGTCACCTGCTGTCCCTACTCCTTCACCCTTCCCAGGGGGAAGTCAACAAAAAAGCTTGGGCTGGCTGTCTCCAGGCCCTGAATGGTGAAGTGCTCTTTGCACACACAAACACTTTCTTGAACCATGGCTGAAAACAACTAATCGCTCTTTAATCCTACTAACCTCTTTGCCTCAGCCGTATGGTGGGGTTAAAATTCCTGCTGATAAGATTAAGTGCTGTCTTGGATTGGGGCCTACATAAATAATAATGCTATTTCCACAGTCGCACTCATTAGAGTGAAATGTTAAAAAGGATGTCGGTCTTCCTGCTGTGGGATGTCAGCCAGCTGCTAATTGTTTGTGACCAGAAAGAAGTTCTCTTCTTGTCGTCCTTTAGGGATCTCTGTGTGTTGATATAATTCCATTTTACACTTGCACTGAACTCAAGTGCATTCATCTACAGGGTTTGAGCTAGATTTTTATCTTTAGAACAGTGGATAGCTACATGTAAGTCTAGGTTGTATTTAACCACAGGTTTTGTCTTTAGTTTTCTTATAAGGTTGTGCTTTTAATCTGAGTGGTACCTGCAGTAAAATCCTTTCTAATGGCCAAGACAGTCCCACCTCAGATTTAATCCCCTTGTTATAAAGCTGATGTGCTTTCGCCATTGCAAGACCAGTTGTGACTCACTGCTCCTTTCTGTTAACAAGAAATCCATTATATTAATGTGAATTTGAGAACTACAATGAAATCATTCCAGTAATCTTTTTATTTTAAAAATTCATCAGCAAACACCACAGAAACAGAGTGACTAAGTCTGTTATTTTACTGAGCAATCTAAAAAGAAACATCTGTTACAGACTGAACAATGAATTTGTGACTTTACTCTTTATTGGTGCTCTGTGCCCTGTCAACAGCTTAGGCACAAAAAATATGAAGCACAAGCCTAATTTTAGGCACACCTGCAGTTCTTCCGGAGTGACTAAGTGCTTTGGTTATTTAGCTGTATGTTGGCAGATCAAGGAGACCTTTGGATACAACCAGTGAAGTCTGGAAAATCTTCTAAATCAAATCACGTATCAAGATAAAACAATCACTCATGCAGCTTTTTAAAACTAAATGTTGAAACAAACCCATCTGTTTTCTCTTGAAAAAATAAGGGACACAAAAGAGACCAAAGACTAGCTTTCCACCTAACAAGCATCTCATGTAGAATGATAGAGGTGTGGCTGAAACTACTCTTGACATAAAGTATACGGTAACATGTGTGACGGAGACACATTGACATTCCCAGCACTTTTGTCTGAATGCTTATTTAAAAAAAAAAAATCTATTTCCTTGTAAATTTCTCTGCTGGGTGGTGGGAAAAGGGTGGAGGGCAGGAGCACTGATATCTCCTATTTTGCTAGATGTGTGCAGAGACAGCTTTGAAAATGTGAGCTGAATGGCTCTTATCAGAAGAGCAATCTGGCTGGCTGGGGAGCAGCGCTTTGCCACGGGAGCTATGTAGGGCACGCCTGCATATATGTCAAATAAGGCTGGTCTGTGATGCCGTTCCCCCTTGCGTGTGTCAGGAGTTATCTTCACTGCTCCTCAGTCTTGCACTGTTAAGAGGGAAATGCAAATTTCCCGATGTCTTCTGGAGGGCTGTGGGGGGAAGAAAGTGAGGAAGGGAATCAAAGGGAATATATTACTGGTGACAGCAAGTGTACTAAGTGAGAGATGGAAGCAGAAACTGAAGATGTGGTTAATGAGGGCATGTGAGGGAAAGCAGCCCACCATGCACACTAAACCCACAGCAGGGAGGAGGGTGGGGGGAGACACTGAGGGAAAAGGACAAAACAGAGCTTGTCTGCTGATGTTTCTGATACTGCAACCCTGCCCTTCCAAGAAAGCGGCGCTCACCTGATGGCATAGTCAGAAGCCCTCTGATGCTTTTTATTCCTCTTGATATGTTCCCCATCCAGAGCAGAGGTCCTCTCTCCCTTTCTCAAACCTCTGCTACCCTGCTGCTCTCCAATGCTGAGACTAAGAAAAGCAAAGCTTACTGCCATTAGGACATTTCAAAATGAATTGCTTATAGCTTCAATGACTTCTTTCGGTTTTCAGTTCTTTATTATTGTATCTTTTAATATTTTCAGAATGAAATGCCTTTGGTTCTCAAAAAAAAGAACTTCCAAGTAAAATAATTGTTCTCCCAGAATGTTTCTTGCCCAGGGATTTCAAAACCACCATGTTTCATTGTAACTCATCTTGAAGCCAAGCCAGATTATGAGTTACTTTAAGCCTTTGCCAAATAATATTTTCATCTTTTTGCCAGGTCTGGCTTAGACTTGTAGCAAGACAGCAGCAGGATGGTCCTTGTATTAGACATTCATCCTTATCATTCTTATACAAGACTGGTAAACACGAGCATGTGGCCTCATCTTGGCCTATATCTTCATTTCACTGATGGTCTAGTTTATTTTTGTAGCACTATTATCCCAGCCCTGTTTTTCCTCTTTCCCTAGAGGCACAAAAAGCACACAGAAGCAGCACAATATCACAATTCTGCAATTCTTATGGTAGGTATTTTGGAAATGCTTCATCCCACTGCTCTGCAATTATTATCACACTAATGCAAAATTTCCAGACCTCTTGATTTATACATTTATGCAATATATATGTAAGCACACACATAATCCAAATCATTCTTTGTATTTAACTAATATTGGCATTCTTTCATCTATGATTAAGATAATCTTTCATGATCAATACAGTCCCTAGCGAACATTTTACACACACTGTCTTGTTAGTGTCTCTCCTCAAAGGTAATGCCTTTGTATTCTCTACTCCATTGCATTTAGGTCTCCTTCTGAGATTGTGAGATGCGCAACCAAGATTGTCAAAATTATCTTCATAAGAATTATTACCATCATGAAGATGGAAAACTAGATGTATAGCATATAGTACTCTTTTATGTATTAGAAATATTGCTATAAATTTTGTGTTCTTTACAGAAATTTTGATCTTTGAATATCCTGAATGCGTTGCAAGGAAGGACGACTCAAATATTTTAGAATCGGGACTGCTTGGATGTAGGGACTTTCCAAAATATAAATGGAAGTTCTAGGGGATGCATTCAATGTACCGTATTCAGGGATGTTTTAGTTATTGTTGAGTGGCGCTTGCACAGTGTCAAGGCCTTTTCTGCTCCTTGTGCCACCCCACCAATGAGGGGTTGGGGTGCACAAGAGCTGGGAGGGGACACAGGCAGGACAGCTGACCCCAGCTGACCCAAGGGATGTTCCATCCCATGCGTATTATTCCAATATATAAATCTGGGGGAAGGAGGAGGAAGAGGGGATGTTTGGAGTGATTACTTTTGTCTTCCCACGTCACCACTGGATATGATGGGGCTCTGCCTTCCAGGGGATGACTGAACACCTGCCTGCTCGTGGGAAGTGGTGACTGAATGCCTTGTTTTGCTTTGCTTGTGCACACAGCTTTTGCTTTACCTATTTAATTATCTTTACGTCAACCCATGAGTTTTCTGACTTTTACAGTTCTTTCCCCCATCCCACCAGTGGGACAGTGAGCAAGTGGCTGTCTGGTGCTCAGTTGCCATCTGGGGTTAAACCACAACAGTGCTGAGTGGTTTAACAAAGTCAGTGTCTAATACATAACTCCTCTTTAAATTTTATTTCAGAAAATTTTAGTGACGCTTTGCTTTCAGATCAGGTAGCCTATGTCAGTGAAAGCTCTTCCCCTCCCTCCTTTCTAGTAAGAAGAGTAATTTCTAAGATTGTGTTTGACAGCACTTCTGACAAAAAAAGAAGACCGGTCGGTTGAAACGAGTTAGTATTTCAACAGAGAAACAATACGATCATTTTATCAGGAGACTGAAAAATAAAAAGGCGTGTTGGGAAGGAAGATTACTCCTTAGATGAACAGATTTTTGAAGAGCAGTTGTTCATTTGAAATATTACAGATTTAAATGAGCACACTTCTCTTAGTCTCATAAGAAATGAGTTTGTGCTTTGTAACATTTTTAACACATACAGCATGACAATATTAGATTATTTTTTAAAGGCTCAAAAGAAAGAAGAATTATATAATTCTTATCCACTTGTCCGATCCCAGAAGGTTCCTATTTCACATAAAGCTAAAATTAAACTAACTTGAGACTTCTAGGAGAATGAAATCTCTTTTCATAAGCACCCTCCTGCATTACAGGAAAATCCACACTTTAGAAAAAGCCAAAATCCAAAGACAAACCACCCTCTAGTTCTAGCCACCTTATCCTGCTGGGGACACACTGTACCTACACACACTTTCTTCTCTGTAAACACATAACTGGATTAGAAGGACCGTGAGGGTGACGATTTGATTTGCCTCTTGCCAACAGCAGAATGCCTTGCTGCCTTATTTTTAATAAAGTTTATAAAATAAAAAGCATTTATACAAGTAATGTTCCAGGCAGTGCATAGAAATCTTTTAAATTTAAATATTGAGATGCTAGGAAATGTGGTTACTAACTGGAACATAAAAAAGTTAATAATTTTTTAATCCTCTTTTAATGTGGAAATACATGATTTTGAATAGAAATGTCTTCCTAGCTAAGGAATTGTCCCATTTCAAATTAGCAATTACAAATCTGTCTATCTCTTCCACATGTAAGTATCAAGTGAGAAAGAAGTCTTGTTATTCCAAATTTCATCTGTGCATTCCTAATTTCAATGCAGAAATCCCATTGTGTGAAATTCCCTAAAAAAACCAGCATCAACATACTTTCTTTTTTACACAGTATAAACCTATGCCCACAGAAATGGCAGTTTTGGAATTCAGTGATGATGTGTGTCAAGAACTGCAGCTGCTTTGCAGCGTATTACTAGAAGAAACTATTCCCAGTCACTTTCTACTTATTTTACTGTGTTTTACCTTGATCAGAAGTTAATGGCTTCCGCTGTGGACACAGGGGAGGATAAATCCTCTTCAAAACAAATAACACTGATTTTAATTCTTCTGTTGTAACAACGTATTTATGGATCTAGTTCATTCCTTCCCTTTTGGGAAATGTATGTTGCAGAAAACGGCAGCTCCTGTGCGTTGGGTATCAGCAAGTTCCAACTGCAGAGCTTGGGAAGGTGGAAACACCAAATTCAAAGGGGGTCAGTCCTAAAAACTGCAGAGTGATACAGTCCAGGCTGAGCAAAGCACATGCTTAACTAAGGCCGACTTCAGAATCAGATGGCAGATAAGAGAGAAACCTCTGTACTTAAATTTTACTGGCCATTGAAGTGATTTTTTTTACAAATTCCAGGGTGGGACTGAGCATCCCACATGACCTGTTCAGGTCTGAATCCAAGCCCACTCAGTGTCTGAGTGTTCATGGACACTGTTACCTGCATCAGCCCTTCAATTGGGCCCTGTCATGGCAGTAATTTTTTTGACTTTACTGAAAAATTTGTAGCTCGAATTTGAACAATTATGGGGATTTCAACAGACTTCTATTATTCCCATCACTTAACTAAAATGTCTTTGTAAAGTTTCCACAATATTGCTTGTCAACTTGTTTCTTCCCCATTATGTAGGTCCTCATGAATGCACAGCCTCTCATACCTCTTCATCATTTTCCTCTTCTGGGTGACTGATATAAGACAATAGGTCATTAACCCCACCATTATAAAATTCTTCTTAATTTGCTTATCCCACTCATTTTTCAGTGGTCCTACTTTTTCCTGGTTCTTTTTTGCCTGCTCCATTAAACAGGTGTTTATTATCACCCTTAGCTTTGTTAGCTAGCAATAGCTCATTGCCTTTCTCCAACTTGTCTTGTTCACTGCTGGTTATTTTCTGCTCTGTTCTTGTTTTCCCTCCCATTTCAGGACTTCCCCTTCCTTGCAGCTCTCTGTGAAGCAATGGCACGTGTATGTTTTTAGACACCCATCTGTGGCATGGTGGCTCTTTCCTTTTCTTTGGTGGCTCTGAAAGTGTGGAGAAAAGATGAGGTGTGCCCTGGACACATTCCTCTGCAGCCCCCCTTTACTCTTCCACCTGTCTCCCTTTGGAGAGATCCAGAGCACTTTAGCTTCAGGACTAAGTTGTTTCTACTGTTGACAAAATATGAACTCAATTCATTATTTCTGCTGAATAGAGTTCATATTATGAATCAAGCACTGCAAAGATGAGATTTCAGAAGAGGTGCATGGAAGGAGGAAAGAAATTCCTGTCAGTGTCCTGTCACTACTTTTGGCACATCATGTTTGGTGGCATATTCCATGCTGCTGCACAAGTTTCTTCTACAAAACACCTGCTTCTCATTCAAGTTAAATTGCAAAGCTGCCATTAGTTTCACAGGAAGGCCTTGTGAGCTTTGCTGCTGGCAGGGTCACCACCGTGCTCTTCCTGAAGCTCTGCCGCCACCCCATCAAACAGGTACAAGGTTCTGTCTTCCTGTAATTTCACACACTTCTCTTGTAAGTGCATGTTTGAATTTTTGCCTTCTAATATGTTTTAACTGAGTGCCAGTGACAGGTGCTGCATAATACACACAGTGCAGAGTTGCAGCTGCCAAAGCTTCCCGGCAGATTGGTCCTTTCGGTGCTGCTAATTCTTTGCTGTTAACCTGAGTGATCAGACCGAAATCTGGAAAAAGAGCCCAGCCTACATCACTCAAAAGAAATCTTCTTTGCCCTCCCCTGATCTCCTTCATCTGAAAGATTTCCAGCCAGGGTGCTGCCATCTGTGCTCACGAGAGGGAGGAGATTCTGTAGCTTACCATCTTTTGTATTCTTTCATGTAATCTCTATTTACGTGACCAAAACACTAGGATTAGTAGAAACACACAAAAGTAGTCCCAAAAGAAATGGCATAAGCAATTTGATTGCTTATTTCCCAGGAGCTCTCATCATGTTAAAACTTCCCAATCTCTAAAATTAGTAGCTGGGGAAGAACAGATCATAAAAGAGCAAACTGAAAAAACCCCGCAACAGAAATGGAAGAAAAACCCACAATCATACAGCTGTATCAGCTGGATTTGTGCTCTGGATCAGCTTCTGCTACTTTAATATGTATTGCTGGCAAAGATTCTTAGTGTTGTGTTTATTAAGAGAGTTACTCTCAGTCAAATTACTGGCTAAAATCCAAGTAGGTAAATTCTGGTTCCTTTAACTCTTGAACGTACCCATTTCAAAGCATTTACTCTACTTTCTGCTGTATTTTTCTCTGTTAATCAACACCCTTCTATGACAAGACCCTGAAAATACAAAACATGCTATACAACTAAATAAGAAGCTACAGCTTGCAGTCCTTGGCTCCAGGCCATGTCATCCCTCCCTACAGATCCACACAGGCACAGGTGTCCACCTTCACACACGTTGGGTTGTAACCTAAACTGAGGGAAGATTGCAAGAGGCTTTGACAAATGAGAGAAAAATGTAACTTGGAGCTTGGGATTAATGATAAATATACAAAGATTGGTTGCCTAAACTGAGGCAAGGATGCTAGGTGGCATGTCATGCTAGAAACCCGTTACCAGGAAAGTATTGGCAAACATGGATTTTCCTGATCTGTGAGTATGTGGATTGTAAAGAACAAGGAGTCACCCAGTTTCTCTCTGTAAATCTGTACACCTGAAGACATTGGAAGAAGACATAGGAAACGTGGCAATGATCTCCCAACCATACTCTGTCTCTTCTGAATGTTTCCCTGCTGATGGCTGGAAACACAGACCAAAGACACTCAAATATACGTGGACTTTTCTTCGCTGCAGCAACGTCACATTTGCCTCCACCAGTTCAAGGATGCTGCAATGAAACATGCACAACATAAAGATTTCCCCTTTCCCAGAACTTGAAAACCCCATGAAGCTGATGTTTCTGTAATACTTGTGTCCATCGTTTGCAGAGTACCATCATCAGCAGAGTAACCTGGAATCTGCAGACAGCTTGTTAGCACATTAGTTGTCATAGGGAATATAATCCTAGCTCCCATTTCTGGCAAATTAAATTTTATAATTAGTTATGCTCTTCAACACATTATGTCCATCAGAATCAGAAAATAATTTTGTTTTGCATAGTCTTGTCAGTAGACCTCAACCATGTAGACAAAATCTGTGTAGAGAAAAATTTAGAGAAAATATACTCCACAGAACACCAAACAGTTTTGGAGATACTATCCTTATGAAAGATTTTCACCCAGAGCTCACACACTCTGTTGTCTCTTATCAGAAATGTGTCCTGCTCTTTTAATTTTTCTGGAGAGTACCATAAACTAGGACATGGCTTCTCCTTGCTTATAACAGGATCATTATTTGCTTAATCCTCTCACCATGAATTTGTTTCCTGTTTCATTCTCTTTTTCTTTTTTATTTTTTTTAAGAGAGATTTATTTCCAAATACAAGGTTTCCTCTCAGACCTCTTAACTACTCCCACGTTGCTGCTTGACTTTCTATCTCAGCATGGGTCTTAATCTGCCCTAAGATACCATATCTTGCCAGTGTAGATAGGTGGCTAATAAGCTATAACAACCTAGATAATTTAAGAGTTATATATTGCTTCTGAATAGATGTGACAAGATAATCTTTAATCACTGTAGCATTCTTGACATCCACTGGGCTAAATGTCTAAAACCCACCACTCGTATCAAAAATGCATGATTGCAAAAGAAAAAGGGAAATAAAAAAGAAGTTTATTTGCCTTTTTCTTTGTCTGCTGTGGAAACAGACACGCAGCTGTTCTTTTTCATTACTGTGTAGCAGACTGAGCACAGCATTCATTGTTGAGTAAAATAATTGCAGGAAAAAAGGAGAGATGAAGAGAGAAGAAAGACTTGCTTAATGAAGATAATTTGTTTGGAACTGAGGAATCTGTAATCCTTCCATCCATGCCTATTGTTCACTAGCACTATATGTGCTTCCCCATAGCTGAAAATAATCTTACAGGCTTTTTTTGTTTTGTCTTTTCACCAGAGAAACCTGGAATTTTTATTAATTTTGCATTTATGGTGTGTATTCTTCTGTGCCCCCTCTTAGATGGCGTTGGCATGTTACTTGACTACTAAGAAGCAATATCTGACACAGGAATGGAATGGAGTGGGGGCAGGGCAGGGAATTGACTTTTTCAGTCCCTGACCATGCAACCACATCTGGAATTGTGGGATGTGTTCAATAAATCCCATCTTCTTATCCTGCATATGAAATATAGCTCAACTAATGACCATATGGAGCAGACTAAAGCAAGCAGTCTAATTTACTAAAGGCAGGGGGGGAAAAGGAAATTTCTTGCTTAATTAACAAGGGCAGAAATACAGCAACAGACAGTATAACAGGAGGACCATATTTAAGGCACCTCCAATCAAATGTTTTAATGGCATGTAAGACCCAAGGGAGCTCTAAAAATGCCTGGCACTGCTACCATACTCGAAACATACATGGTTTTGCTTTTTAAAGCATTTTGGATAACAGTTTTGAAAACGATCAGTTATTAGGAATATCTTGGTTTTTCTGTCTGTCCAACTTGCAATGCCTACAAAGGGGATGATGTTTATGACTCTGTGCAGTAATTACATAATTATGGCAAGGCAGAGCAAGATACACGCTCAAAAAATCAAGGCACCCAGGCCTTGGCTGGAGGAAGATACCGCATGAGCCGAAGGACAAGGCAAATCCAATGTCTGCTTGTTCCCGAGTGATACTCAAGAAACATTATCTCACCTGGGACAGCAGTCTGTCATCATCTCTGCAGCTGTAAAAGCAACTTTCAGACATCATCCTTGGCCTGCGTGGGCCGTGCTCCATCATGTTCTGTGCGTCCTTGCTTTTGATTCCCTATCCAACCCAGGCAATTCCTTTGATTACTACTGCAGCCCTTAGAAGCCTTTTGTTTTCTCATATATTCAAATTAGTCCTGTGGGTGACTACTGCATGAAAGGCTATGGAGTGTGTTTTTCCTGTTAAAGCAATAGTTTTTAACTGATTCTTTTTCCACAGCTGCTGTGAATCTTGTGAAGTATGCTGTACAAACGCATAGGAAAAGGCATTTCTTTTTCAGGGAAAGCTTTCTGTCTGAGAATCAAAGCAGGAGAAAAGTGATTTGTATAAACCTAGAGAGACAGTGAATATAATTTAAAGAAGTTAAGAAATTTTATGTTTGAAGGGCTTTTTGCTGCTTTTTTTCTTCGTCAAGATAATGTAACAGTGGGAAATTAGTGAAACCTGAAACATTTCAGATTTTTTATTTTGTTTTTACCTATGAATCTTTCAAAATGCAGGATACAACACGCTATTTTTTTGTATTCCTGTCAGCCTTTCTTCAGCCTCACTGCCATCCTAGCTTCGAAACCATTTTCTGTGTTGTCACATATATGACACTGGACGGCTTGGATTACGTACAGCAAAATGTAATTAAAGACACATACTGCATGGGAGATGTACACTCACCAAGGAAAAGAAGATTTGCCAACCCTGAAGTGAGGATTAAGGAAGAAGGAGGTTTGCAGAGACTTGAATACATTAATTTTCCTAACAGCTTACATAGCAATTCAGTGACTTTTATTGTGCAGAGTGTAGTTAGCACCTTCCCTGACCTGAAATCAAGAAGAAAGTGTGTACCTGTGTGGAGTCAGATGAAAGAATATGCTATTGCATAGCCAAAGAACAAATATCCTAGTCTTGAAAAGAAAAGCTGATATATTGTAACCAAGGATTAAAGGGGATATGTCCCCGAGGATAAAACCATTCCATCTATCCCTTGGGACTGTAGTTAAGTGACAATTATATGGTCAATGAGATTATTTTCCCAAATCGCATTGTTTCGCAGTGCTTGTTGGATTTTTCTTGCCTTGGACTCATGATGAACTAGATCAGGAAATAAGATAGAAATACCACTCCAGTGTTATCTCTGATTATCTGTCTAGTCTCAACTCTGAAACCAGCCTCAAAGAACAAAAATTTTTTTGTGTGAACATCTGTAACAGAAGAAAATTATGATTTAGGACCTATGCTGGAATAGGAAGGTATGTTCTCTGTTATTCTCCATTGTATGTGTCTGTCCATCAATTTGCATTTTTTATATATCTTTTGAACTTCTGTGTTTGTGTTACACTATAGACTTTGCCAGTAGAATAATGAAATACATGCAAAGGCACAGAGGGAAAAATCACATCGCTACAATGCGATGATTTAAATTATTTCAATGATTAATTATTTACATCTCTATTGCTTTACTTGCAGTTATATTAGACCTGTGAACAAACAAACAGAAGCAGAGATGACGCTCTGATCAGAAGATTGTGTGGCAGTACAAACATTTACCCCAACCCAGAAACTACTGAGCAGATGACATATTACTGAGCAGCAAATACACGGAACAAGGCACAGACCACCATAACAATTTGATATCTGTAATGGAGAACCCTGTATTTCCCTCTGAGGCCACAAAGACAATGCTCTTATCAAATAAACGTGTAATCTGCCACTGCTGCAGCACAAAAAGGACTCCAAAAGACAACAGAGCTGTGGTAGAACTTCAAGAACTTGAAACACTAATGTGGTTCACTGGAATCAACTTCATTTTGTTTCAGTACTAAAGGATTATATTTTTTGCAGCTTTATTTCTCCAGACAGGCAGAGGTCTGCTTCCAGCTCTGGCAGGAGTCTCTGCATACCCTACCTATCAGCCTGGAGGGCTGATTCTTTCTGAACCCTCTCTGGTGCTGCCTTCCCAAGAGCTGCCCAGCCCTTTCCCCAGCTGCTTTTGATCAGTGGGGAATAGCTGTCCCAGTGGAGTGGGTACAGAATTTCCTGCCAGTCACACAGAACTGTCCACAGTGGTTGTTCTTGTGTCAAATACAAGCAATTTTCTGTTGCATTGCTCAAGTGTTTCAATCAATTTGCTTTCTACATGCTGAAAATCCTTGCCTTGATTTCATAGGAACACTGTTTCTCCTAGATATGTTGAAAATTGTAGAGCCTGAGGAATGGAAAAGAAATAAGTGCAGCCAGACTGAAGTTCAGTGAAAATTGCATTTTGTCCTGTCAATTGTGCATGCATAATTTATTGTCTTTTGAATAGTGATTAAGGGTTTTTCAAATTCAGTGATTATTATGAGGGCTGAGCTTTCTTTCAACACCTTGTTTGTTGGGAAAGTGAGAGCAATTCCCTCCAAACTTTGCACCCAGCCTACACTGGCTCATTTAATCTGATTCTACCAACACAGGTTGGTGGGAGAGAGTAGATGATTTCTCCTTTTCCTTTTTTTACTTTTTTTTTTTTTTGTCTGAAGTTTGCTGTGCTGCTGGTGGGATAGCAGTGTGAGAATCTATGGAAGGAAAAGCAAGTGGTTTGGCCAGAATTTCTGGTATGGCCCGTGAGATACCTCTGCCTCAGCTTTGGCCCTCTCCCAAGGAACTGCACAGCACCTGAAGTTTGGTCCTGCTGCTGGCGCATCCTCTGGGGTGCTGCAGGCCCCGGGGAGTTTGGTGGTGCTCCCCAGACCTCATACACTAACACTGGGCTCCTGCAGCAAGGACTAAGGCTGCTCTGCTCTACCACTCACAACCCCCCAAAGTTCCTGTCTAGAGCCAAGAAATTTGGATCCTCCTGCTTTTGCCTGTCTAATAGGAGAGTTACCCAGGGCAGCCTTGCATGCAACAAACCTTTCCAACACCTTTCTTTTCTCCATTGCCAGTTTTATCCTGGCACACAGTCCTGTGGTCAAGCAGTTTAGAATGTGTGGCTTTAACCTATGACACAGGTTTAAGTATGGACTATACTGGAAAATGGAATGTGTCTTTGCTGAACTGAACAGCCTGGGTGTCTTGATAGTACAGGAGATCATTATGCCTGGTTTATCTGAATAATTACACTATCAATGGCCTTGACTAAGAAGGTCAGATCCTTTCTGCTTATCTCCCAATTTAGTGTTATCTTTTTCATGCACCTTACGCTGGCACTTAAGTAATCCATGCAATGCAATTAGCAGGGAACGGCCATGAGTTTTACCTTCAGAAATAGGGAAAAAATGTAGGATTTCTCTAATACACTCTTGACTATTCACTAATTAGCTCCTGTTGTATCATTAACATCAGATATGGGGCTCAGGAAATACTGGAAACAGACCACTCAACATTAATTCCCACACAGCCAATGCTATCTGAAAAAGTTTCTGCCTATTCTTATAATGATTTATCTTATAAAGTGCTAATCATCTCAGGTGTTACCAAAAGTATGAGGGGATTCTTAAATGATTATTATTATCATTGTTGTTGTTGTTGTTTTTAACCCTCCACTATTAACTTTTGATTCGCAATTTATACTCTAGAATGAGAATGCTAAGAACATACTGTTTCAGAGAGCTGACTGATCATGGGGTACTTACTGTTTTTTTAGAGAAATTGTGTGGAAATGTTGGACTTTAATCGTACCAAGTGCTTGTAATACTGTGTGCTCTGAAACATCATGTACTACATTGACCAAATCAGATCCCCACGATGAAGGTGTCTGTGTTTCAGTTCCTTTCTGTAGGACAGAGATGCTGTCATCCCCTCAACTCACAAAAGGTGGAACGAAAATGAATTAATTTTTTCAATGCATCCAAGTATTAGTGTAATGAGATTCTAGTCCTCACCCCCCCCCCAACTAGTTGTAATATCTGGTTCCTTTCCCTTCTGCTTATTCCTATTTTGATCCTAGAATTCACCTCTTTAAAAAAGGCACTTGTTCAAAAGTCCTTACAAAAATTAAGAATAAGTGTTGTCCAATATCGAACAATTCTTGTATGCAGAATAAAGATTTCCACTTTCACTTTAGTTAACCATCTTTTGTGAATGAAATGAACATGTTATATCCATTTAAAATGGTCTGAAAACTTCCATGTTTTCTAAAAAAATTTTCCTTTACTATTTTACAGCAAATCGGGTTAAATTCAGCTTCAGGGGGAAAAAAGTCATACCTGAAATATGTTAAAAATGGTCACAGCTGAGTAGGCAACCCTACCTGGTAATTAAAAAAAATCCCTTGTGAATCAGTTCAGCTGGGAGATTTAAACAGGGTCCTGCTTCAGGTGAGAAGAAGCCCTTGGGGTTTGCTTTTGGGCATAGAAGAGTTTTTATTTTGCCATTTCAGGACTGCTGTGGCCTGACCAAAGGAGGACAAAAAAAGGCTTGTTATTTTCTTCTTTTGCTTTGTCTGCAGGTGCAGTTGTACTATTTTTTCCATTTAATCTGTGGAGAAAAAAGTCTGGCTAAGTAGAACAGCTCTGGCATTTATTCTCCTGTGCTTGTTAAGTGCTGTAACAAATCTCAGGTGGAATGAAACAGAATGATCAGTCTTGGGAAAAATACATCACCTTTTTTCAGCTTGAGATGCCTGAAAAAAGTCAGGACATCAGCAACACATGGCTACATCATGTGGTTTTAATTAACAATTAACAATTAACAATACATGCCAGCTGAAAGAGATCTTCCTTTTCTTCATTGCCTCATATTCTGTGCCGGAGAGGTGCTTTCTGTGAGTTGTGTGGTGGGGGGTCAGAGTAGGTATTTCTACTCATATGTGTTTGTGCCCTCTGCAAGCGAGGTCTAAGGAGATGTGAGAGAACTGAGAAGTCCCCTATGACTGCTCTCAGCATCCAGAAGCTACAACTCCCAGCAGCCAAGTGCTTTGTCTCCTTGGTCTCAAAAGCTAAAGCAGCAGTGCAAAGGTAAGTCTAGAGTGATGAAAAGAAAGTTGCTTCTTTAGCTGAGCAGAAAGGGAATAAGGGAGAGATGCTGTTTTGCCTGGACTGGGTTGTAACTGCAGCAAAATGACTACAGCAAATAGTCAGCCTTTCTGGAAGATGATTTTGCATTTATTTATTTGTCTGAAATAGTTTTCAGTTTGGAGAGTTTGCACAGTTGTCATGCAGGCTTGTGCTTATTTTCTGACTAGTCATTAAATTGGTAGACTGGGGAGATGTGAAATTTCACACTATGTTCTCAACTTGATCTTCTGGTTATCATGACATCTAATTAGGAAAATGTAAAATTAAAATGCGTTCTTATCTAGGAGGACTAAAACAAAAATACAAAAGCAAACTAGAATAGAACCAGGGGGAAGTGTTGTCCCTTAACATTCTAGTTCTACAAACTGCTCTTGAAATACAAGAGATAAATCTAGGTATTGAAAAGTCAGCTTAGAGAACAGCTGTGCATTAAGTGATGTCTAAGCTCCTTTCTCTGCAGAAGCAATTAGAAGCCTTTCCCATGAAGCTAATACTATTAATATAGCTATAGTAGATTTCAAAGTCTAGCTCTAGAAAAAGAAGTGCGTCGTGTCTATGCAGCCACTTGTTGATTAAACAAATATTCCCATGCAAATGTAGTGGGGAATTCATGTGTCTTGGATTACAGCTATTTTAATTGTTCTCATACTCTACAATGCAAAAGAATGAGAAGTTGGCTATTCTTTGATACAGTTGTGTACCTATACAACATGTGTTTGCTATGTAGAATGTATATGTGTGTAGATTCTCATATTTATTTGTATGCATCAATAGACACAATATTCAAGCAAGGGTCTTTGCCCCAGGGTCTCCTTACCTAGCTTGTCACTCCTTCCAGCAGAAGAGCTCTCCCAGCATTCAGGGGCTTGATGGATTCCTTTTCCCTTCCATGCTTCATTTATTCTCCTTCCCCAGGGTGTATGCAGGGGGTGATGAAGTCTAAAATGAAAGATGTGCATGGCTTTCTGATCATGCTTGTGCAGAAAACTGACAATAAGAGGATGCTTGCTAGCTCTCTCTAAAACTTCCTCCTTACTGTTCTGTATTTCAGATGTGCAATGCTACCACCTATTAAGCTTTGTTTTTAAAGACAGATTGTTTGGGGTAATGAAGCAACCTATTCCTCAAAATTAAGTGAATGAAGTATCTATATCACACCTAGGGTAAAAAGGGGTGTTTTCTGCTAAGATACGTGTATCGTATGACAGTGATGTAAATTCTTATTTAGCAGATTCCATTTCTAGTAATGAAGGGGTCATTATTATCTACTATGCCTTTTTGGGAAGTTATTGCTCTCTTCCAAGATTATTTCTGCAGAGATACTGTGAAATAAAACTTACTGCCAAAGCAAAAACTGAAGCTACAGAACACATGAAAACAGTTCCTCTGTGTTAGTGTTTTCTGAAAGGTGACGACTTTTTTCTTGCCAAGGATAGGTGAGGTCCAAGAAGTCAGCAAATAAAGTGTCACAGTGCATGTCTTCCCATATTCTGCCAAGGAGTCCTCAGATCTCAGAATTACTGTATTGCTGTGCTGGCGTTGCTCAAAAGCAAGGTTGCACTAGACCCTACCAGGCAGGGAAGGATTTTCTTTTTTTCCCTAGTGGTTTAAATTTTAGCATATGACCTGCTATACCAGAAAATACTAACCCATCTAAAAATTCTGGGCAACTTACTGTGTATGATGTCACCCACTTGTACCTATTGTGCTACAGTCTACTTTCCATAGAAGAGTTTCTTCAGCCTAACAGACTGATGATCGACAATTAAATGTATACATGTGGGTATAATTATTTGGTCTTGCTGTTTTAAGGTGACTTTCATGAGATGACAACTTCATTGGAAAGAAAAGAGAGAGTTAAAAAAAAAGACCGGTTGTTCTATTGTCTTCATTTGAAGTCTGTGGCTCCACAGTCAGAAACAAAAAAATAAACTCCAATGTATCATGTGAGAGGTGCCGAGGGAGTCATTGCTTCAGTATTCCTGAAATTTGAGGGCTTGCCACAGGAATCCAAGGAGTTACTGCTGTCAGCAAACTTGCCTCTCAGCCCCCTCAGAGCACAGGGAATGTAAGCTGGGGACAGACCCAGCCCTTTTGGAGGCTGGAAGGGAATTTAGGTGGCAAGCATGAGATTTTCCTACCAGGTGGCTGGGCATTTTGATGATACTGGCTCTAAAAATCAAACTCTCTG
This sequence comes from Cyanoderma ruficeps, assembly GCA_008694505.1. Taxonomy (NCBI): domain Eukaryota; kingdom Metazoa; phylum Chordata; class Aves; order Passeriformes; family Timaliidae; genus Cyanoderma; species Cyanoderma ruficeps. Next base: position 2,760,049 of record VZDJ01000084.1, on the reverse strand, counting down.
TCTCAGGTGATAAACAGTTCATAAAATTGAGTATCAAATATCTGTTAGGGTAATATGTGAGAAGATACTCTTCTCTGTAGCCACAGGAAAAGAGGAAATAAAGTGTTAGACAATGCTAGACTTGAATTATGGCTGTGAATGTATTTCGTGTATTCTGTATATTAAGAGCAAGAGTCTTTTGCCAATCTTAATGTAAAATTTTGACCTGGAGCGAATGTAAGTGATTCTTGGGTGACCCTCTCTGCAATCTATGAAGCTGTCAGTGGAATAGGTTAAAGCTTTCCTTTAGATTCTGCTTAGATATTTTGCCCTTTGACTTGATAAATTAGCATAGAAAGATTTAAGCATTAAAAATAAGATCTTGTTATCAACGAGACTTAATTGGTACAATTAATGAGCTCAGTGGAGTTCTCTAGGTTTTTACATTGTGAAAATTTTTCCATTTGGTGATGGATCTGTGTTTTCCTGGTGTTTTCTCATTTCCATCTCCTTTCTCCTGCAGAAAACATAGATTGCTTTCCCTCCTTAGCCCCCTGCCTATTGCATATTAAATGTGTCTTGAAAAATGAATAACATAAAGGTTGAAGTATTCTGAGTAATCAAGAAAGCTAATTATGAATTTTAGTATTTACTTTTAAGAGCAATTAGTCATTAGAACAAAAATGGCTGGAGAAAAAAGAAATGGATTTTTCCTTCATTTGACATCTTTAGATCTGGATATAAGTTTTACTGTTCAAGCAAAAGCTATTTTTAATGCAGACATTTCTAGATTAGATTTTAATCTAGTCTAGTAAAGTAAGTGAGCTCATACAAGGCATTTATAAAAACACCTCTTATGTAGTGAATTTAGACCTGTCAGTGGTAACATTTTGCTCTTTGATCGGAGAAGGTAACCACCAGATTGCACTCTTGGGGAAGGATTAAATGCTGTTTCCTGTTCTAATGAAAATAGTTGTCAAAAATGTGTAGTCATCTACTGTGGTCAGTAAAAACTCATAAAAACTGATTATCTGTACTCAAGATTCAACAGGAAAAATATCAAACGAAATAGCTTTGGCTAGCACAGGAAGCTTTCCTGAGCTTGGGATCTAAAGGCTTTGTAACAAACTCTGAATTATGTTTTGCAGTTCAGAAAGGATGATTTAACTGTGTTGCCTAGTTGAAATATTTTACTATTCCTGAGGCCTACCTGGGCAATTTTATTTTTCTTTTATTGCTATGAAGTCATGTTCATCAGTGGGTGTCTGATGGCTAAGATGGGGTGATGAGCATTTTGAGGATGCTTGGTGTTTGTCCCTGTGGAATGAGATGCAAAATCTCCTTTGTGTTATGTCAGCACTGCTGTGTGCTGCGTTGTCACTGCACTATTTCATGAGCTGTTGACCTCTCTGAGAGCGGCCAGAAGAGATTCAGTGTTGAAATTCCCCACGTCCTTTGGTCTGTGCCAGTGCTGTGACAGCTTTGTGGAGAGGGAGGACTTGGGGAGTAGATTTTGAGCTAGAGGATGTGAAAATGATTTAGTTTTCTTTTGTGTAGACAAAATGCACAATTTCTCTGCATGCTTCCATCCAGTAATGCAGCCAGGCTCAGGGTGATTATTTCTGTCCTCTTTTTCTATACTGAATATCATCTGCTACTGAATGAACTGTGATAAGGAAATTTTTGCTTTATCACATGTTTAACTGATAGCATCTATAGTTAGAGCTGACATGGTTCTTTATTGACTGGTAGACTAATTTCTGAATGTATCAGGAGAAATAAATCCACGCCATGTAAATGCATATTCAGTGAGAGCTGGAAAAAAGTGCCTAGTCTTGTATGATAGGCTGGAGCAGACTTGGGAAGATGCTTAGTGTACTTTGGCAGAAGGGATGTAGCAGGTGCCTAGAGCACTTCTTCCTTTTTGATAGGATTCCCTGCAGCAGAGAATTATCTCAAGCACAACACAAGTTCCCAGTGATGAAGCAGCTTGCCACTGCAGTTCTTACAAGCCCAGTTCTTCCCTGTCCCACGCATCTCAGTTGCAGACATAAAGCACCATCCAAAACCAATTCTCCTAGCTTTGCTCTCTAATACAAATATGATTTCTGTAAAGCAAACAAAAACTTATGCTTCTGTAAACATTGCTAATGGGTGCTATCAGAATTCCCTATGCGTGGGTGCAGTGATTACAGGAAGAAGCAAGAAATGCCGTAGACTCACATCGTCTGTGTCCAGCCTCCTCCCACGCAGAGGACTCCCTTGCAGCCTCCCAGCACCTTGTGCTGACAGCTTGTCTGTCAGTGTCTGTCTGTGTCTCTTTCAAGGTGCCTGGCGTTGCTGGAGATCTGAGGCACAGCCTCTGGCTATGCCAGGGGTCATGCTTGAGGCAGAGCTGTTGTACAGTCTCCAAGCTTGGTCTCTGGGAGAGCCCTGGAGAAGTCTGATGTGATAAAGACGCAGTTTTAATTTATTTTTTTTAATGTCCTTGGAGAGTGCTGGGAGTCAGCTTGCTCTGAGAAGTCCATGAGTGACTGACATTGCTAAAAAGGAAACTTCTGTTCAAAATTTTAGGTTTTCTAGGCGCACCGTGATGTTCCCAGGCTGCTCTTGGGTAAGTCTTAAGTCTGGCAGCTCAGGATGGCTTACCCTGAGCTTGCTCTCATGGGTCACTACTTTATCCAGCTCTCTGCATCTGACAGTTGTTCGCTTTGGTTTTCCCTACCAAACTGCCTTGCAGTGGTCTCGTAGCAAAGGTGGAGTAAGCACATCCAGGTTTGTCTATTGCTAGTGGGCACAGGGACTTCCAGACCTCTTAAGTCCTCTTTTGATAGATAAAGTTGAAACTGCTCAGTAGTTTTCAATAAACAAAAATGAACGGGCAAAAAAGCCAAATTAGACTCAATTTCTTATCTTCCAGCTCCTGGTAGCAATTTCAAAATGTTTTTGTACCATTACTTCAACTTGTTCAGTCAGTATGGTGGGATATTTCTAACCCATGAGCGCGTGGGACTACCTGAATTAATAACATGATGATCTAAACCTTTGCTGATTTTCTTTTATTTCCTACCCAAAAAGAGTAAAACCAGAGGAATTTTAACTTTTTACTCCTACTCTTATTCAATCACTGCAAAATTACCTGTCACAGAAGTATTTTTAAACAGCATCTTTGCCCAGCTATAAACAGAGGTATGAGTATCCCCCATCCATGAAAACCACTGCCACTCCAGACCTCTGGACCCTTTTTTTTTTGTGTGCCTGTAACCACAAATCACCCTGCAGCAATCTGCACCCATCAGCTCATTTTTATAAGTATAAAACGAAGTGTAAATGGGTTAAGTGAGATACAGGCCCATCTTCTTATGTGCTTGAAATAACAATAGAGGCAGTTGACTGCATTTTCTGTGGATATACTTGGTCTCATTTATGTGTGTTCTCTATTGGCAATTGCTGCTCTGCTTTGCAAAAAGATGAAATACAAAAATGCTCTGTCAAGTGCTGTCTGATTTGCAATGGATAGTTCGTGAATGAACACAAACTGTGGGTTTAATGAAAAGAAGAATGAGTAAAATGAATCCAAATGATAAGCATTTTTTTGGTGAATTTTATATCTAAACCATAAATAGGGCATAACAATTTAAATCTCCCTTCTGAATTAATCTAATATGGCTCTGAAACAGTACTGATAGTTATGATCTTTTTCATTCCCTTCAGTGCCTACATGAGCATTCTTTATTGCTCTTTGTGCTCTGCAATTATCTAGTGGCATTAATCTCTGCACTTTTAAAATAGTTTACCATGAATTCATATGTCCTGTGATTTGCTTATGTGGTAAATCCATACACAGCTACAAGAAATATCTGAGTCTGTTTATGTGCCCTTAAGTGCACACAGCTATTGACAGTATTTTAATGTGGATAGTACTATTGTTGTTTATTCTATTACATTGTTATTAGGTTCCACAATTAATTTTAATTATTACTAACCTTACATTAACTTTCTAAATACCTCAGATATTTGCAATAAATACATATGGATGGATAGCAATCTGGAAAAAAAATAATGCTTGAGCTTTCAGCAAAGTGACTTGAGAGGCATTATGGAAACTACCCTCCCCTTCCATTTTTCAAAAAAAACCTAATGTGTGAGCAATGTTTTACTATTTAACAGACATGTAGATGTCTGTTAAATATTAGAAAATTAGAAAATCCAGGCACAAGGTACAGCCTTGCTCATCATGAGCTGCTATCTGTATGTTTGGTGTTTTTTAAATGCATGGGGTTTTAAATTTAAATGGACAAAACAGTAGATAGAAGCAGCCGCTATTTTAAGATTATTTGAAGTTAGCTGAGCAATAAAGTTTCTGCAGGGAAAGGAGTGACATTAAGTGCTGAGGAAAATAAGGCTGGTACTTAAACTTTGCTAATGGGGCAATTGTCTAAAGTGTGGAGGCCAACACTAAAGCCGCAGAAAATTGTCAAAGAAGATGGAAACAAAACCCAAGGCATTTAGCACAGCCTCTGTGTTTGTAAGTCAGAATACAAAGCAGCTCCTACTTTGTTCAGGAATGGGAGGAGATGCCAGGGTTTTGTTTTTTCTGCAGTTATTCCTGCCCGTTCCAGGCAGGCATAAAGGCTGTTTCAGTGGGCTGGGCTGAAGGAGAGTTGATGAGGGTAGAAATCGTGCAGGCTGTGAAATAACCAGCACCTCCTGGGACCTGCAGTAGAAGCCAAGGGCAGGTTTGTGTCTGAGAACCTGAAATGTCAGGGAAAACTGAAGGAAGGATGTCATCTCTCTTGCTCCTTCTAAGCACCAGCTGAGTCAGTCCAACTGGTACAGTATTGAAGGCACCAAGAATAATCTCAGTTGTTTAAGTCATTCTTGTATAGACTGAGGAAGCCCATGTATAACGTAATCATGCTGATGAATAAAAAAAAAAAGCAAGGATGAAACACCGTTCTGAGGTTCTTTGTGCATCTGCCTGAGCATTCTTCTTAAAAAAAAAAATATGGCGGTATCTTTCTTAATTTCCTCACGCTTCTTAATTTGCATGTCAAGTAAAACCTCCCTGATGGATTTTGATGACACTGCAAGCGTTTAGCTCTGAAGACAATCAGTGTAAATTGTCACAAGTTATCAGATAACCACTGACAAACTACCTAACCATGTGCTTCACAGCCTAATGTGTAATGATTTTTCTCATGAAATTAAGAAAAATCGAGATCACTACAAAGCTGTGTCTTTTGTTTGGGAATGCATTTTGTGCAGTGCTGGAAAATGAGTCAGGTCAGGGAATGTGACTGAGCTTCCTTTTCCTTCTGCCCCTAAGGCCTACTTAGCCTTGAGACATTCACCATATGCTACAGATTATTTTAACTAAGAGTGCTCCATATCTTTATGGATATGGAGCTACCACTGGGCTTTCACTGCTACTGGACTTTCAAGGTTACTTTTCTGAACAGTCAAAGAATATTATGCTGATATTGCAGACATGTCAATCCTGATCTTAGCATTGTTTTTCCTTTTTTTTTCCCCCCATGAATAAATTTAACTATCTGTGAACAGCCATTTGTTGCCTTGCAGTGTGAACTTGAGGCAGAGAGAGCAGAGTGTGTGCGTGTATATATTGCCTGGCAGGGGATATATTTACCTTTGAACTATGGGAAATGTAGATATTGCATTTTCATATTAGGCACACTGAGCTTTAGAGCTTAGTTTCCAGTCAGTTATCCTATTTGGTGAGATGAAGCGATCCTTACTAAAGAAGTTTTTCAGCAATATCATTGCAAATGTCATAGAAACCACCTCCGTAATGTTGGTAATTATTTTTCCCAGTGGAATGACATCCTGGGATGTCTATATGACAAAACAATAGGAAGGTGCGAAATTGGTCTTGTCAACTCTGATAGACTTGATTGAATGCACAGCAACAAAGAATAACTAAATGTATATCCTTTCTTTTCCTAGGATATTTTTTGTTTGTATCATAAGACATAATTTCGCTTTTCTCTATATTGTGGTTAGCAGAAAGAGGGAAAGATCTCAGATGTGCAGTGTGGTTATTAGATGTTACCTATAAATAAGGGTTTGCATTAGTTTGATGTGCTGATATATCATTTGTTAGATTTTTTTTTTCTCCTAAGAAAGACACGGTCAGAAAGAACTCCTTTTTCATAAACAGGATTTGTGGGTGTGTGTTGTATATCATTTAACAAGGAATGCGAAGATGAAAGGTCATGTTCAAGTTTTACCTCATTTGAAAGGTAAGCTTGGACTCCTTAAGGTTTGGTAACAAAAAAACTGCCAGAGCAAGAGCTTTTTGTCTGGCCTGTTCCCAGGATTTTCTGAAGGGCCTCCTTGTCTTGCTCATTACTGAGTGTGGGGTCACTTCCCCTTGGCTGGAGGGCTCGTGGAGAGCCCATCACATAAGGCAGGAGTGTTCCTCAGCCATCCAGCTTTAGCACTCAGAGGGCCTGGTGACCTTTATCCTTCAGCTGCAAAGGGGCCAGGGTACAACTGAAAAATAAAGTAAAATGTTTGCTGACGCGCTGTTGTCATTGTGTGAATAAAACGCTGAGCTTTGTAGCTTTGTGTTGCATGTACACATCTTCTCCCTGCTGATAAGAAATTATTTGGGTGCTAGTAACTTGCTGGTTGACTGGTGTGAGAGCATTGCTTAACAGCTCCTACTCACAGATGTTGGATTTTTGCCTTATGCTTGGATTCAAATACACTTGAAATACTGTGGAGGACCACTGTGAAATTTTGTTTTGAGGGCTTGCCTTATGTGCTGTCTTGTACCTGTGCCTCGGGGTGAAGGAAGAAGCGGGACAGTGAGAAACTGTGCTGTGACACCCTGTATCAGATGGATGCCTAGAGGAGGGGCAAGCACTGAGAGCCCATCAGGGCAAAGCAGCCCTCCAGCCCCTGCCCTGAGCAGGACCCTCCTCTCCTCTCCCCCCAGCACCTGGCTGTGCACTCAGCCTGGCCTCTCCCACGGGGGTGGGAGGCGTTCCCATCAGAGGGAGGGTGTTCACTTTCCCAGCAGGTGGACGAACTTGAATGTCTGGTTCTGCCCTGGTTCACACGGTCTGCTCGGTCTGCTCGCTGAAGACATCAAAGCGTATTTATTTCTGGCACAAGACTTGATGCAGATTCCTGTGGCTGTGTGTAAGCAGGGTAAGGTGGACTCTGTGACCATTGCAATAACCCCAGATCCACCAAGATGTCAACACCCCCCACCATACCTTTAGGGAAAACAGTCTTTCTTTTATCTAGCAGACCAACTTTTTCTACCAATTACTTTTTAATGATCAAAGGCATCAACTTCTCTTGAATATTTGTTATCTTTTGAGGCTTTATGAACTAAGTAATCTCAGATTTTCAGGCATCCATGTGAAATAGTTGTGAAACAAGATGACCAACTGACTCATTTAATGTTATGCCGTGGCTTGATTCAGCTTTGAGTTTCAGCTGTGTCTAGGTGTATTTATAACTGAGTGGTGACTCCTTGGTCCCTGACCCTTTTGGTGTTGCTAGGGATCTGTGACCAGAAAGAAAAACGGTTTGTCAAAGTTAGAAATTTCCTGTTGCTCGGTCCTAACCTGTTGTAGCTAATTATCTGTGTGCCTACCATTCTAACGTTCAAATAGTTTTATTTGTTCATTTTTCTTACTTTCCTAAGAATTTTTGCCAGCTTGTGAAGAGGCTGGTTAGTTTTCAGCCTATCCCCCACAGCTCTCTACCACATCACAAGCTCTGTCATGTGTTAGGGTGACTGGCACTGAGTCATACTTTTTTACTGTACCTGTGCTGTAGTTTTTCTTCCATAATCAACTTTACTCATATTCTTTACTGCCTTTTCTTTATTCAAGTAATAATTCACATGCTAATGGGATTTTGTTTGAGCCTGTTTCTAGGAGTGTAGCTCTTAGCTTAAGTTGGTCTATACTTTCCATTGTAAAGACCAGTTTAGATTTGAGCTTTTATTTTTTTCCAATACCTTGAAATGGGGTATCAGCAAGCAGTGTGTTTCTTAAAACCCCCTGTGAAAAACTGAGTAGGATGCCTGTACTATTTGCAGTAGTTTACCAGAGATAAAAGCAATGTTAGAGCTCTCATGCTAAAGCCATTGTTCTCTCCTTTGCCTCATGATTTTATCTGGCAATCCCCCTGACAGGAGGATTTGACATCTTAGAGGGCTTGACAGGGGCTGATTTGATATCTTAGAGGGTCCACAGAGTCTGTCATGGTAAAGATGCTGCAGGGCTTGCAGAGTAGCCAGGATGCCCAGCACCACCATCTCAGGATTTCCACCTGTGTCTGAATGCTCACTGTGTATTCAGCATTCAGGCCTCAGTTGAGCATCCAGGCTCCTTTGAAAAAAGGTTAAGAAAGTCACAGAAAAGGGATCCTCTCAAACCAGGAAAATCCATATTGGTTGTTACAGCTAGGAAGTGAATATTAGAAGAAAGAACTGGAATTTATGTACCTGCCACCCTCCTCTTCCTTTGGGGTCCAAAGTGTGGCCCTTTTCTGAAGGTTTAGTCGAAAATCTGGCTTTAGGTAGATACATCTTTGAATGGCCCTGTTTTGAGCAGGGTTTGTACAGGGTGTCTTTCTGAGATCACTTCTGATCTAAATAATTCCTGCCTAGGGGCAACTAGGTAGAGGGACATAGAACAACACTGCCCTGTTTCCAGTGGCTTGTGATTAAAGCAGCAGCATGTGAGAGACCCAAGTTCATGTTCTTGTCCTGCCTGTTTCACAAAAACGTGAATCTCTCTGTTCTACTCCTCAAGGGGCTATCCTGACAAACAGGTTAATAGATACTCTGGAGAGCTCAGATCTCCTTTGCTTTCTTTGTCTGGAGGATCTGGACCTTGAGAAAGAGACAACTGGATGTTGGCTCCACAAGTTACTGCAATTCCCTGCAGATGCAAAAGGCTGGGTCAATAAATGTGGAGTTATTCATGATGTGTACACAGGGAAGAAGAGAAAATGGCTTTCCAGTTAGTGTGCTTACCTGAATCAGACAGCTGAGTTGAGGGAGATCTGAATGTGGCTCTCTGGCTTCACTGCACTAGTAGATGTTTTGGTACTTGCTATGCCTTCAAAAGCTTTCTAGCTCTTTAGGGAACATCCCTATATATGCTGCAAACTGCATATCAATGTCAAAACCATGTTTGCAAACCATATTAGCAGCCAGCCCAGTACCTAGGAATAGCAACAATTCCCAAATGAAGCTAATAAAAGGTGCCCTCAATTTTCCTGGCAAATCTCACCCTTGGTGTGACCACTATGAGGTCCAGGAAGCTTTCTGCCTGTTTTTATTTTGGTTTGCTTTGCTTTTTTTCAAGGAAGCCTGACTCTACAGTATTAGGCAACTTCCTTCTATAAATACTGCAATTATGGACACAAATGTGTTTTACAACCACTGCTGAACATAATCTTTTCTTTATCTGCTGGGTAAATACTAGAATCTGAATTTCTAGAAATGTATGCTGCAGTAGGTGAGAGCATATCCCCACAATATGGTAAGACTGATACAAATAATTCAATGTAAAACTCTAAACTTCTAGACACATGCATACATAAAATTGTGTTGATGTAATGGATTTTCTCCTGCAAAGGAAAATGTTTGGTTTGGATTTTTTTCCCTCTGATTTGCAGGAGTAAAATATTTCAGTATGCATTAAGAAGTATGCTCTTTATTGTAAATCCATTGACTAGTTTATATGAAATGTAAAACCAGTATTTTCAGGCATTTCATTAGAATAAAAAGAACTCTTCTGCAAGAACAGTTTCAGCCCTCAGCTCAACTCACATGCTTAGCTAGATTAATACAAGTGGAATTGAAATAAGTGAGTCTGGATGAAGTCCAAGTCAAAGTAAGACTGCAGTGAACCCAACATTGAAGTCAAAGTCAAATTTTCCGATTGATTTTGCTACATACCGGATTTTAGAATCAAGAAAGATGCTGAAAAACCTGGTATTTCTGTTAATAGTGCTGTGCTGAGGATATACCTGCTTCAGATTTTGCCACCTATTTTCTGCACAGGAAAGGTGCAGGCAGCAGGCTGGAAGAAAGAGTTACAGCCCTTAAATCCTGGGTTCAATCATTAAGGCAGCATCCTCTTAGTAGGCTAGTTATGGAATTGAAAACTCTAGAGCCAAACTGGCTGTTCTAGGAATACACTGTTATATACCTGATCACTCTTCTGATGAAACAACCTAGGTATTTCTACACTAGAGCACATCCAGTGACATTATTTCCCTTGCTGTGAAGAGAACCTGTGAGGTCCTTTTAGATGATTGGGTTGCTGGGCTTTTTCACACTAATTAAACAGAAAATGTTTTGAAGTGAAGTCAGTCACTCTCCCTGGCACATTGCCATGTGGAATGGTGCAGGGGCAGATGCACTCACAGCTCTCTTCACTGGCTACAGCGTACAGAAATTGGTAGGGAAAAGACTCGGTGGAAAGCAGCCTGTTCTGTGGAGATATAAGTAATAGCAACATTAGACCAATAAAATTCAACAGTGTGATTTTTATGTGCAGCTGTAATTATTTTCCACTAAAGGAGGTGCGGGAGGAGTACAAAGCCGGCGATTCCCTTTGCTAGCAGCCTGCCTAGCAGAACGCCTGCCTCCTCCTCACTGCCTCACAGACACACATCAAACAATTGCATTAGCACTTCTGCTGCCTTTCTTCTCCCACCCTCTTTTTTTCACACTATTTAAGAGCTAAAGCAGAGTGGTGTTGATAGTTGAGCCTAACAGTGAGTTGTGTTTGAACACAGCTTATCCTATCAATGATAATTCAGAAATTTCTGCACGCATTTTGAAGGCAACTTTAAGTAATTTTTAGCAAATAGTACATCATTTGTTTTGCGCTTTTGAAAGCGTGTCGCTGTGGAAAAGCTTGCTGTGGAAAGTTAGAATGGGATGAAATTCTGCCTCTAATCACAGAGATGGGCTCTATGTGTCTGTGGATTTAGAACATGTAGAGTTCTTAAAGACATTTTTATATCATTTTTGCCTTTTCTAAAATTAAAAGGCCAGCATTACAGAAGAACAAGTTTTAATATTTCATCTTTATTGCTACATTTACTACTGTGGGAGCAATTTTAAGGAATGCCAGTTCCGTACCTTTAGGTGCTTTCTGCAGACAACAGTTTGTTGTTTTTTTTTTTTCTTGACATGTTTTCAACAGTTTTTGGATCAGGCCCCAAATACGTGTAATTAGCTTTTTATAAAAGCTATTAGAGTGTAATCGTTCTCCCATCTGGATTTGATGTTCTGGCTATTAATGCTACAGATGCTTTAAAATATACAGCTCCAAGCCCTGCTCTGATCCTATTAGCTAAGACCTAAATTCCATTTTATTTTCAAAGAGGCATGGAGAAATTCTTGGAATTTTAAAAATGTACTCACCTTACATAGGGGATGTGTTTAATACTGTGGTTATAGATAATTCACCTAGTCTTATGCTCCTACTAAAATTTCTGGGACCTTTACCATCAAGTTCAGCATATACAAGTTTGTGCTCTTCACTTATGTATGAGCAAAATACATGCACATTTGGTTATCAGCTTCCCCAGAAAATTTTCTCTTTGAGTCAGTGTATCTTCTACAAGGGTTCAAGTGTTGTGGTCTTACATAATCTGATGATGGTCATAATTTCGAAATAAAATATTCGGGCATAATTTGGTATTTTGAGCGGTCCCACTTTTGCAAGGGGAAACACGGACTCAAAAGAAAGTGTAGTTTTAAAAAGAACATTGATTTCCAATGGAATATTTGTGGAAGTCTGTGGGAGTTAGTATCCAATTTCTGGTATTTTAATAGGATTTAGATCCCTAGCTCCTATATGCTCTCCAGAATCTCTGGCTTACTTATTCCCCAAGATTTGCAATGAAGACCAGAATCCTGCTGGGCTAAACCACAGACCCAGTTACAATTTCTGCCTAAAAGAATCCTCTATATATTACTTCAAACATAGGATTCAGTCAAAGCATAGAAGCCACAGGTTTGTGTAAAAATGTCCTATACCTACATTATAGAAAAAAATATTTTATCCTTCTATAGTGTTTTTTTTTAATAATCATTTAATCAATAGAATTATCTAATACCATTATTTTTTCCAAATATTAATTCAATATCTTTGAATTAACTAAAGAACATATGATTGCTCAGGTTTCATGGCAGGTATACAAATGTTTATTGAAGAGAGAAGCATTTAGGGACATAAATCCATGCTGCTTGTTGAGGCATAACTTACTGTTGCCCTTGGGAGGGAAAAACACACTGCACTTCTCTGTGTGTGTGTTAATGAGCAGATATTTAATATACTGGCACGTTTTACTTGCTGCAATACTCAGGTTTTCGTTTTCCATTTTTATTTAATGTCAGCTCCAAGGGCACTGAGATGTCTGTGGTCTAGGTACAGGTGTGTTAAAGTAATCTGAAAAGCTGAACACTAAATAGAGCTAGTAAGAAATATGTTTATTTCATAACTATTCTCTACATGTATCTCAGAAGGATCCTATTTATTGTCTGTATATGGTTCAAAGATTGTCATGATAAATATAAAAGTATACTCAGAAGAGTAAATAGGGACATGAAAGTCAGAAAATATTGTGATGTGTTCATTATCGTCACTCTATATTAGTAGAGTAAGTTTTGTGTTTTAAACAGTTTTTCTTAATTATTTGCTTGTGAAGGGTATCTTTGGTAATGTTTGGGCACTACTGAACTCCACCAATTTCTGGTACCTTTCTACACGCATCCTCTATGCTTCTGCATTTGCTAAAGCTTTTGAAATCCACACTACTGAAAATGTCTGTTTAATGGCAATTATCACAATTATGTGACTATAAATAGCTTAAATTAAGAAATTATCTAGGGTCATGTTAACAGACCTTTCTGGTGTCATCCTTCAGGTAATTTAAACTGATCACCAACTGAATAGAAACTTGCACAGGAGAAGTGCCGTAGGGAGCTGGCGCCTTTCGCTGAACACCAGACTTGTCCTGTTAACACAGATCCTCTTTTCCAGATGCATGTTTCCTAGGAAGGGATATGTGCTTTAGGGACCTGAGCCAAAATACAAGCCTGTTCAAATATTCAGTGCATGAGGCAACGCTCAGCATTTCTATATTTGGGGAAGTGTGCTGGTTTTTTTCTCATACTGACTATGGTACAGCTATACATCATGGGTGCTTGGGATGTTCATAAAAATAATACTGTGTAATAATAGACTATGCAATAGAGTAATAAATATCCTTTAAGGATGTAAGACAAAGCCTAATAAATTCATTAAGCAGATTAGATTTTCAGCCCCTAGTAGCAGACCTTGCACTTCAATCAAAATCTCAACATGCATTTGTCTGTCTTTGATGGAGACTTGGGAACAGACTTTAAAATGAGATGTCTGAATAAAGAAACTGCCTTTACTTTCATAAATACTAAGTATGAAGCTAAGTATAATATATATGAATGTGGAAATGGAGGCATCTTAGCATGTCTTTGTGTCTCAGTTTGATTGCACATTGTGAGGCCTGGTGGCTCGATGCCTTCTCTCCTTGAGCCTTGTGATCACACCAGCCAATGCAGTGGCTGATGAAGAAAACCTGTCCCTACTGTAATAGAAACCACAAGTGAAATGCAAGGTACTAACCTCATTTAGACTTTGGTGCCAATTTGGACATTTCCATGCAGATACTGCTCTGTAAAAATGCAATCTCACATTTACACAGACCTGCCTGAGACTGCATTATGAGAGGCAGCAAATACCAAGTAAGGATGGTCCTGTGGAAAGGGCAATGAGGTCAGGCTGAGGAAGTGTTTTTGTTTGGGTTTTTTTTGGGTTTGTTTGTTTTTCTCTAACCCCATTTCAGCAAGGGACTGCCAAAGCAATACTCTCAGTTCTTTTAGTCCTCTAAGTCCATTCTCTAGCTGCAGTCTCAGACAGGGCACAGGAAACGTGCACATTAATTATTCAGACACACCATAGTGCAATAGTTCATAAACAATCTGGATAAAAAATCCAAACTTTTGTTTAAATCTAAAATGCTTTAATTTTAACTTTGGGCATGTCTTCACTGCTATATTACCATTTGGGGTCTGCCACAGGTTGGTTTGTGTGACTACTAAAAATGTAAAAGCCATGTTTTTTCCTCTGCTTGGGGAGATAGGGAGAGAGCTAGTGTTTTATGCCAAGACCAAATTCTCTGCCTCCCTGAAAAAGCAATGGTGACTATCCAAGTTCAGCTCTCCAAATTCTTGCCACTGCATGGTAGGTGAAGAGATAACGCATGAGAGAACCCAGAAGATATTGTCTATTTACTTCTAGTCTGTTTTTTATTCCTGAACACCAAGCTGAAAGGCTGTGTGGAAGAACATCAGTAACTGAATGAGCCTACAAATTTTTCAAGGTGTTGCCAAGATGCTGGTTATCAATCATACAAGCCAGTTGAATAATATAGAATTCATGACATATTCTTCTGATTTGGGCATTAATTCTTATTCTTTGACCAATATTTGAAGGCTAGATGTTCTTTACTAGGAGACAATTTTATTTTTTTTTAATTTACCGAGCTAAAGGAGTAGATTAACAAATGTTTTCTCTTCTGTGAAGTCTGTATCAGTTGATAGGCACATGAAGAATATGGGCATTTCGGGGGAGAAGTTAGAAGCACAGCAGTAGAAGTGAAAAGGAGAATTTGGGAAGGTAGTGCTGGAAAGCTGGCTTTGCTCTGCATGGGTGAATGGTACTGAGCAGATCCTGTAGTATAGAGTGCCTGCAAAAACAGACTAAGGGCCCTGAAGTCCATTTGTGCTGAAAGCCTTTCCAGTAACTGGTCTTTTAGGTGTTATTCTACATAATATATGTGTGCACCTTACATGTTTTGGTGTATTAATGTTTACAGCTGGATATTCTACATTCCCCTGCATAATCTCAGATGATGTCTACCTCTTTTTTTTTGGTCATGTCTGTGGTCTTTCATCTGCAAGCAGAGAAGTTACTGCTCACTAAACACATGAGGGAAACTTTAATAATTCCATGCCAACTGAACAATTTGAGGTGCTATTTTAGCCCAAGGCAAACTGAATTAATGGGACTTAAATGCAGAATTTGCTTAGTCCCCCCAGGTTCACTGGTACTGAAGAAAGCTCCTGCTGTGATGATGTATTGGAGTCACAGATACTATAAAATGCAGCACATATTATTCTTTTTTAATCCTCTATTTTCTGGTACAGAATACCATCCTCAGACTATGTTTTTAATGCTAGCACTCTATTACAAATAGAAATACAGTTTTCCATTTCAGCAGATTTCCTTCCTTTTCCTATTTTGTACAATGGATAAATAACAAGGCTGGAAAGAATGCTTGTCAACTTCAATTTTTCCAAACATGTAAATATTGTAAAACATAATCGGTAAAAAAATCCCTAGGCAAACCAGAATACTTCCACAATTTAAGTAAGATTACAAAGATGAACAGATATTTTACAAATAAACCCTGGTAGCTTGCAGAACCAAAATATTTTGTCATGGATATCCTCCAAGTGGAAGAGTTCAGAATGAAAAGTAAAACTGCACTCACACAGACTGCTGTTGTTCAAATAAAAAGACACAGAAACGCACAAGGCAGACATTAGAGGTTTTCATTAGCTCCTGTTTGTGAAAATACAATGCTCAAGTGCTTTGGAGTCCTTCAGGTTTATGTATCCATGTGGAGCTTTGGAGATTACAGTGGAGAAGCAGAAGTTTGCTCACCTACTTCAGGATTAGACTCTCAGCCAGCGTGCACAGATTTTACTGGGAAAATACGCCTCTGAGTTAGAAGCACTGCTTTCTTCACCCAGGCAGCTTTGCCAGTGAAACACTGAACTAAATGAACAAAACTTCATTCTCCAGTTATGGCATATTTCTCTATGGACATGTAAACAAACTTTACCACAAATCTAATGGTGGTAAATCTTGTTTACATAAATATAAATTTTGTATTTATATGAATATCAGAGCTGATAAGATTTTTACGCTTTTGATTATGCTGATAACAGTAAAGCAAGAAACTTGTATATTGACAGTGTCAGAAATCAGATTAATTAGAAAAATATATTCAAAAAGCTGGTGTGTTAAAAAGAAATATTTTTGGTGCTCTTCTGTGATAGTTATACATTCATTGGCATCACAATTTCCAGTAATGAGCAATGATAATATCTGCATTAACTGTTTGAAAGGAAATAGTAAAGCCAAAATAGATGAGCTGTTATAACAGACTAAACAAGGAGAAAAGTACAGGTATAGGGATTGATCCTCTTTTACTGCCAAACTGGGGATTTGTCATCAAAGATAAATGCACGTATCACTGCTGGGAGTCAAATAACCTTTCTTTGGTCAATTTACTAAACTGAATTTTGAAGTGTAAGGAGCATTTATCTTTCTGAATGAATAGAATTTCTGTATTTCCAGTTGTAATTGTTCTTTCTGGCTTCGGTAGTGAAGGTGGTTATAGTTCTAGAAAGTGCTGTCATTTTTGCCATTGGTGCTGAGGGAGCCAAGAGACTGAGTATAAATCAATTTATCGGCTGTTTAAAAGCAGGGAACAAAATGCGTGAACCTTAATTCAAAAACTGCTTCAGATTATTATTATTTTATGATTAACTGAAGGGGACTTCAACCTCCTTTGAGGTTTCAGTGTCAGCATGATAAAATTCATAGCTTTTAACAAGCTGACTGGTTTCAGTATTTATTCAGTACATTACACATACACAGAACAATACAACAAGGGGAAGGTCACTTGTTTAATCCTTGATCCTAAGGTGTAAGTGGATATGATCATATGCAAGACAAAACCAATACATATTGATTAGCATGACAATTCTTCACTGAACAGATTGTCTCTTGAAATGAGAGTGGAAGCAGTCTGGTACAGGTGGCCTCCTTTGTCCTCTCCTCTGATGGTAAAGTAAACCAGGACCTGACCAGCATGCCGCTCCATGCTCACTATGGTATGACAACACCCCTAATGCCAACCTGGCTCGAACAGTACTGTAAGGGAAAAACATTTAGTGCAGCCCATACATCCCCTGGACCTCCCAAGATGTCTCAGTGTACGCCAGTGCCAAGGTGAGGTTGTTCTCCCAGCCTGTGGTCATAAGTCACTGCTTGGCATATTTGGCTGTCCTCCCAAACTGGTTCCTTTCAGGATCATAAAATACTCTAACAAAACAGAAATTAATCTGTTCTACCTGCAAGGACTGTTTATAGCTCTGGCCAGGCCCAAAATTCATGCAGTTAGGATCCTTTAGGCAGACAACCACTGCATGTTGGGTTGATTGATTAAGACAGACTAGTGCTTTTCTGTGCCCCAAGACTTTTCTTGAGAATAAAGGGATGCTTGTTTGGTCAAGGGCTGAGACCTTTAAGAAGTTCACAGAGGGATACATGCTCAACCCTGATGGACATAGCTTTTGAAATCAATCTGATCTCACATGTGTCAGCTTCCCCTGTGCCTGCCTATGCTGGATCCATGCATGTAGAAAAAAAACCCACAAAGGGATAAAAGTGTGAAAAACATGAATCCCTCTTATTTTTTGGAAGAAGACAGCATCAAGCGTGGGGATAATGTGAAATCCTTGGTCAGGCAACAAGGAATGAATGCCAACAGAGAGAATACAAAGAGCAGACAGATGATGCAAGGGAATAAGACATATCAGTTTTAATGACTTTAACAACACTAACAACCATAACAACATATTAACAACATTATATTTAACAACAATATTCTCAGTCAACAAGAATATCTTGATCCTGGTGAATCTGCACCTCTGAATCTGAAATTTCCTTTTAAGGCTTCATTGTGCCAGCAAAACCTAAGGAAGATTTTGGTGAAACACCCTGTCATAGCTTCAAAGAGAGGCTTTCTGCTGAAGTCACCAGGGCCACACCAGTAGGAAACTGGAGGGAAAAGAGAATTAGGGTACGTGTGCTTGGGGAGATACGGAGCGTGGTGACCGCAAGTGTTCCTCCTCCAGTGACTCCCATAGCTATCTGCTGGGCTCTCAGGTAGCAAACCTACTTCAGCACAGGTTAAGCTTATAATCATGTTTAGGCCTTTTCTTGTCCCTCCTAGTCCCTAAAGTTTGGAAAAGGTGACATTGTTCCATACAACCTCTAGCTGCTGCCTCTGTTGTTTGTTTGTCTGTGTCACCAGACTGATCAAAGCCTTGACAGCTTCACTGAAAGCATCACTTGTGAGTGTATCTGGACATTCTGGTTAATCACAGGGGCTTTTTTCCCCTTTTAGGGCAATGGAGAGAAGAAAGAGGACTGATAGAAAGAGAACTGATAGAAACTGGAGAGCCAGAGTTAACCATTAGGAGGCTCTGTGAATCTTCTGCTGAATACAAGAAGGAAGGTGGAGTTCAAAAATCATGCAAGACTCTTAGGAGATGCCTGATTCAGCAAAACACAGACACCTCTGCCTCTACAATCAAGGCTGACTCAGCTTAACCGAGTGGCTAAGTAGGCCCATTATTTTACTTGTGACAAATACCCTCATCTTCATTGGGACGACTCATGCCCATGCAGTTGCTTAAATACTTTGTAGGTTGTGAACCACCTGTCAGTAAAGTCATCTGGTTACTGCATATTCGTGTTTGAAACTCCCAATTATGAAGGTAGGTACTTAGACTAATGAACACTCTTGGGGCTGTGTCACATGACATCTTTTGCCTTTTAAATGCAGATGACAGGTTTCTAAAAATGTTTCTCTCCACATAGCATTTTTTGTGGTACTGCTACGTGCTGCATATGCTAAACTTTCCTCTGTGACTATAAAATATTTTATCTGGTTTAGGTTTATTGTCTGGCCCAAGAAGAAACAGAAACGCCTTCAGATTTGGTTATCACACTTCATTGAACACACTTGTGAATACGTTGAACAGACTGACAATTATATTTAAATACAATTAGGTATGGTGAACTCATTTGCTTGAAAGTTTAGTTTTGTAAAGACATATTTATGAGCATTCAGTTTCTTGATACTTTCATACTAAGTATGACACGGACTTCTGCATCTCACACAATTATTCAGAATTTCAGTGGAACCTCGTTGCTGTAAGTTGTAGCTGTGTTTTGTCAAAATCTATTTTACCCAAAATTCTTCACAACTCTCTGACTTCATTCTGCATCTGCATTTTTCTGTAGCTTAATTGAGAACCCTTTGGGTTGTGGTTGCAGCACAAGCACTGATGTTACAGAATGAAGACACTTTATTCCTGTTCAGACTGAACTCTGTGAAGTGTTTCTTCAGTGCCAGGAGTTTTATGCGTGTTATTTTTTTGGTATGAGAGAATAGGGAACACATCTGTAGTCTATCACTTTTGAGTCACCACTAATTTTACTCACTTGTTTTTAATGAGGAAAGTGTCCTCCCACTTTGGTGGGTGATACAGGAGAGATCTTATATAAATTGGCAAAAAACTTCAGGGTCTGAAAACTCGGTCATATTCCTTAAGTATTAGTCGCAGGGAACACGGCTATTTCTCTGCTTTACCTTATCCTTCTGAACTTAATTAATTACATCTAAACGCCATGTAATTGACCCCTGCCTCACGTGATATTCCAGGGAAATCATTCCTGCTCCTAGACTGGTGCAGCCAAGACCTGTCCTTGGTATGGAGCTGCTTCTTGAATGTCGTTTCCTTATTCCCTCCCTAGGACCAGCAATGAACCGGGATGGCCATGGAGCAACTGGAAAATGATTGCAAAACACATCTCTGGAAAAGAGGACGAGGAAGTGAAATCAGAGAGCTCCGCCGCCCTTCGGGAAAGGGAAAAATACGTACAAATCCCTGAGCAGATGGTGAGTGTAAACACACCGGAGCGGAGCTAAGTTCCTCCCGCGGGGAGCTCGGACTTTCCCCTCTCCGCTGCTCGTCACTCGCCCGAGGAGGCCGGGGGAGCTGCTGCGGGCAGATGCGGGGAAGCGCACATACAGACCGGGCCCACCCGCACAGGCACACGCTCATCATCCCTGGCACGCACAGAGACGGGGGCAGCCCCGCGCCGCGGCCACACGCGCCCCGCACCGGCACACGCGCGAAGCGCCGCCCCGGACCGCCCCCGCATCCCTCCCTCCTCTCCTGCCGCCCTCCCTCCTCCCCGCCCGCCGCGCATACACACACACACACACACACCGGCCGCAACATGACGGGCGGGCGGACGGACTGACAGACCGGGGCACCGCCGCTCCGCACGGATTATTCTCTCCGCGCCGGGGCGACGCAGCGAACCGGCGACCCAGCGGGGCGGGGGCGGTGCGGCGCCGCGCTGCCAGGAGGGTCCCAGCCCCCGCCGGCAAACGGCGAGCGCGTCGGGCGCTGGAGGAGCCCGGCCAGGTAACGCGTCCCTCCCGGGCGGTATCACCGGGCAGAGCCGGGCCAGGCCGCGGGGCGCCGCCGAGTTCCCGGCGTGCGGGTGCCCCGGGGCGGCGGGACCGCGTCGCCCCGCTCGGCAGGTGCCGAGGTGATCCGGCGGGTGTCGCCGCGGGGCGCGAGCGGCCCCCCCTGCCTTGGCCTCGCCTTCCCCGCCCGCGGGGCGGTGGCCGCCGGGCGCCCTGCGCCGACCCGCGGCGGTGGCGGTGGGGGCGGCGGAGGATCGGCGCTGCCGGTGCCGCAGCTCCGCGCTGATCCCCGGCAGCCGCGCTCCGGTAGCGCCGGGGATTTGCGAGGGCGAGCGGGCGACACGGGGACTGGCGTCTTTGTGGCGGGGCGGTCGGGGCTCGGCGCCCGCAGGTGTCACCCGGGGGCCGGCCCAGCCCGGGGCAGAGGCAGCGCCGGCGGGGCCGCGGTGCTGCCGGGGCGGCCTGGGGGCATCGCGGGGCTCATCGGGCCCGGCCTGCGGCGGGCACGGCGCGGGCGGCCGGCAGCGGGCAGCCGGCGGCTGAACCTCGCTGGCCGTCGCTCCGGCCTCGCTGTTGCAGGTGACGGGTAAGAAATCGCATCCTTTTTTTGTTTATTTTTGGCGTTTCTTGTTTCCGTTTCTCCCCCTTTCCCTCCGCGTGTGCGTGTTAGGCAGTCTGCAATTAACCTGTGAAATTGACAAGAAGTGGTTTCAGAAATCGGAATGGGTAGGGCCCGGCCACTGGCGGTCATGTGTGACCCTTGCCATGGGTTTGCGGGCAGGAACTGGAGGATGCTGCTTGTGCTTTCTAAAATCGCATGGCAAGCTTAAAAAGTGGAGCAGATGGTGATGGTAGTGCTTATTATGGAAGAATCCTTTATTTTGTCTAGATAGTTTTTGTGTTGCATTTCCTAGCTAAAGAGGTTGTCTTTGACTTTCGGCAAGGAAAGGATGTTGCTGTAAGTTGTCCTGCAAAGGAACGGGATTATTTTGCTTTTCCTCAGGGAAGGGATCCCTCCTCCCTCCCAGCTTTGTCTCTGTCTGTCCTTTGGGATTGACAGCATTAAGTGTCTTGGCACAGACAAACTGCAGTGTGCTTTATTTTCTTATTGCACACCTTTATAGTTGAATGTAACTAGAAAGGAGACTTAGTCTCTTATCCCTCTCTGTGCCAGATGTGTTTTTCTGTCTAGTATATATTGCACTTGAAGCATTAAACTCTCAGGGGGCACGGAGGTGGGGATGTGAGGCAAGGTCTGCTAGTTACTTCAAACAATTCTCCTTGCTCATACTTAAGAAGGAGAGAAAGGAACATGCTGTAAAAGCAGCTGAGGAATATATAAAAGTGAAATATTAATGAACTGAAAAAGCTCAGATAGCAAAGACATTGTGCCTAATCATTCAGGGGGGTTCTTGTCCTCTTTGCAGCTCTTCACTGTTTGTGTGCGTGTACTACAAATGCAATTGATATAAAGGATGGTAATGTTTGTATTTAGCTGGAAGTAGTAATAGTACATTTTGGTTTTTTTTTGGCATTAGTGATGATCTCTGGAATAGCCTCCTTTAGCTGTGATTTTTGAGGCTGCTGTAAGAAAGGGAATTATTACAGAAACAGTAAAAAATATTTCAAGAATGTTTTCTTGGAAATGTAAATGGGAAGGGCTGACTCAGACCTGGAATAACCCAGAGGAACAGCTAGTCTTGGAAAGTCCTCTTAGAGACATCATGATGACGACTGAGATAATATTCATCTCTTGCGTCCCAGAGGCCAACATCCCACAAATAGACAGCACTGTCTCGGGAGAAGGTAATAATACACAGCTGTCCAGGATCTGCTGAAAGCGAGACATAGAAGCAAGGGGTATTTTCTGCAAACTGAGGTTCCTTCCCCTCTTTGAGTCTGGAGTGCAGTGCTCCCTGTAGTTTGATTTACTTCCTCAGTTTGGCTTGGAAGGAAACTATGTGCAGCAGCTTTCTGCTGTAGTTTGGTGAGGGAATTTAGTTCAGTGGGAAAGCCAGCCCACAGGGTGAAGTCTTATAACCCTGACTCTAATCCTGGGCAGGACTTTTTGGAGTAGCTGGTGGCTTGAGTCAGGCCTGCCTTCTGGAGAGCTCTTGTGCAGGCCTGCATAGGGCAGCAGATACAGGGAGCTGTACCAGACAGATGCCCTGGAATAGCACATAGGGCACATACCATGTCTGACTTAGATGAGTTAATGTTTGGTTTTTTAGTCTGTTAGTAATAGAAGATGCTGAAAAAGCATCTTGTATCCTCAGGTCTGTGCATGTGGTTGTGTGACAGCATGATCTCCTCTGTCTGGTTGGATTTCTTCTTTTTGGATCAAACCTAATGTCGTATGAGCCTTTGAAGTTGACATTGATGGAGTTAGATTTGGCAGTGTTTTGGAGCTTTTTTTGCTAGAGTGTTTCATAAACTGAGACATGTAGAGAAGTTGCTCTGTTGGGAAAAATTCCCACTCTTCCATGGAAGTTCATGGAAGATACTATGGCTTTGTTGGATTAGCCCATCTGGAGTACTAGAAAGAAAAATGGTGACTGTATGTTTCATATGATGTTGGGAATTATAGAGATACAAGTAAGATACTGAGAAAAACATTTTGTAAAATTAAACTCAATGATAGTTTTAAAAAATCATAAATATCTATCTATGTATTCTAGAACTCTGACACTTGCATAGTGTTTAATTGGATTGTTTTCACTGTGCTTTTGGAGGCCTCCTAATAAAGGGAGGCTGCATATTTACCTTCCCTTGGGGCAAGGGAAGAAGGGAATGTTGCACTGTGATTAGTCTGAAATTGAATGATACTAGTAAAGCAGGACATGAAATAACGTTCATGTGTCAGTGAACATATCAATGGAAAAGAAGCCTTATGAACACTTAGTCAAATTAAATAGCTACCAGCTTGTTGGGGTGAGGAACTGAACTATATCTTATAGAAGTTATTCTTTGTTGTAAGATTTAGTGCCTCGGGTCTTCCCGTTGAGAATAGTTTTGCTGCAATTGGAGGGGCTCATCACCAGGTGGGAGGGAGGGAAACAAAAGGAAATACACATAATACGCATACACCCATAAATAACAGCAAGTAGGGGCTGGGTTTGGTTCTGGAAAAATGATTGCAATTTCTTCAGGTTTTTCTTTCAATATTGCCTTTATTTGGCAGTTTTCTGCAGTGACAGTAAACAGGGTTACCTCGATAAAGTAAATATTCTTTTGTATTAGACTTTAGCTATTGAGTGTACTGGCTATGTGAGATGGCATGTATAATAACAGAACTTGCAAATATCTAAAATGTGTATTGTCATTTGTACTGGTGAGACTTCATATATATTCCTGTGCTTTAGCAAGGGCCCATAACTTTAAGAGTATGGAAGATGCAGCTGTATGTTTTACAGGCATCAGTATTAAACCTCTATAGCTGTTTGCTAGTTAAATATTTGGTTACTTTTACTTACTGGTTCTTGACTTGTTCTCAGTGCACTATGTCGTGGGGTATGTTGCTTAGATAATACAAATGCACTCTATGGCTGAAGGCTCTAGTATCATTTATCTACTGTATGGCAGTGAAATAATAATAGTAGTAGTAGTAATTAATGCTTTCTATGAACTCTGCTGCCTTTACATGAAATGGGACTGTCCTATACAGCATAGTTGTTTTATAGTAAGGGAAAAGAAGCTACAGGCAGACAGTAAGTAGTAAAGTCCTAGATGTGGAAGAAGCGAGATTTTTATTAAGTGTGCAGTGTTGTCTGGTTGTGTGTGTTCTGTAATTCTGCACAAAAACTAAAACATAAAATTAAAAACACACTGTTGAGAGGAATTACCAGATCTGAGTGATGGTTTTGTATCCAAATGCTGTATGTTGCCTATCCATGGTGCTATGTTTTTGCCCTGATTGTTGCTATGAAGGTCCACATGAGTGTTGAGGTATGGATGTGTAGTTCTTTCCTCATACATGGGGCATTGAAGCAGTGATATGTGGAAGTCACACAGCTGATTTGTGATAGACAGTTGAACTGGAATATGCATGCCAAGTCCCACAGTCTTATCTTAATGGATTAACTGTGTTTATATAGTTTGTTTGATAACTTGGCATAGATGTGGAAACTTCTTACAGATCCAATTACAGGATTGTGTGTAAAGTTATGCAGCATTTTCTCAATAAAGAGTAATTACTGTCAGATGATTTTTTTCAGTCTAGGCAAAAGAGATTTCCCTGGATTTCACTGTGTTAAGTTTGAGAGAAAGCAGTTCTGCACTCGTAGAATGTAATGATGCTTTTACATTATTTAAGGAAATACCACTTAATTTTTCATAATGCTCTAGCATGTCAGGAATTTGAGATCCAGCTCAGTTAGTAATGCTTCTGAGGATCACAGCTGTTTTCCAGTATGAAGAACCAATTGTGACAGACTGGTAGGAAGCTTTTGAAAACACTCCTTTATAAACTTTGGTAGTGCATATCATTGCCTCTGAAAGTATATTGTTTGGTTCTAGTGCATATCCAGCTCTGATTTCTTTTGCTTATTTCATGCTTGGTTTTGGGCCCCTTTACTGATCCTAGTTTGATGTGTCATCTTTATGTGATCTCTTTAAACATTTTAATGAGAAAATAACAGCTCTAAGTGATGTATTGATTTTGTATAGTACAGTGGGATTTAGATTTGGGTGAGAATACAGAAGTACTCAACAGGTTTCTCATGTGTGTATCACTTGTGGTGTAGTCCAAACCTTGTCGTTTACCTAAGAAGCAGTGACATCTGTTCAGATGTCACCTCCCAATGATGTTAAACTGTCACTGTGTGCACTGCCAGCCAAATCTCACACTGAGAGAAATATGGAGTCACCCAGCACATTGAAAATGTGGTCAGAGAGGTATGCTGTGCTCAGGTGACAGTGGCAATCTCTGCCTACCCTGCTAATATCCAAATACACCAGCAGTTTGTGCTTTGTATTTTGTCCTGTGTGCTAGGTACTAATTCCAAATTCTGCAGTGTCTTCTAGCTTTAATTTAGTGCAGTGCCAATTTCTGAGGCTATATTTCAGAACTAGCCTGGCTCATTTATTTATTAATTCAAAATGTTTTGTCTTCATTTTTTTTGCTAAATGACTGGCAAGGAGAGGGGAGAAGAGTGAAGTTTTACCATGTATTCTTGAAGAAGTTATGGCCAGTAGCAGAATTGCTACTGATTTGAATAGGAACCTTGGTAACTATTTTGTCAGGTTTTATGACTTTAAAATATGGTGGCTAGATTCTTGATGACCAGCTGAACGTGTTGTGGCACAGAGGCAATGGAAATAGAGTAACAACCCTGCCAAGAAAAGATTGCCTTTCATTTTTTTTTATTAGTTGTCATCACACTTATTACTTTATTCCGTGCAAGAATGTTTGTTTCGTTGTTAACACTGAAGCTTTAAATAAGAATGTAGTGTATGTATTGGAGAAATGAAAATGCTAAGAATCTAATTTCATTTGGAGTATTCAGAAATAGTAATAAACTGCCTGGGAAAGCAAATTCTGCAATATATTTATGTTTTTTTTCTCTTGATTTTGCTGAAGGGAGGTGAGTGAGAGAAAATGGCAATAGGAAAAATGGTGTGTCTTTCTCCATATTTATTTCAAGTAAAGGGATGCTGCAAGATGATGTACATTCTTTCAGATTCACTGAGACCTCTCAGTGAATACCTTGAGTGCAGATCATGCCTTCGGCTGTGAGGGTAAGGTATAACTTGTGGCATGTTAAGTTTTTAATATGTCTTGATATTTAAACCAAGTATGTTTTAAGTTGGGCCACCCAACATCTGCAGGAAATGGCATGTCCAAGTTGATATCGTGTAGCATACATTAGTTTCAATTTGCATGTGGTATAATAGAATCGTAGGATCATTAAGGTTGGAAATTACCTCCAAGATTGAGTCCAACCTTTTATCAAGTACCAATATGCTCACTAAACCATGTCACAAAGTGCCAGGTCTCATTTTTGTAATACTTCCAGGGACTGTGACTCCACCACTTTCCTGGGCAGACTGTTCCAATGTTTAACCACTCTTCCAGTGAAGAAGTTTTTCCTAATATCCAGCCTGAACTTCCCTTGGTGCAACTTCAGGCTGTCTCCCTTTGTCCTGCAGCCAGCCAGTTGCCTGGGAGAAGAGGCTGACCCACAGCCTTGGGGTGCCTCAGCCGCAGCCTCATTTCAGGTACTTGTGGAGAGTGATAAGGCCTCCCTTGAGACTCATTTCTCTCCAGCTTGTAGAACCCTCAGCCTCTCCTCATAGGGTTTATGTTCCAGACCCTTTTTTCCGTTGCATGACTACTTGGCTGTTTGGAAAACAACCCAGCCAGCGTGTGAAGGCACACCTGCATGTCTTCCAGAGGCAGCCTTTGACAGCATTCAATTGATTTCTTCTGTTGGAGGTTAATGAGCTGTCAGGGTTCCTGGGCTGGGAGAGCCATGGTATCTAATATTCTCTTCTGGTTTTGCTGTTTCCCTGTGTAAAAGTAGATGTGGTAAAAGGAAGGTGATAGCAGGCACTGTACTCTCTGTACTAGCTAGCTACAAACCAGTACATATTCACATAATTCAAAATTTAAATTCATGTAAAACAAAACCATTTTATTTTGCTATTCACGGAGTTACACTGTGAGTAGGACACTCAAGCATCCTAATTTGTTATGGTTTGAACACATTTTTTCAGTGTAGTAGCTGTAAGCTCAGAGAGAAATGTTGGCCCCATAGCCCAGTGGCGAAACTGCTACTGGTTTTAATGAGGCCTTGATTATACCCTTAAGTAATATTTTAGTGTCTGTTTGCTCTCTACAACATTTATTTTTTTCAAGGACTGATTTTCAAAGTTACCAAGCTCGTACTGTTTTGATGGTTTTTGTTACATCATTAAATTCTTAGTACTTCTAAAAAATAGGTTATAAAAATGTTTCTTACAATAAGTAAGTCCAAAAGAATAGGAATTTTTTGGATGTTTAAGACTGCAAATTGATGTGGATAAGTTCAGTGTCTGAAAATAACTGCTTTGTACCTGTAGGACCTATACTATACTAATGATGATTATGCAAGGGGACAACACAAGGCATTTAGAGCTTTTATGAAGTCCACCTGGAGCAGAAATTCAGAAGACCAGGGTGGTTAAAATGATTGCCTAGGTTTAAAATTTTCAGAAACAGATGAATAATAAGAAAGGAAGGAAGAGTATAAGGAAGGAAGGAAGGATATAAGATTTGGGGAAACTGTTTCAAAATAATATTGGCTGGAGAGTTGGGAAAAATACGCGTATAGAGTAGATGAGCAGGAAATAAAAAAAATAAAAAGAAATTAGTTTGTCAGGTGATAAGAGCTGACACCACAAATGGCTTCTTTTTATCTAAACGGGGGAGCATTTGCTGAGATGGGGAAGAAAAAGACACAGAGGAGAAGTGGTGGGGAATGAAGGGAAGATCAGCAGTTCTGTTCTCCCAGCTCTCTGTCTTTGGTCTACTCAACCACTAAAAACATGTTAGAAGCAATTTAGGGATTAGTCACATGAGTCGGAAGGTAATCTCTATTGTCTTTAAATCCTCCTCCCAACATCCTGATCTTGGTCAATTATGGTTTTGGTGTCTGTCTGTGGCAGCATCTCAGCAAATTTCACTCCAGCCTCTAGTACTTGCTCATGGCCCTTAATAAAGGAGTGATGTGCAATTGTCTGTAAATGATAGGTTTTGTTACAGATTAAACTTCTAACAGGCAGAAATCAGAACCAGAAGCTACAAGGTTGTTTTAGGCTGTCAGACCTGCAGCTCTGCAACACTTGTGTCTATTTTTAATAGTTTTGCTAGTTAGCTCTTTTTATTTAGTATTTGGCAAGAGCTAAGAATGTGCAAATAACCACTTTACATGGGTTAGCTGAAGGCCTAATAACTTATGAATCTGAATCCTCGTTGTCAAGAGACGCGTATCATTTCTACCTGTGATCGTTTCAATATCAGGCTGTTGGCAGGTGAAGAGGACTAGGATGTTAATATGACTTGAATGAAGTTTTTAGCTAACCTGTCCTTCGAGTTGCTTACAGGGATACATAATATTCCTGAGACACTGTGGAGATAAATTTTCTGGGGTAAATACTGCATGCACCTGTATGTGTGTGTGAGTATATATAAAATACAAATGTTTTCAGTGAAAGAAGGTCAGCAGTGGTGGTTTCAGTTGAAAGCTACAGTGTTTTTAATATGGAATAGGGAATGGTTCAGAAAAGAGAGGATTTCTTTCATTTATTGCTTTAGCAACACTAAAAGTGAAGCAGAAATCCACTCTCAGATACCCAAGTAGTTAATAACTGGGAGTAGGCAGAAAATAACAAAAGAAAAAAAAATGCTGCTTATCCTGGTTTAAGGAGTTTATTTTGTTGTGGGCAAGATGCTTCTCAAAGCTGTTTATTGCAATACACACATTATTTGTGGCTTTGATGTGAGAGTGCCTTAGGATTATACTGTTTATTGAAGGTGAGCAAGAAGTTACTGTTGGAAAAGGGTGTGAAAATTTTAGATTTTTGTATGTTTTTTAACGCTTTCATTTGAATTTTACTGACATCTTGCATGGTAAATGTTTCCTTGTGATTCTGTATGCTTTGAAAATAGTTGAAGGGGGGGAAATGTACGTATAAAAGAAGCAATTCCCTAATCACAGTAATGATTCTTATAGTTTGCATAGGACAATGCATGTGACTTCCAAAATGCTGAAGTTGAATGCCAGAGAAACTGTAAAACACTTACACAGCACTATATCTTCTGCAGCATTTTCTAAATATAGACTAAATCCTTGTCATAAAGAGTTTGTATAGTTAAAACAAAACAGGACTTGACATGACACAGAACAGCTTGAGAGAGGCATGTGAGCGATAGGTGAGGAACTGTGAGAAATTAAACAACTCCTTCAAGTGAAGGATTTTTGGAAGGCTTGGAAGGACAGTGAAGATGCCCGCCTCCTCCATTAAAAACAAAAAAGGGTTTAAACTCCTTTTGTTGCCTAGTTTTTTATTAGTAGGTTTTCAGAAACCACTATTCCTTTCTAATTCAGATAATAAAAACAGTAACTATATGAAATATACAAAAGTTTTTATTTGGTAATAAATAAAAAAGGAATTTAAAGCTGTTGTCAAATGTATACTTGTGGGTCTAGATCCTCAGCTGCTGTTACAGCACTGCTTCCTTCAGTGGAGCTCAGCACATGTATTGCTTGTAGCTCTTATTTGTATTTATTAGTATTTATTAGCTGAGCAGTGGCTGCTGATGGCAGTGAGAGAAGGATGGTGTAGGCAGAAAATGCAATGGCTTTTAATCTACAGTGCCTCTAGCACCCCTTCATTTGTATGTTGTTGGTTCTCCTCTGTTACTCTTCAAACTGGTTTTCTGTCCTAGTAGTTAAAAGTGAAGCTTGTGAACCTTTGGTAAATTATGCTGCTTGGACAAAAAAATGAAAACACATTACAGAGAAAACAACTTCTGATTTTCTATGGAAACAATACTTGCTTATCCTGTTGTTCAGGGGTCCTACTGCACAAGCTGCACCAGATGTTTTTGAACTTCTCGGTTGATTTCAGTAAATCAGTGTTATTTGACAAAAGAGCGGAAGTCTTAAAAATGAAAGTTTTCTTAAGTTTTGAGAAATTGGAGGAGAGGCACTCATGTAAATTCTCTGGCTGAGAGAAAGGCTGCATTTTATGATCAGTATCAAAGAGTCCAAAGTTTGTGTCCCGGCTGCTCGGGGCTTCTTAGACATTGAAATGAACCAACCACAACATTCAAATCTATAGGTAACTAGGCTTGTTGTTACATCTGGCATTCATGATGGCTATGAGGAAAAATGAACTGCGTGCTTTTCTTAAGTTGTTTGGGGCTTGCTTTTTTATTTTATTTTAATTGTCTTTGTCCCTTCCCGTGGGGTTTTTTTAATCACCTCTTTTGAAAGTGTGGGGTGGAGCGCTTATTCAGGGTGTTGGACTGACGCCTGCTTGATGAGAATTGATTTGTTTAAGCCCTTATGTTGTATCCATTTACAACACACCTGAAGATTTGCTTCTTTTTTTGTTTGTTTGTTTGTTTTTTTAATTACTTACCTGAAGTCCTCAAGCAAGCATATTGCAGCCATGAACCTTTTATTTAACTCAGCTTTTGACTGGAAAGATAGCAGGTATTGTGTTTTTTTTAATTGGTCTGTTCACACTGACTGACAGTCAGCACATCTGTCAGCAGAACCAAAGAAGGCCAGACTTTTTTGTTCTGTGGTGTCAGAAAAGATGGAAAGCCCAAACAAACCTTGCTGTGCAGAAGGTGCAGTTGAATTTGTTTTGCTTTGAACTAACCTGTTCTGTCTGACAGGACAGAAAATGTGCCTACTTAGTGTGGCACACTTGTGTGCACACTTAGAAGTGTGTATTGGGCTGGCTGGCCATAGTGTAATAACTGAGGGAAAGATCCCAGTTACAGATACTCAGCTGAAGGTGGAAAACCAGTAATTTATGCTCTGTTATCATTCAGCTTCTCTCTGGTACCTCTGGTTTGAGAAGGTTTGTTAAAAATAGGGAAGTAGGAGAAAACTTCAGAGGCATCTATTTTCTGGGCAATAGCAAAACACTTAGCAATTAGTCATGAATGCAAAATCCAAATATTTGTATTCAAATAGAGTGCATTCCTAGTCGAAGTACTTTAAGTAGTTTGTTGCTCTAGTAGAAAAGGAGCTTAGAAATAAAGCAAAAGAATCTTTGTGTCAAGAGAAACTTAATGGAACGTTATGTTTCAGTACTTCAGTCTTTATGCTAAGATTTGGAAAGCATATTACTTTTCTGAACTGTACCTGAGCACAAATTGTGGTGAAGAACATACAGAAAAAAATGTTGAAGAGAGTGACTGTGAAAAACAATGATATTGTGTAAGTGTTTGGCACAGTAACAACATCAAAACCCTCCTCATGTGTTTGTTTATTTTGGAAAACAGTTTGGGCAGGGCAGTACTGTGATTATTCAAGTCATGTTTGGATATAAAATGAGCTTGGTTTGCTCTGTCAGGCAGGTGTTGCTGCGTTCCAGTAAAAAACATTTGCTGAGCTTGTCTGCAAAAAATGCTCCTGTTCATGGAAATGACAATTTCAGCTGAGATAAACTGCTATGCAGGGTGCAGCAAAATGACTGAAAGGTGAGCCATCCTTTTTTAAGCTGGGATTCTTCCTTTGGCATTGTGGTAGTTTTGCCTTTGCTCCTGTTAGTTGTGCTCCACTCAGTGCTGGTTATACTTCAGTTGAGCTCTGGTTACTGTATGTGTGTGTTAAAAAGATCTTTTGTATTTTATCTGTTATGTATGATGGTTATTGGGGAAAGTTATTTCATAGGCTACTTTATTATCTTGAATACAGCAGCTTGTAATACTTATGGGTTTACCAGAGGGGTTTAATGAATCTGTGACAATAGAAACAATTACATGGGTGGTAGAAAGAATCCTTGAATGTATTATTTTTATTTCCCTGGAGTTAATCTTCGCATATCAAATAGATTAACCAGAATATGCTGTGTGGATGTCTTCTGGATTCCCAAGTCAAAAGCTATTATGAACAAAATGTGATTCTCTTTATTCTCTGTCCTACAATCCTTTCTCAAAGTATGCTCCTAGTGAAGTCTATATAAGTGAACAAAGTAATATTCTGCATACGTTCGTGGTATTGAGGGAAAGATACTAGTCACTGGGATGTGTACAGGTGAAATTACTTCGGGAGATATTTTTGATTTTCTTCCTGCATCACCCTCTGTCTCCATCCAGCTGGCTGGTGTTACTCATCCTCATGCTCTTGGTTATCCCAAGGGTTGGCAGTTCACGGCCTTTTGTCCGAGTTTCCACCCAGAGCTCAATCTGCATTTCAATCTGCAGTTTGCAGGCCCAGCTACCTGCACCAGGTGTATTTCTCAACACTGCAATAGTGTCTGCATGCCTCACTTTGTCCCTTTAATGCCCTGAGGGTTTGCCAGCGGAGTGGCATTTACTGGGGTGGTCAGGTTTGATGGAAACTGAAATTGTAACCTGGCTGGAGATGAAACAGAATATATTTTCTATTTGTTTGTTTGCCTAGGAGCAGATACATGCAGAGATGAATTTCAGTGTAATCCTCGAACTGTGTACTATGTTGTGCTAATCTCTACAGCTACATCTGATTACAAAAGAAAAAAAGGCCACTGTGGTAGGCTTTAAAAGTTTCTGCCATCTGTCCTTCGTTCACCTTAAGGATGTATTGTGAGAGGCTACACCACCTCTTAGGGTGTTTTTTACCTTCTCTTTCTCTTTTGGACTCTGTTCAGATGGAGCAGCATGTGTGTCTTCTGTTTTACCATAACAATGCAGATCCTCATATCCTATGCTTCAGTTGTTTAACCTAGCAGCTTTGGATTTGGGACCCTCTTTTTCCTGTGCTCGACTTCACAGCAGCTTGCAGTGGAGTTACCACAAGGAAGAGAGGAAAGGTGTGCTTTCCTGCTCCTTCCTCGCGATTTTAGTGCTTGTGGAATGGTTTCACGCTGCATACCCTTGTTAGCTGAGTGCATCTCCAGATCCAGGCCGTGTGAATGACTGTACCCTTTGGATGCACTCTGGATCAGGCTCCTCCTTTGTCCTCATCTGACACTTCACTGTTTCTGTCTGCTGCGGAGATCTGCCTAGGTTTGAAACCACAGAAAGAGGGGGATAGCGTGTACTTCTAGCAGGACAATAGCTTTCCTGCAGCTCCTAGCCTGCTTTCTGCTGTGCATGAGTTAGTGTAGTTGAAAAGAGTAGGATTACTTGTGATTGTGTGGAGGAACAGACTGATGTCTTTGGGAGAGCTGAGGAGGGTGCACGATTTACACCACCAGTGTTGTTCGTGCTGAAGTACTTCATTCATCTAAATCACATTTTGTCCATGTATTGAGTGTAATAAACACTATGTTATTAAAGCTAGTAACAACCACCATGGCTTTTGAGAAAATACTATCATTACTGAATAGCTGGGTTAAGCTCTCCCTAAATCCAAAAGTAATTCAGGTTGCTAATGGGGTTTCAGGACTCTTCCCTAGAAAGCACAGACCAGGCAAGTGATGGAGATCAAGAAAATAAATACAGATACCAAATTTGAGAGCTAATCCCTGCATTTTTAAACATTCAATGAATAATTCAGCAAAATATTTTAAATATTTAAAGCGTATTTAAAGCACCATTTCAGCAATTCCTGCATCTTTGGATTTTTCTTTCTAATCTTTTTGGTTCATGATAGAGGTTTCAGGTATGCAGTTATTTCCACCCCTTAGGCTATAATGAAATGAAGTATTAGTTCAAAATTTGAAATTGTTGATGTCAATGCTTGGGCAGAGTTAGGCATAGAGACCTAAAAGATTTTAATTTATGATGGAAATCTATTATAATAAAGTTGGTGGCTTTGAGGGAAAAGGCTGGACTTAACTGGTGTTATTCACACAACTTGTTGGGAGGAGAGAGTGCTCTTAGAAAAATGATTGAGTTTTAAAGATTTTTGGCTTTAAGAATTTTTGCCACTGCAATGTGTACATTTTCTAGATCAGTTGTGGTGTGAAAAATTGTATTGGTAAGGTGTTTTTTTTAACATTTAAAATATATTATTTTTGTTTGTTGTTTGTCACTGGCTGCAGCAAATGAAAGTAGCTCTAGCCAGTATAAAAAAAATGAATTTAACGTGCTCTTCATGTAGTGGGTGTGTAAACTTGACTCAAAATGTGTGTTGATGGTTAATAAGCCTGCGTGTTCTAAAGGGAATGCAGGGCAAGTTGAACTGAAGTCCAGTGAGTGTTACCAAGTATGCAGAAATTCTGGCATGAAAATGGTAGGAAGAATATTTTGGGGGGGGTTGGTATCTTACGTTCTTCCTGACGATAAGATTTTGCGTGTGCATGAGATGGGGGCATGGCCTGGCTGCATTGTAGGAATGGCTGCACCAGATCCAAGTTGTGCCTTCACAACACATCCTCAAAAGTGTTAAAAATTGCAGAAAATAAGAACTGAAAGTCTCTGTGAGAGCTGGTTATGTCTGCAGTGCCCACGGTAATGCAAATTGCATGAACTGACAGTCTTACGAGCTCAGGGAACGCTGCTGATCTTTTTGTTTTTTGAACTTCGATAATCCACTGTCCCATGTGGCTAAACAGGGGAGAGAGATCTTGTTTTCTATGTGTCTAATGATGGCAGCAATTTCTTGGCAGCTGAATTAATTTGAGATTCTGTAACATGACTTCAGATTAACATTAGATTTCTCATAGCTAATGGTATTTTAGCCTCTCAACTCTATTCACAGGAAGAAAAAATCCTCTCTCCAGAGGTATTGGTGTTTTACATCTGATCTCCCCTACTTTTTTATATAGCGTGTGTGTCACCATTTGACCCTTTAATAGATAGAGGTGTGAAAAGCACCGTGGTCATGACCAGCATCACTTCTTTTAAAAAAATTAATTCTTAAACTTTGAGATTCTACATGAACAAAAAGGTTGTTGGTGTATACATAATAAGAGGAATTCTATTTCAGAGTGATCTGTGCTGCGTAATGTGGTGAACTGACTTGTACAGGGTTCATTTTAATAAGCTAAATGAAACATTGAACAAATAGGAGGCAAAGATTTAGGTCACTTTTAAACTACATTAGAAAAACAGTGACTCACTGAAGTCGTGGGTCACCAATCCCCTTGTCACACAGGAGATGAGGCTACAGTGTGTAGGGAAACTACCGAGCAGAAATAAAGGAGCTGGTTTTTGTGCTGTATGTTTTGTTAGTGTGGCTTGCTGGATCAAGTCAGTTTGGTGTCTTACATTGAAAAATAGGATGTCCTTTCATGGAGGGTTTAAAGAAAATAAGGGAAGCTTATTCAAAAATCAGAAACGTTTTACCCTGAGGGGTTGAAAAAGGTCTGCTTGTTTGATTTCACAGGAGGAAAAAAAAAAGAACTTGATGAATACAAATATTCAAGTGCAAGTGCAGGTGAGAGGAAGGCTCTTGAAATAGAATGGTGCTTAGTAGCTGGAAGTACAAAAAGTGCTTCTAAAAAACTTGGAATCTGAATATGAATATTTGTGTAGACTGTTATATAGGAGGCTGGAAGCGGTGCTCGTTTTGATTACTCCGTCACTAAAATCTGAGAATAATGGAAATATTCCTGGT
This sequence comes from Cyanoderma ruficeps, assembly GCA_008694505.1. Lineage (NCBI taxonomy): Eukaryota > Metazoa > Chordata > Aves > Passeriformes > Timaliidae > Cyanoderma > Cyanoderma ruficeps. Next base: position 2,724,446 of record VZDJ01000084.1, on the reverse strand, counting down.
ATGCACACAATCACATGGTAATTTTTTTTTAAGACTGCGATGGGTAGATTAAAAAAGTAATTATTTTAGGAGAGCACAGGTATTTTCTGTTTCAAATATTTAAAAAATGGAAGCAGTTTTCACTGTACATGCTGATTACTCTGCTAATTTTTTTTTTTTTACAGCTTAGAATAGGGAAATGATCTAGCCTCTTCCATCTTCATGTTCTTACACATGAAGACAGACTTAATAGAAAAGTTGATGGAGAGAGGTTAATTAATTTAATTGGTTTCCATGGGACTTATATAAATAAATATGGATACAGCTCATTTTCTCATAGAAGGCTGGTTTCTATAAACCTAATAGAGTGAGTTAAATTTGGCTTAAAATCTGTTTGGAGGAACTTATTTTGATGTGGCCTGAGGGATAGGATGGCTTGTGTTTTTGGGGTAAAGAGGGATCCAGGACCTGATAAATGCTTTCCTCCATCCTTGGTAGCAAATGTCATCCCCCAGACCGCTGCAGAATTGGCACCTGTGTCGCGTGGCAGACTCTGCTGGAGAGGAGTGTTCAGCTGCTATGTGTGCGATCACTGAGCGGCTGTTCTGCGTCTCCTGCAAGGTGACACGCCAGATGGAAGTGTCTCCTGTGCCTGGTGGAGCCCACAGGCTATCCACTGGATGGTCCACATGGCTGGCCAGAGCTCATGGTGACTTTTCCTGTTGGCATGAGTGGGTTTTCTAAAAGCTTGCAATGCTGTTGGGTATGAGTATGTTTAGAAGCTTTGCTTTGCTGAGAATATGGAGTGAAAATGATCAGTCATCTTTCTAACTCAGGAACTGACTGATTATGGATTTTTCTAACCAGAAACTTGGGGTTCTTCTTCCCCACTCATGACTGCAACTTCTTTCCATGTTATCTGCTGGATTTTTGTCTTTTATATCTGTGAATGCATGCAGTTAGTCAGTCCCTATCCTGCATTAGCATTCTGTGCTGGGAGGAGCCCTCAGAGACCATGGCTTAGCTCTGCTTAGGCTTTGCTGTACAAGCCTGTTGTTAGACAAAGCTTCACATTGAATTCACATTTTCATTATGAAAATGTGCATCTAATTGGTTCTTTCAGCTAACTGAAATGAAAGATGGGTGGCATCTGTTTAATAAATCCATTATCATCAGGAGATTAAAGAGGGAAATATTTATACTTTGCTGTATCTTAGTGCATCGACTCTGTGTTTCTGTAGGGGGTTCAGTGCTGACCTGGAGTTCTATAAGAAACTTAATGCAGGCAGTACATATCTTGAATCTGTTATGAACATGTGACCATATTGATATTTTCTCGGACTCTAGTGGGTATCTAAATACAGTACCTATAAATTTGAACCTACAGAAAATAAAAGTGTGCATTACCAGTCTTTTATCTGAGTTGTTCCTTGCACACACCCTAATTTAACCAGGTCTCTCTTGTTTATTTCCACCATGATTCTCTGTATTTTTAGGAACTTTGCATATGATATTTTTTTTTGGTTTTTATTTCTTCATACTTCGAAAGAAATCTTTGTGCTGAGAGTTATAGTCAAACATATTGACACAAACTGAGAAAGTATGTCGGTGCTTGAGGAATATTGTATATTGTCCTCAACTTTGCTGCAGCTGGATATTTCAGAAACTTGTCATGGAAGCATTTCATGGGGTGAAGTGTCTAGAGGACATACGGCATGTTTGTTGCAGACTATGGACTTCTGATGTTCTTGTGTATAAGCAAAGGCATAATGCTTTCTTTATATAGGTGTTGTGTGGGTGAATATTGTGTATATATATATGTATATGAGAGCTGATTTTATGCTGCACTATTGCAGAGTAAGTGTCGTAAGGTATAATTAGACAAGCTATCATTAAACTACTACTGAGTTATGTAGTTTAGGATTATATATTAATTCATTTTGGATTGAGGCCATTTCTCTCATGTGGTTTCTGTCTGTGATTTCTTGTTCTTCAAAATACAATTAAAGACCCAGCAGACATATATAGCTAATTACATAGAGAGAAATTAAATGTTTTAATGGCTTGAAGTGTAAAGCACCATCCGTTTATTTCTTTATTAAAATATTATTTAATACTTAATCTGTGCTCATGAAATATGACAAAGATGAAACCACAAAATACAGCATCTGTGTCGAAGCTGAGCCTGAGATGTTTAGGATATTGTATGTAAAGGGTGTGTTTAAGGGCTGCCCTTTGTGCATCAGTTAAAACTGCGGTTATGCCTTGTCATAGCGAGAGACTATAATGGGGGCACTTGTTTCTGGCTGAGTGAGTGGTTGCTTGTAATTGTTTTGGTGACTGACGAATTTTGGTGGGGTTCCTCTCCAAGGACTGTCCTTGTTTCTGCCTCGTCAGCCGTGGTGGATAAAATCCAGGTCTGGTTTGAATCATCCTCTTCAATACCATACCTCATGTTATAGCAAAAGAGGAATTCTCAGGACATTGGTGGTGCCTGTGAGAGAAATGGAAATATCCCCTTGTGGAAGAGTGTGGACAATGAGTGATATAGCTAGAGAGGGACAGCGTTAAAGGGCCTGTGTGAGGAGGAAATGGAGAAATTTGGCCTCAAGGGAAGAGAGATGTTTTGGGTGTACATGTACAGGTTGTGTGCTAGGAGCTTGATGTAGTCTTTAGGGGGGGTGGCAGTCGAACTTCTGACCTTGAATGATGCTCCTTTTGCCTCATCACAGCTGGACAGCTGTTGATGTTTGGAATTAACCAGTTCAGCTAGGCACCAGCAGAGGCTTTTGGAGAACAGGCAGTGTCAGATGGATAGCTGGCAGTGAGTGTTGCTTCCCTTCTCTTTTTTTTTTTTCAGGAAAAAATTCTGAACATAACTCACCCAATGTTTGTGCATATATGCTGTGCAAAATGTACATATTTACATAAGCTTCAATTGTTTTGCATGCATGATTTCTATGATAAAGGTATTTAGTACTGCCTGGTGAAAATTGTATGTTCAGTTTGAATAAATGTTTTTGTCAGGATTTCTGCAGTAGTAATCTTAGAAATAGGGTTTTTTGTAAATTTACTTTTCTCTGTGAACTGTGGCTTAAAACTTAAGAAAAAATACCTGTTCTACTATAAGAGTAAATAATGCTTTATTAAAACAAAGATCGTATATTTTTTGGCTGCTTAAAACCTTTCCTATCTCCTTACCATAGCAATAACTTTTTAGTGCTTACACAGTGCTTGACTTTTCCAGAAACACTTTACCTATATTAATTGTTTTCCTGGGTTGGAAGAGCTTCACTGTGCAGACATGTGGGTGGGAGCAGCTGGGGACAGGCAGGCCAGCAGAGCAGTGTGTTTTGCTACACCTCATTATTTCCTGTTGTAAAGATGATTGCCAGAGGTGCCAACCACCTTTCATTGTCCTTCCCTCTTGATAGTTCTTAACTGGAGGAGTCCACCCTGTGTGTTTCTTAATGAATCTCTCCTCTGAGAATACACCGTCAAGTCTTGCCTCATATATGATTTTAGGCCCGCTAAGATTTTTCACTGGGAAATAATTAGTACTGCTATATTTACATAGTGTACCTCAGACTAGCGGTGATTAGCATTTGTGTGGTGCTTTCCATATAGTGATCTCGAGGAGTCTAATGAAGTTGGCATTTCCTTATTTTGGAGATGTATAAAGAAATTAAAGTTCAGAGAAGACAGAATTGGAAATAGCATATTGGACTTCTGGTAAATAGCTTCTCTTTAAGTGAATGAATAAGATTGTCTTAATGTGGAAAACAGAAGTGCTTTGAATTATGGAAAAGAGTAAGATTACAGGAGTTAAGAGATGCAATATATTTCACATCCCACGCTTAAGTCAGAGAAAAGGAAAAGCCAATATCCATGCATATTGAATTGGATTTACAGTAGGATAGTGAGTGCATACGCCTGAGAACTTGTGTAGAAATTAATTGCTATTTAGTTACTTAACAGATTAATTATCAATGGCCAAGTAAGTTAACGGAGTAGCAGCAGCCAAAACTATTCTCTCAGACCACACCCATGTACAGCGGTGACCTTCGTGTTGAGTTTTGGCAGCAGAGGAATCAGCACAAAAATCACACTGTTTAAATCCCAGTTTTGCTACCTGGATCCATCTTGATGTTCTCTCTTCAGATACTGACAGACATTGATAAAGTTCCCTTTCAGTTATCTCTTCTCAAGGCTGAACAGACCCAGCTCCCTCAGCCTTTCCTTGTAAGAGAGATGTTCCAGCCCCTTAATCATTTTTGTCACTCTCTGATGGGCCTGCTGCAGGAGCATCTGTCCCTTCCTGCAAGTCATAAATGACTTGCTTAAGGCCCTGAAAGTTGAGGTTTAACATCATATTTGGACAGGTGTTGACATTAAAGACTCCCGTCATCAGTGTTTCTTCTTCATAGAAGTGAACACAATTTTTGATTCATTCTGAATTGTGGTCTTTACAACTGGCAAAGGTATCTGCAGGTGTGGGCCAGGTATCTGCAATTCTTTGTACCCTCAAGAAATGAGAGCTGGGGACATAAATCACTGTGTTGTGAAGTACCTAAAAGTGTGCTAAAATCGAGTGGTATTACAGATTTTGATCATTATGTGCAGCAAAATGATTACCTTTAAATGACAGATGATGATATTTTCAATTGAAAAAGACAGACTCTTAACACCATAATTAGCACAGATTATCGTCAGTGTTGGTCTGTTTGTGCTTTTACTTCAAGGGGCACTTAAGGATGGATGAATATTTGTTAGAGGTACCTTGCAGAGCTATTATAACTAGCTGGAAAATTAACATATATTTATACAAATTAGTTGTAGGTAAAAACTCACTTTGCTTTTTAGATGTTAGTTTTAATACTCGTCTTTGCTTAATGATGCTCTCCAGTTCTTTTCGAGCCCTCTCCATTTTTGTGCGCGTAGCTTTCTCTACAATAGTACATACTAATATTTAGGATTTTTTTTCAGAAAAAAGCTGAAGCAGCTAATAATTCTTTTTAAAAAAGACTGGTCTCAGTAGGTGTAATTAAACACCCAGTTTGTCACCTCAATAGGCAGCAATTCTACTCTTGTTCTAGTATCTTATTGCACTGTGTCTGGTCACACTTGGTTAACATATTATCTGAATGTCTTATCTGATCTGAGCAGTGGTGAAGTTCTTAAGTTGATCTTTGGACTGCCAAGTTCATGCATAGCTTATATGAATAAGCAATAATAATAATAAGCAATGTAGTGTTACACATAGACCTATGCTTTTAGTCTTCTCTTAATTCAGAGAAATAACTCTGCTTTGTTTTCTATCTCCTTACACTGAAAAACTTTGGTTTGGAACATAGGATTTTCTCTTTCTTTTTTTTTTGGGCAGAAGTTTTTGCAAGAATGGTAAGTCCTGTGATCAGAGAAGGAATTCTGAAGGTTTTTTTTTAATATGAGGTTCTAATTGCTGCTTATTAAGAAGGTTGGATTTCCATATTAGCTAGGAGGAATTTTTAAAAAGTGACATTTTGCTGAAATCTCTTATTTGCAATCCTAAGCTTTTTAATTATCCGAATATCAGATCTGATTTGTTTGTACAATTTTTTAGAAAATTATCGGAGTACTGTTGTGGATAGTAGCCCTAAATAGTGTTGTGGATAGTAGCTCTAAAAGCTTAACAGAAGTTAAAACATCTCTGCCACCTAAAAATATACATCCCAGGATACTAGATAGAGTATCAGATATCTCAAAAAAGCATGCTTGGGCTACTGCATATACAAATCATGTTATGATTTCCAGTATCAAAGTAGGTACAGTGTGGTTGATCAATGGTCAATCAGGGGCTGCTTGGAACACCTCAGCTAGAGGGAAGACTGATAGTGGGTAAAATTTTGTCTCAAATTTAGGCTATTATGAGCCTGCAGAAACTCTGCCAAGGACAGTAGGGTTATTCTATGTTCATGTCCAAATAGATGACTATCCAATTAGTTCAATAGAAGAAAGACTAGAAAACACTGAACTGAAAGATATTTGGTTTTATCAAGGGTGTTGTGATATTCATGGTTAAATACTAAAATATGAATGAATATAGGAAAAAAAAGAGTGATAAGAACAGCCTCTTTTTTTCTAGCCATCTGGATGTTACTAAGAGTTTAATGGTGAGGTAGGTGTTTTGCATCTGTGTTGGGACATTCCTTGTTGGAAGCATTGAGCATAAACACTGCAGACCCAAGCAATTTTTGCAGTTCAAATTGTGGGATGTTTTCTAGCAGGAAATGTCATTGCACACTGCTTGCTTGAGGTCAGTGAGTTAAATATTGGAGTTGAATAATTTAATAACCCATAACAGCATTAGCAGTTAGGCATGCAAAGATAAAGGCTATCATGCTTTTCTCTATAAGCTGGTTGCAGTGGGACTTGTGGGGTCTCTTCCCATCTCTGCTCACTTTAGAGCAGCATAAGAGCTGCTCTCTTAGAGTCAAATCACCTTTGTAAAAATAGAAATAGTAGACTTAAAAGTTCAGTGATCTCAGCTTATACAGTGGATGTTGCATCACTCTGTCTATTCCAATAAGATGTTTGAAATGCAAGGGTGTTGCAAGAGGGTTGGTGCAGCACCACGGAGAGTTAAAGTGCTCTGACTGACTATTGCCCAAAACATTATTTAGGGTAAAGGAATAGAAGCAGCTTCGTATGAGTTAGAGAATTTACAAGTGCATTAAGGACTCTTAATCTTCATGTCAGTACAGATGGATACCCTGATAAGGGGAATCTGGTAAGCTTTTTGGAAAAGATGTGTAAAACTGAGACTATTACAGAAGTTAATCAGAGCTGAACAGCTTTAATCTGTTTGTTTACTGCTGAAAAAGTGCACACAAGAAAACCTAAAATAAAGATTGAACTTAAAAGTGAGTAAAATGTTTCTTGTTTGTTGACTTATCATACTTTTAGAACAAAATTTGCAGTCAGTTAGTGATGTGAGAGGAGGGAGGGGTACATGCACCTCACAGTCAGCTTGGGAGAAAGAACCGTTCAGCTTTTTAGTATCTGCTTATTCAGGACTGGCTACAATTTTTAAGCGTGTTCTCTGTTGATCTGGACTTTAGGAAAAAATACTGAACAGAAGGTACCATGTTCTTTGGAGATTAATTGATGCTAAAACACACTGATCCAGCAGCTGAGTATGTGCTGAAATGAATTGTACTCTTATAACCAGTCTTGGTATTTAGAAGATGTCGTTATAGTGTAGCTTTTTAATGCTTAGAGGGGGAGCTGTAGGCCTAAAGTATAGTTACCTTGTCACTCAGAATATTTAATCTCATAGTCTATTCCTCTCTTTGTTACATTTCTACTCACATTTTGCTGGAAGTCTATTTCCTTCTTCACATTTCCTTTTTTCTTGCACATTTCTGTAATTAGTGGGGTGATGAAGGAATATTGGAGGTGTTGAATCATTGCTTACTTTCTTTTGACCTTGCAGTAAACTGAAATACAGGCTTTTTTCTAAACCAAATGAAAACAATAATCAAAAAAACCCCAACTATCTTCTGTCTCAAGCGATTTAGAATTGAACTTGATCCTTCATTGCATATTTAACTGAAAAACTGGAACCTGCCTAGGCTGAGATGCTTTATTAAAGATAATACCCTGACATGTGTGGGCTATTGCTCTGCAGCACATCTGTCTTAATCATTTGGTGCATTGGGGCTACAGGCCCACCTAACATTACTCTCTGTCCTGATCAACAGATACTTCAAGGAGACTTGGTGTGTGAATAAGATAAGCTGTGCACATTTAATGGATAAGCGAAAAAAATTGCATAGGTTTTTTGTTTCATTTTATAGAAGACTAGTAAGAGGATTGCAGAGGGACTAAGGGTTCCCCCCTTTCCACCTTTTTTTGATCTTGTAGTTACCAAAAGAAAAAGGGCTGGAGATGTGCAGACGTCTTAAGCTTGCGAATAACAGGGATTCCTTCCCCCCTTCTCAACCTTAAGCTGCAGAGCAAAAAACAATCCCCTCATCTGAGTGTCTAACTCCTTTTTCATGCTGGCAGTTACTGTAATTTTCATGTTCAGAAATTGGCCTAGTGGTCTGTTATGGGACACAGTAAATGACTTCTTAAACAGCTGTGATTGATCTCTCTGAATATAGTTTGTCTGGTGCCAGTGTGAAATGTCAAGGACAATGCACAGAAGTCGGTATTTCAGCAAGGATTTTTACTTAAGTCTTCAAAATTGCAGAGACCTTTTAAATCTGATTGCTTAGATTAGAGGCATAGGAGACAGAAAGAAAGCTTGGTTTTGAGTGTGACTGCATTGCTACACACCAATCCTCTGATACTATAAATATTTGCACTTTTATTCTCTTTAATTAGTGAGAATTAGTTAGAAATAATGATTAAAAAAACTGCTTTAAAAACTGAAAATTATTTCATGTTCCTTATGCCTCCTCAGGAAGGGAGAAACTGACTTATCCAGGAACTGACTTACCCAGAATTTGCTCTAACTAAAGTATGGCATAGCCTTGGAAAGATGAAATGACAGGTGTGTTTATGAAGGTGTAACTTCTAAGTGTGCATCTTTTGCTATAGCAGCTATGGTATTAATGTTGGAAGAATACTAAGTAGAACTTTTGTTAATTATTATGATAGGTGATGGCATTCTCTTTGTTTATGCTAAATCTTCTTCCATAAAGAAGAGTAAGTCCAGTGTCATAAGTTAAAACTTGTGCAGGAGAAGCCTATGAGCAGTTTATTTAGAATTTGCTGAGGATGGTTCCTAAGCTTCCTGCATCAATTTTTCCTTGGAAATTATGTTGATGGCACATGGGCTAGAAGGTTCTCATCTCTTCTACCCTGACCAGAGGTTAAAATGCAGGCATGGTTGCTTCACTTGGAAGCAGCCTAGTGTTTGAACAATAAAACCTGTAATGCTGTTTAAGTTCATTGCTGGGAGGAAAGACTGCCTGCCTTATCGTGGTTCATACGACATGTGAATTTAACGTAGAAGAACTCCCACTTGTGGAGAAGCAAACTGGCTTCTAGAAATGGCTACAGCTGGTAAAAACTCCATCAGTTGCTAGAGCTCAGAGTCAACATACAAGTTACAGTGTGAATATGGGTTTGAAAAATCTTGATTAGCTTGAGCTTCAGGTGAAATAAAAATAAGACCCCAACTCTTTTACTTCCTTTTCCTCCTAAAGTATCTGCTGTTATGTTTTCTTTAAAATACACTCAAAAAAACCAAGTGAAACTGTTGCTTGAAAATTGGCATGAAGTTCATTGTGTGCGTCATTTACACAGAAAGAGCCCTGGAATGGAAACCTTGCAATACTCTACCAAAGAATTAAATTTCCTTATATTTCTAAAGTTGTTAATTTAAATATTTTGGCAGTAGCAATTTTTAATTTTAAAAATCTTGTTGAAAATACTTTGTGTGGGCAACAATTCCAAACTTCTATGCAATGGACTATATTTCATTACATTTTTGCAAATTGGGTTGGGGGTTTTTTTTGCATTTTCGATGTATTTTAATTTTTACTGTTGATTAAGAACAGATGGTTAGCTTAATGCCAACTAAGCTTAATATGGCCAAACACGTTAATTTTCTGGTTTTAATCCTCTAATATGCGTCAGGAAAACTTTGGAGTATTTTCTGCTACCCTCAAAATATGTCGGGCCATATTTGTAGGATTTCTAGGGTAATCTCTGCATAGCACTGCATCATAGATAATGAATAATTTGACATTAGTTGAACAACCTCCTGGAAATGATGTCTTTTCCATAACCCTTCCTAATCTCCTCTGTCAGCAAGTACAGGCTCTGAGCTTGCCCCTCTCTGGGGCTATGGTGCCTTATTACAGCCTTATCACAGCCAGGGCCGCAGTGGTAATGAGCTTGCTGGTGGTGGCTTAGCTTTATTGAATTAAAATCAAGTGACTTCAGACAGAAAGTTTGTGGAGAAGAGGGGGCTTCTTGTCACCTCTGGTGCGTGTTTGGGTTGCTGTGAAGTGAGGGACAGGTGAGAATGGCATTTCTGCTAATGTTATTGGTGAGAGATGAGTGTAGATGGTATAGAACTTATTCTGGGTTGCCTGCTTGGAGAAGAAAGCAGGTTTTATGTGACGGCTGCTGTCTTGGTTTACAAGCCAGTCAGTGAGTCCTGTGAGTTATTTCAGGGTTACAGAGCAGAATTGTGTACCTGCAATTGCCACGAGTCCTGGGTCCTGTTAACGCTGATGTCAATGGGGGATGCAACACCAGTTGGTTTCTTCTTCAGGGAAAAGTGAGGTGTGACATAGGGATTTATGTTTTCAAGATAAAAATATGACATAGGGATTTATGTTTTCAAGATACGTCTTCAGCTTGGCAAATCAAACATTAAATAGTTGTATTTCAGAATGTGTTTTGATTTTCAAGATATGCATTTTTGAGGGAAAGAAGCGTCCGCGTCTTCTAACTTCCACCACATAACTGAGATTCTTGCTTTAGAAGTCTGTTCTTTCTCTGTGGTCAGTGGACACTGAGAGACTACTCTGTAAAGCAATTCAGAGCATCTAAATTGGATTACTTCCTTGATTTGTTCCCTTATGCAGCCCACTGTTCTGCACAGAGGAAGCTTAGGGAAGCTAACGTCATTATCTACTCTCTCATGTCAGCTACGGTAGAACTCCTCTGCCCAACTTCATTAATATTTGCATTACATGGTGGAAAAACAGCTGAAATTTGGTGTCATTCCTTTATGTTTTAGACAAACTTTTCCATAAAAGATTGGTGATAATGAGGAAATACTGCAAGTACTATAGAATAGTACTTTCAAAATGTATGTGTATTTATATTGCCTTGAAAGTAACAAACTCTAGATGCTTCCAAACATCTCATTTAAGATGGGATAATAAAATATTGTGGTACATGCTTGAAAAAAATATTACAACAGGTGGGGACAAAAATAACTTAGTCAGTTGTAATGAATGTGTGATTTTATCTTTGCAAAAATAGTCTTAATACTGTCTGGGGCATTTCAGTTTTGGATGTTTTGCAAATGAGAGGTTTGGAGTTATGGTCAGATAGTTTTTTAAAGTATTATACATATGCTTGGGCATTTATATAAAGTATTTAGTTGACTGACTTAAAGTAAAACGTCTCTAGTGTGTGGTACAAGTGTTTGGCGTTATCTGCCTTGCTAACACATTAAAATGGCAACAATTACAATGTACAGAAGTACTGCTTTTGGATCTCCATCACTGGCCTGCAGAACTGGCACACAATTGCAGGAATAATCGTGAACGGTCAAGCTTTCTCTATGGCTGACAGTGAAGCAGTTTTTTTAGTAGCTTGGGAGAGCTGTGTAGGATCACTTTGTGTACTCGAAGTTAATCATTGGTGAAGTGCCTTGTTGGATCAGGGTCAGCGGTGCACTTCCTTAAGGGATCCTGTCTCTACTACCTACTATCTGTTTTTCTGATTTTCTACAGTTTTCAATTCTAGAGGGACATGCTTTGTTGTTTGGTTTGGGGTT